>CM076256.1:12776779-13101779 GCA_038380765.1 Odontothrips loti
CGACTATATGCAGGTGGGCGGCGAAAAAAAAAAAAAAAAAAAAAAAAAAAGAACTTCTTGGTGATTTGCAACCTAGCAAACTTTTTCGTGAAAATCTTCTCTTTTTGATCTGCGGCTTATTTTTTTTAAAGTAAAAATCTTGAAGTTGAGTGTGATCTCCGCCCGGCACAGGACATCAGCCGGTTCATCTCCCCCTACCAGCACTGCGCGGACCCTGCCGCCGAGTTCTACAACCTGCTCGCGGAGTTCGGCCTGGAGGTGCTGCACTGCAGCTGCCGCGATGAGACCTTCATGTTCGACACCATGGAGTCCCTTAAGAGTGAGAGAGAGAGCGAGAGAGATGGTGGAGCCGGGTTCAAATACCCCGAATGTACGAGCTCATGCTGTTTCTCCCGCAGAACAAATCGAGGCAGTGACGCCCTTCTTGGAGCGGATGCCGGTCGAGATGCGTGCCTCCTTCATCGAGGACTGCATGGACGAGGTGCTCAAGCTGGGCCTCATCCAGAACAACAACAACGACAGGGACAAGGTCAACACCCGCTACCTGCTGCTCATCGCCCACGCGAGAAAGCCCGTCCTCGAGACCCGTTTATAGTGTTGTGTCACCCTGTGCTCGAGGGCGTGAGCTGAGGGCGTTGCTGGTAGGGCCTAACCCCACGCACCGAGGCCAACGCCCGGCCGACCAGCTGTGTAGACGCAAAGAGAGCGCCCCCAGACCCCCCCAGCCCCAGCCCCCTCGAGGTCTACCAACTATGCGCCACTGTTGAAATCTTGTACTGTTCCTATTTGTTGGATTTTTCTTACTTTGATTGTTTGTTGATGCCATTTGTTATTGTTCAATTGTTAACCAATAAAATAAAGTCTCCAATCTGGGATCAACATTGTTCTTGCGACATTCCACTCACATCAGGGGAGACGGCGAGACTTTTCATTTCCGCCTTCCACGCAATTTCTCATCTCACCCCGTTTCACTAGCACTAGCCTCGCTGTCGCTCTTCTCCTCACAAGTCTTCATGTGGCGAGCGAAATACAACGCTAATCCTTTCCACTCAGTTTCCTGCTGCCACTGACTTCTGTTCTGCAGGTTCAAAAAATCTAACGGTCGACTTAGGACGCTGTAGCCAGGCTGTAGCCCGCTGAAGTGTTAAACTTGAATTATGGCTCAAAACGTGAATCCCCATTCGGCTTCGGAGCCTAGTAGCTCTATTAAGTGTAATGACGATAGACAGAAACTCTCCAAAGATAACCATGCAGTTACAAAACGGTAAGATTTTACTATGTTTGTGTACGTAACTAGACTGGTCGTTAATCGGAGGGAACTGTAAATTTGAAACGTCCTGTTGAATTTAGAGCTTTTAGTACGCTCATTCTTCCATCACGAAATTAACTATGTGCCGCTTTCATTGATGTGATGGTCTCCGTCACGAATGGTCTGACTCAAACACTTGCCTAATCATCTAACCCTATTTTAACTTCACCCCTCGCCGTTCGAAAAACCAATTAGTGGCAGGCTTTTCTAGGGCTTATGTGAACCCTTCTTTTTTTGTAATTGGTTTCGTTTTGTTTTCTCTGGCAGGCTGCAGAGGGAGCTGGTAGATCTTATGGTATGTCAGATCTTTGCTTATATATTAATTGTCTTTGTTATAGCTTTGCTTTATATCTAATTTCTTTGGCTTCGTTGCAGATGGGTGCTGAGAAAGCAGTTTCAGCATTTCCAGAGGGTGAAAATTTCTTCAAGTGGATTGGAACTATAAATGGGCCAATTGGAACGGTATGTTACTCATCAGATTACTGTTGTTTTTATGTGGCTGTGAATGAAGTTAAAGAGTGATGATTTGATTTCAGGTATACGAAGGCCTCACCTATAAATTGAGTCTTGAGTTTCCCAACAGTTACCCTTATTCAGCACCTGTAGTTCGATTCACTACTTCATGTTTCCACCCAAATGTCGATACTGCAGGCAACATTTGTTTGGACATTTTAAGAGAAAAGTGGTCAGCTTTGTATGATGTCCGCACCATTTTACTGTCCATTCAGTCTTTATTGGGTGGTAAGTAGAATTTGTTTGTTCTTGAGTATTGGCTGGTTAGTGTCCTATTGCTGAGACATGAATTTCGTTACAGAACCTAATATCAACAGCCCCCTGAATCCCATGGCATCACAAATGTGGGCAAATCAAGTTCAGTATAAGAAGCACCTTCATGAAACCTACTATAAAGAAAATGGGAAAGAGAAGTGATGATTATGTATATATTTGACCTATCAAATTAAGTACCTATCTCAAGTGTTTGTGAGACTGCAACATCTAGACAATTTAATATAGAAGAGCTAATTTAAATTAATTAATAGGTTGAATCTGTGGGGAGCCTAGTGTCTTCTCAAGAAGCTGCTTATTATTATAGTGGTCAGATAGATTTTGGCCTCCTTTTCATTCCAAATCGACAATATTCAAATATGTTAATTATAGAAATCGGAAACTGATAGTATATGTCATTCATCTCTGTACATATTCATTATCCTTGTAACTTCAAATGGGTAGGCAGGCATGCATCTATGTGAAAGTGTTTTTCTTTTCTTTCAATTTTTTGACTGTAATCCTGTGGAATTTTTATCCTCATCGTTTTCTGATGAGAGATATGGTATATTCCAGTGCAATAATGTTGCTATGTTGGGGACCACTGACCTTCATGTTTATGGCAGTTTCTTTGCCAAAGTTACTTCTAAATTGTGTGATTTTATTTTAACATTGATTGTTGCATGTGTTGTCAATTGCAAATTTTCTGTCCACCTTTCGCTAGACTTGATTGGTTTTATGAATAAAAGGAATGAATTTTTAAGCAACACAGTTTATAGATGCCTGATGTGGAAAATCTTTCATCCATAATATATTTTGGATAGCATTACTAAGGATCCTAGCATGATTGTCTTCCTATAGAGGTCGTACCCCTTGGTAAAAAGTCATGTTACAACTTAATTTCAAATGTTTGAGGTCATGAATTAATATTATTTCAGTTGTCAATGTGTGTAGTAGCCTTTGTTTTTTTTTTAAATTTGTGTTGAGCAGTTAAAATCAATCCTGTTCATTCTATGTATGAACTCTTTTTGCATAGCTCTTGTCTTAACACTGCTGTTGTCGCAAGCAATTTTTATGAGTGTGTTTGTGTTTGTATGTGTGCACGAGAAAAATAAAAAAAGGACATTACTAAAAAGTAAGATATAAATCTGTCCTGGAAATCTAGGTCATTTTGATTTTAATCCTTAGTTTGGGGGTGATCATTTGCAAGAATGATTGTGATTAGTTTGACAGTTGAAGTTGTCTTGAAACTATTATAATACTCATGTAAATGAGTTTAGTTGAATTTTGGTGAAGATATCTCATTGGTTTATTTCATTCTCCAGCCGTAATTTTGTCCAAAGATTGATTTGTTATTTTAGTTCAAATTATTGAACCTGTTTGTACTTTTGTACTGTTTGAATAGAAACTATAATAAAAAATATGGAGCAATTGTTCACGTTAGTAATCTCATAGTTCCTCTACTGTACTATCATGCCCAAATGTCAAGACATGAATGCTGTATTAATCAGCATTATAGCAGATATTATGTTTGGTCCACTTGATCTTGGGTCAGAATTGGGGTAGAAATGCAAGGCACACAAAAGTTTTGATCAGTGTTATTGATTTAATTTTTGTTTCAAGTCAAAAGTATATACAGTAACAAAGAAACCACAGAAATGCTAAATTTGAATGAATCACTTGGATGGGAACACTCTTCAAACGATGGACCAGTTGATTGACTAAAAATCAAATCATCGTCAGTCACACCACATAATACAACCGGAAATGAATGAAAGGCAATTAAAATGTTGAACAAACTTTATCAGATGAGAGATTTCACATTGTGAGCGCCTGTAAAGGAAGAGAAAACAAAGGATTAATAAAAAATTCAATAACTGCGTGTCCTGAAATAATTCTCACACCAATGCAGCTGATATATCCTGCTCAGATAGGAAAGGCATCTTCAACGTAAATTTTGTCAGATAATATGCGAAACCTGGAGGTTGTCGTCAAATCAGCAAAAGAATTAACTTCACTACCAGTTTATGGCATTGATAGAACTCATCTACTGCTCAGATAGGAAGGGAGTATCCTCAACGTTAATGGTTTCAGATAATATGCGAAACCTGGAGGTTGTCGTCACAGCAGCAGAAGAATTACCTTCACTCCCAATACACGACATTGATAAAACTCATCTACTGCTCAGATAGGAAGGGAGTATCCTCAACGTTAATGGTTTCAGATTATATGCGAAACCTGGAGGTTGTCGTCACGGCAGCAGAAGAATTACCTCCACTACCAATACATGACATTGATAAAACTCATCTGCTGCTCTGATAGGAAGGGAGTATCCTCAACGTTAATGGTTTCAGACAATATGCGAAACCTGAAGATTGTCTTAACAGCAAAGAAGCCAACTGACATCTCATTCGATACACAGTCTTGATTCTTAAATTCTGCTCAGATAGGAAGGGAGTATCTTCAATGTTGATTGGTTTCAGATAATATGCGAAACCTGAAATTTGTCGTCATAGCAAACAGACCATCTAAGAATTCTCAAAAAGTGTACACCACACTATTCCTCAAATTCTGCTCAGATAGGAAGGGAGTATCTTCAACGCTAATGGTTTCAGATAATATGCGAAACCTGAAGGTTATCGTCATAGCAAAGAGGCCAACCAAGATCTCATACAGTGTACACAGTCTTGATCCTTAAATTCTGCTCAGATAGGAAGGGAGTATCTTCAATGTTGATTGGTTTCAGATAATATGCGAAACCTGAAGGTTGTCGTCATAGCAGATAAAGCCATTCAGTGCACAGCAGGATGGAGATTATGCATTCAGTGCCAATACTTTCTGATTGAAAGGAATGTGAAACAGAAGTTGTCTATTGCACAGGAGATACAGTCAGACTTTGTCACTGTACTAGCACACTTGAGAGCCTTAACATAACAAAGCAAGACAACCGTAGGGATAAGTGACAATACATACCATGATTGCATTTACTAAGTCATAGCCATTATTGCGAAGTGCTTTAACGGCTTTAGCTCTGCTAACATTCGCTTGCAGCATGATGAGGTCCACGTCCTTTTCTTCAATTCCGGTGTCATCAACTTCCTCCTCTTCTGATTCTTCCTGAATAGGGGCTACCACCTGTCAACAAAAGCAGTTAGTATTAAATTTTTTTAAATCTTTAAAAAGATTGCACAGCGAGATGAAAGCCATTGATGCTCTACTCAGCCAGGGATAACAGATTCTTACATCTAACTTTACGGGTTTAGCACCATGTGCGCCCTTCAAGATATAGTAATTCATCATTCTGAGCAATGGCCAATTCATTCATTACTTCCATGCATTAAAGCTGGTTGTATAATGCAAAAATTCAAAAGGACCAGATGGAAGTCCAATGTGATTACTGTTCACTTATAGGCAAGCAAGGTTCAAGTCAGACAGGGATAACAATCTCTTACATCTAACTTTACGGGTTTAGCACAAAGTGCACCCTTCAAGATAGTACTTGTCATCACACTTGGAACCATAAAATTTAACATTTAAAAAAATATACATATACAGATATATAAAAGTTGAAATACGTACAGTGGTGCCAGCACCAACATCTGTGGCAGGTGAGATTTCTGGGGCCTTGAACTTCTCAGCAGCAGCAACCTGAGCCTGCTGGCTGAGATCTTCAATCTGCAAGGATATCATTAATTAAAAATGAGACTATAAAAGATAAGATAAAATTCAAACTTGATAGACTACAACATGCCTTTGCTTCTCCAAACACAATGTATGTGTCTGACACGGGGTTCTTGAACACATCAGGTTTGTTGATAACAAACAGGATGTTCTTTGACTTCCTGATGGTGACTCTGCTCACACCTTGGATCTGCAACAGTTCAATTGATTGAGAAAGATTAGAGACTAACTCCAGGAATTCCTAAAGAGGGAATGAATAGCAGCAGTCCACTGTAGGAGCCCACATACATTCTCTTCCCAATAGGAAAAAGATGAAAGATTTGAACTCCATTTAATTTAGCACTATTGGAATTCCGTGAATGGCACAAGAAGCCACTACAGACCAGTTAGTAAGTGCTGTAAGAATAATACCTTGCAGTATTAAAAACAATAAAACTTTAAAACACTGCACTAACAATTCAATTGTAAGAGCAGATGCAATATTTGATAAAACCACTGTAGAAATCCAGATGCATAATTTTCTCAGGAGAGAAATTTAGAGAGATCAGGACTTCAAATAATTTCGCACTCTTGGAATTCTGTTAAGGGCACAGGGGGCCATACAGACCAGTAATTGAGTGCAAATAAAATTGTGTGAAACTTGCAAAATTGCAGCAACAACTTACCGGCTTCAGACCCAGCTTGGACATGATCTTCCTGGCCTTTTTTTCACCGCGTGTCTGTTTGGCTTTGCTGATGTCGATAGGGAGACCAGCTGCTGCAGCAGCTGCAGCACCTCCGGGGAAGTTGATGCCAGATCCAGAGCCAGCATCTTCTAGCTCTGGTGCACTGTCACTGTCGACACTGTCGGTGCCAGAGTTGTCGGCATCACCTGAGGTACCAGCAGCAACAGTCTCTGACACTGCTGCGGCACGCTCAATCTCTGTCAGCTCAGGCATGGTGATGAGGGTATCTGAGAACTGAACAACAAGCTAGTATAAGATGCTACCCTTGGAAACACTGCTACTGTGAACTTTTACTGAACCAACGGCTGAGATCGATATCATGCCCATTCATAACCAAAGACATTAAAATGTAATATTAAGGAGGAAATAAAAGAAAGTCTGGAAAAAGTACGAAAACAAAGGACAAAGCCAGAGGTTCAATGGAAGCATGACCAAAGAGCACAAGCAGAGGGTGATAAACAATACCACACAGAAAGTAAACACACGGTCCGAGCCCACCGAAAGGTCTACACAAAGAAATAGGAGCGCAAATACGTGACGGGCGGAAATCAGCTTGTGGACCACAATCACAGAACTAGTCGTTCTGGCGAGGGAGTGAAATGTGGAGGAATTTGCCCACAGCTTCAGGCAACATAACCTCAGCATAAAGATAAGCTGTGAATTCCTCGCAGAAGTTTAATAGGATCCACGGCAGGACAGTACGAGATCGAAACGCCGGGAGAACTTCACACTACAAACACAGCGAATACCAGGGTCGAATCAGGAAGAAAGGAGAATTACATTCCGAGAGAATAAGGCAATAGCCGAGTAAGCCGGGGGCACGCTGCGCAATCGGTTTCTTACCGACGGTAGTCGTCTGAGAGTATGAAATATGTGCACCACACAAACGTTTAAAGTACATCCAAGTCAAAAGGCTCGAAAATTACACTGGTAATTTCGGATGGTCGTAAAACAGTAAGAAAACGACGGATTACTTTTCGAAACTCACCTTGCGCCTGCAGAGCTGTTAGGCCACTGGAGTAAGCGGGAAAGGAAGCGGAAGCTTGAAAACGCTGTGGGAGGTTTGGCCAACTCAACGGTTCTGAACTAGCGATCGTTTTCGGCCAGTTGGGAAATTTAGTGTCATCGGCCTCTCAGGCTCTATGAAGAAATACAAAAAATAATAAAGATTACAAGGAAAAGTGCATTTCTTTTCTTGACGAAATTGTTCATTTGCAGTTCGTTCGGATGGTCAGTATGTTGTCGTCTTGATCTCAGAAAACCGCGAACTCGAAACAAATTTCCAACAAACCAATCTGGACGGTCGTGTCCTCACTCATTTCATGCTTTCCTTTAGACTCGTGAATTCGTGCACCATGTTTACTGCACCCAAAAAAGAAGGGACTTCCAGTCAAACAAAGAAAAAATGAAAAATTTAACTTTTATTTTACAGAACACACATATTTTTCTAAAAAAAAAATGACCTATCACATAATGCACATTTTTAATTGCACCCAAATTACATTCATTCAATATAGATTTCACTCATAACATTAAGCATGAAACCCACATGTGTAAAAACTACTGTATAGAGTTTGAGAAATTTTAAAAAAGTAGTCAACACAAATGGGCTCCACAAACATTCAAGGCTCAACAAAAATAATAAAAGAATCTGATAGATCAAACTAATCCAATTCAATAATTTCATTAACAAAATCAATACTTCCTTAGGGACAATCTACAGGTCAATTCACATAACTTAATGGAAAAACATGATGTTTGAATAAAAGACACTGATGTGTGTGTAATCTTCCATGTGTCGTGATATTGCAAATAGGACAAACCCATATACATTGACTGCTAAAGCCAATGGAACCTGACAACATAAATTTGAGGAGTAGGTCCATCCATCATTTTGAAACATCATACATAGTACAAATGAAAATAAAATGAAGGATCTCAATATTTTGAACTGATATGCTTTAACACACAGTAAGCACTCCAGTATATGAAAAAGAAGATTATATGACAAGATTTCATTAACAGCATGATATACATTGATTAGCTGTCACATAACATAAAATCACAGATTTACATGAAGTGACATGGACTTGCAATTCAAACCATTGGACAAGATTTAAATCTGTTGTTACAAGAGAGAACTTCAGTACACCAACTACACACTTGAGCAATTACTGAGTACAGAAATATCTTATAAAACTTTGTACAGTAAAGCTTCATTCACAGTACCCAAGGTCGCAGTGCAAATTGGCACCAAACATGGAATGGAAGGGTAATGCACATGAAATTGTAGAAATTAATTAACTAGTAGCAATCACAACACAGGGCACATCATACAAAAGAATTTATAAGGTAGTGCCAGAAACTTGCAGCTTAAGTTATTCTTGCATGGAAGTTTGTACATTTCTGGCCACAGGTGTGACAATAAAGTAAAATATTTCCTTCCTTCAGTTGTATAGAAATTACACCTACATCACATAAATAATGCACGAAATGAAGGTACAGTCAATCATGGAAATACTAGGTCTGCAGTCTGAAGAGTATCTTTTTCATAAATAGGCCAAATCTGCAAGAAGTTCATGATACATTCCAAATTTTTTGAATGCAATGTTTTAACCAATTCAACTCCAAAGCTGGTCCTGAAATTACATATAGCTTGCTTGAAGTCCATTCCAAATTTATCATGAAATGTTACATGAGAATGAGGCTAAATGCTCCCCCATGACAGATTGTTTGAAAAACAAGTGACAAGGTGAACAGAGGAATGGTACAACGTTGTATTTATACACTGCTTTAAAACAGTGGCAGTGAAATTAAAAGAATTTCTTCGCTTGGGCTTCCTTGCTGTCCCTGAAATTAAAACCAAACATCATCAGAGTAAACTCAAGTGGAACAGTACAGTTTAAATTGTCAGTGGCCAAGAAATTACCTGTACATAAAGTACCCAAACAGAAGAACAAGTTGAACAGCACCAACTATAAGGAACATTGTTGATGTTAAACAATTGGGGCAACTACCACCTGGGGATCCACCAGCTGGTGCATGTGTCAGTTTAGCTGCTGTGGCTGCTACATCCCGTTTCACAGAATTCAAACCATCACGCATCTCATTTACAAGAGATGTCATGTCATAACCAACAGACTGGACCTGAGCAGTTGGTTGACGGGCTTGGTTGGAAATAATGGTGTCAGTTCGTGTCCTCACGTCAGTAACAAAAGCCCTAGACAATGAAACATGATTAATTGACACAAGGAGCACCAATAAATAGATCCAATATCACAGAAAGCACTTTTAACTTACATTAAGTCACGAGTGGTAGCAATAATAGAATTTTGATTCTGCAGCACAGCATCAACCTCATGACGTCTGATAGTGTCAATCATTTGGACTGGAGGTTGACCAGGTTGCTGTTGTTGGGTGACTAGAATTGCAAAGTTGGGGTCAGGTTGTATTAGTACTGCTTCCTTAAGACATTTGGTAGTCCAAAGGCAGCTTTTAATTATTGAAATAATCAAAATAAAAATGACATGCATTACACAAACACGAACTCACCCACAGGGACACCGCCACCTCCTTGTAATGAAGACATTAAACTCAGGGTTCGCTCTTGGCGGCCAATGATTTCATCCAGTTTCCTATTCAGCTCTCTAGTCACTTCAAACATTTGACTCTGGCCTTGGAAGATTTGACGAAGTTCTCGCTGGTTGTCAGATTCAAACCATTCCTCAAATTCATCCTTGTCTTTGATTTGAGCCTCAGGGTGCTCTTTCCGGTACCTTAAAACGATTTTTAAAAAAATCAAAATTTCTGGGTTCATTGCTATTAGGTTTGGTTCCAATTTGAACCTTCTACTTACGTTTCCTTCTGCTGCTCGAGTTTGCGCTGGTAGTCGGCATATTCCTGTGTTAATTTACGCTGATCTTCTTCATTGACCTGAGGGGCCTGGGGGACAGGCAGCTGGCCAGGAGCATGCAAGCTTGAGGTCAAGAAATGCAACACATCATGATCATCAGCCAGTCCACCAGTGGCTGCAGAGACACCAAAGTAACCACTCTTGGGCAGATGCACATTCTCAGCTCTTAAACACATTTCGTACTCCTGATCACTAGCTGTCATGCCACTGTGGAAGAGAACCTGAAAAGTAATTGCAGATGATTAGATACTAATGAACCAGAGAAAATACACATTACTAGTATACTAACAGAACAACTTATCACAAAAGCTTACAGTCAGGGTATTTTTGTAGTATTCAATTCGGGCTCTGGTGGGGAATGGTTTGTTCCTGAAGTCCCGCAAGCAACCAGCAAGGGCCTGAGTGCTGCCATCACTAAACACAAAATTATAAAATTAAAAATGCTTAGATACACTTAGATATCAAGAGCAGCCAAAAAAGGGCCATATGATTCCACAACTTACTTTTGATGGTCGAATTCTTGAAGTCCATCATTTAGCACAGCCATAATGTACGGGTTGTTGTGTTTATTGTCATTGTCAAATGAATCGAAGAGAACACCAAGTCCAACCCATTTGTCTGAGCTTCCAAACACATTGCCATCATACGCTCCACGGTTTTGGGTGAACCAGAAAGCCTGCAAATTTGAAGAACTAGGTAGAAGAACAATTCATCACAAAAACATTTCTATCTTCTTAGCACAGGGTGCATACCAAACCATCAGCTCCAATACGTCCTCTTCCAGTAATACGGAAAACAATATCAACTTCCCACCAGTCAAAGTTGGTAGGAGTTTTGGTCCAGATGGCTCCTTTCTGACTTCTCAAGGAAGGAGCAATTCGTACGTTTTCAGCACTAGCAATTGCATCTGTAAAAAGTAGAAGGTTTTTATTAAGTTCAGTGAGAAAAAATTAAAATCAAGAGAGGAGAGACTACAATCAATTCAGAGTAAAATTGTTGACCATTTTAAAATAAACTGACAAAAGATACAACGGTGGAAAATAAATGGGTGAACCAAATATTACCAATAGACCTTTTCACCCGAGCGCACGCAGTATAATAAAGAACGCGGTAAATCTGTCAATCAGACATCAATCAAAAAACCGAAATCACTAAGACACTCGGAAATATGTGGCCTACAATATTCTGAAAATCGTACACACATCAGTACCCTGTCGCCGGTAACAGGTGACCCGTATACCGTAAAAGGTTAACGTCATTCAAACAGCCGGCATCTCACAGGGGCTGCTAGAACCTATCCAAAGTCCTGGTGCAACATATTTGGTCGGCAGAGAGAAAGGCAGCCGTGTGGGCAGCGCGCACCCCAGATACACAAGTATTTTGGGGAATGCACGGTAACAGATGGAATAGTGTTTGCGTGGAAGTGCAGCAAACGTCAACCACTTACTTCCTCCGTATTCCCAGAAGGGGACCGATCCGTCCTTCTGAGCTAAGTATGGTGGCTTGAAACTGTATTTGTACTCGAATCTTTTATGCGGGACTTCCGCAAAAATTTGACTAATAACTAGAGTTAAAAATAAGGAGCAGCCGATCAACTTTCGCACAGCCATGATCACCAGCCAGTCTCTCCACTGTGGTCGTGTTTCGTTTCTGCTGTGCGATACGATGGCGACTGCTACTACTGCTGCAGCAGTAGCAACTGCCGCCAACACAGCCGCTACAGCTGCAGCAGCAATCGATCGAGAAAAGTCGATTGTCGATCGTCAGTTGTCTCGTCTTGAAATTTCAAACAGGTTGATGGCGCGAAAGCAAGTGTTCATGTCCGGGTTTCACAACAATCCGAGTATTTACTTCGGCGCTGTTCGGCCCCTGTGAATTCCAATGGTGACCATGGATTTTTCACCAGTATTGTATCCATTCAATGCCACAGAGGTGGACATCCGCATTGACCGTCGCGAGGTAAGGGCTGAAATGCCGTTCAGAAGGTGGCTTTGGTTCTTGGCTTGGTTAAGGCCTGTATTGATTTGTGTATTTTATGAAGATTCCCATGTGTCAGCAGCAAGTGGCAACCGAATCGCATTATCATGCATGCACTGTCACACCCGGAAATTTTCCTGTTTTCTCCGTTTTTGCGCTATCTAGTGTATCTGTGTTAGAGGTTATAACTACACAGGCACTCACTAGGCACGCCGGTAGGGTAAAAGGGCGGTCACTTGTTTATAATTAATTGTTATTAACATTGTGTAAATATTAGACTTCTTCGCGGGCATCACCGTTCCTTAAATCTTTTTGATTTTTGAGAGCGACAGGAGACAATGATTAGCTGCAAAAATATTTTCTAATTTTGTTGTATTTTGTGATTTACAGTTTTTGATCGGGAGGGCAAAAAATGCTGCATATGACATCAAAGATCTCTCAATTTCGAGAAATCAGTGTGTCATTGCCTACAGGCAACAATGGACTGTGTGTGACAAGGTTTGGATGAACACATTTAAAAAAAAATAGAAATTTTATTTGTCAATGCTCCTATGTTTCCAGTGGTCATATTTTTTTTATACTGTCCACAGAGCTCTGCAGGAACATGGCTGAACAGAAAAAAGCTGAAGCAGAATTTAGACGTTCCTCTGAATGATGGTGATCACATTAGACTTGGAGAGACTGAAAAGTACAACTACATCTTCTGTAGTAAAGGACAAAAATGCCCTAACTCATGTTGGACTAGGTACCTTGATAAAACACAAAGTTTTTATGCTGTACATATTGATAAAATTTTACTAATGTCCCAGATGTATTTTTCAGAGCCAGCAATTCAAAGGCAGGGCTAGATGCAGAAATGGCTCAGCGACGAAGATTGTTTGATTACAAAGCTTCTCTTGAGAAAGATGGGTTAGAAAAATGTATTTTAGAGAAGCAATATGACCGCCACAAACTTGAACAACAGCAAAGAATGCTCCGGGACAATTTCAATGACCAGCTTCTCAAATTGGAAGAAAGGTATTTAAAGTAGAAAAATTAATTTCCATGTTTTGTTGTGTAGTCATGTCCCTTCAACTATTAGAAGAGTTCATATATGTAGCATATTGTTCAGGCTAGGTGTGGCTGTGCTCTTCTAGTATTATGAATATGTTTTTTTAAATTTGTATCCAGAAACCGGCAACTACACAGTGACTTAGAAAAAAAGAGTAATTCATTAGGTGACAACTTACTAGAAGAGAAGGAGAGATTAGAAAAGCAGCTTTCTGAAGAAAAACAAAAACTTGAAGAATTACATACAAAAGAAACATCTGAGCTGGCCAGAAAAATCTCAGCATTTGAGGCAGCTGAGAGTGAACTTAAAAAGCAGAATCAGGCTCTACTTGAACGGCTTGAACAGGAAAAGCAACAATTTGAGTCTAGGTTTGTATTTAGACTGCAGTTTTCTTCTTCATTCCTTACCATCAATTTTACTCTATTTTGCATTGCATGAATGGGCCCTTCTCAGGCTAGAAGAAGAACGAATGGTTTTGCAAGCAAAATTTGCAGAACAGCTTGCTGAACAGCAAAAGCTTGCAGCAGAGAAAAGTCAAGTGGAGGAAGCTCTCCGATCTAGAATCCAAGAAATGGAAAAGATAGCTCATCAAGATCAAGAGCAACAACAGCAGAGACAAGTTGAACGTCAGTTAGAAGAACAACGCCTTGCCAAGGTGAATCTTGGGTTTTTGGAAGTGCTGAAATTATGCTCAATCCTTGTGTTGTGAAAGTCTACAGTGTTTTTTTTGCTTTTCTTCCCCCCCCCCCCCCCCCTCTGCCTTTAGGAAAAATTGGAGTGTGAAAAGAGATTAGAAGAGCTTCAAAAGGCGTTGGAAGAAAAAGAAAGATTAGAAAAAGAGAGAGAGAAAGTATTCCAGGAGCGTGATCAGGAATTAAAAGCTCAGGAGGAACAAAGGGAACAAGAGCGCAAAGAAAGAGAAGCTAGAATGGAAGCAGAGTTTCTAGCTAAGAAGAAGGAATTAGAGGTACTCATATACTGTACCATTTTACGTTTTGCTTTCTTTAAAAAAAACTTGTTTTGAATCCAACTGTGTCATGTACTGACTTTATGTTTATTTGTGTTGCAGAATCTTGAGAGGGAAAGACAAGAAGCACTTGACAGGCATAAGGAAGAAGTTACCAAAGAGCTACAGGATCGAGAAGCAGAGTTAAAACGGAAAGCTGAGGAGCATGAAAGGGAGCTGGAGGCACAGAAAGCTAAAGAACAGGAGAGACTTCGAAAAGAACTTGAAGAAAAGGAAGAACTAATGCGTAGGAAACTTGAATGGGAAATGATTAAACTTCAGGAGGAAAAGGTTGCCATTGAGATGAATATACGTGGTACGTACTGAAAAGTTAAATAAAGATACTGAAAAGACATCCATCTTAACCTATAATGTGTTTTCTGTGCAATTTTTAGGTGAGCTCAGTAAGAAAGAGGGTGAGAATGCTGAGATATTGGGAAAACTCAAGTCAGAACTAGATCAAGTTAAGAAAGATCTCGACTCTACCAGTAGTAAACGAACTCTGCTTGAAAGACAGTTAGAAGAAGCAAGCCAAGCCAAAGAAGCAGCATCTAAAAATGAATTGGAAGCTAGAAAAGCAGTTATTGATAACTTTGGAGACCTTGTAGAATCTGAACTTCAATGTAGCATCTGTAGTGAATTATTTGTATCAGTGAGTAGAAATTCATCATGTTCATATTCTTCCCTGCAAACATTTGGACTTGACATGTTTTTTTCCTCCTTTCTTTTCCAGGCAACTACTCTTAATTGTAATCACACTTATTGCCAAATGTGTATCAACAATTGGTTGGATCAAACTAATTCTAAAAAGGAGTGTCCAATTTGTAGAGCCATTGTGAAACAACAAAGTCGATCATTGGTTCTTGACAGTTTTATTGATAAAGTGGTTGAGAACTTGTCTGAGGATATGAAAAAGCGAAGAAAGGAAATTGTTGAGGAAAGGAGAGGTAAGTTACCTGCTGTTCCTAGCTTTGAGCTTTCACTTCAACACAGCCCAAGTCTAAATTGTTTAATATTCTCTGATGTTTTCCACAGTTTTATCCCATGTTGCAAGTCTAGTCACCAACCCTAACAAGAAAAGAAAAACAACTGTAGATACTGCCACCCCTACGTTACCTCTTCAGATTGTCAACAACAACGTTGTTGGTGCGAATGGTGTGAGAGTGATGGTCCCTGTATCAGCTGCCTCAGTGCCTGCTGGTACCCCTGTATATCACCTGCCACCCACCGGTGCCAACGGCCCCAGGTAATTACAACCACCTCAAGCTCGCCGACTATCCTGCTTCTTACAAGCTCTCACCTTTTTACGTGCCTTGCCTGTGGAGCAGCCCACCCAAGAAATATACCAATTGTCAGCCTTTGGGTTGTGTGACTGCCACGTGCTTCTGGCCCAGGCGCGTAAAAGGATGAGAGAGAGCGTATACTTGTGAGGGCAGCTGGATCTACTAACGTGTTTAGGGTTGTGTTGACAGCACCATCGACCTTACCAGGGACAGCGGCCCAGGCTCAGACCCAGGCGCAGGCAGGGGGCTCTCAGCAGCACAGGCCGCAGCTATTGCAGCTACAGCCCGCACCCTTGGCCCGCCCATCGTCATCAGCTCCGACGATAGCTCAGCAGAATCAGATGATGATTCATCGTCAGGTCGTGACTCCTTTAATTATTAGGAACACTGGCCAGGGCTCACATTTCCAAGTCGTGAATCCGCCACCTCAGCAGCAGCCTCAGTACCCTCAGTACCCTCAGCAGCCACAGCAGCCTCAGTACCCTCAGTACCCTCAGCAGCCTCAGCACCCTCAGCAGCCACAGCAGCCTCAGTACCCGCAGTACCCTCAGCAGCCTCAGCAGCCGTACGCTGGCGTCCGGACCAGAGGCGGCGCTCCCAACATTATCGCTCGCCCCCGCGCCCCACTTCAGAACCCTAGGCCCCAGGCTGTAACCCCTCAAGTGAGGGCAAATGCTACAGGCCAGGGCCGGGCCCGGCCAGCCCAGCCCCAGCCACCTCACAGATATTCCAATTCGACACCTTCTCGACATGCTGCACCCCAACCCAGAGCCCAAGGTCGTCATACCAGACCTTGAAGTTTACACAACGTTTGAAATAAAATCAAACCCACAAAACTGTCATGTGTTCTAGGTACAGTTATGTGGGATTGAATTTTGAGTCATGGATGTGTTGATGGAAGAGTGAATGATCTTGGTTGGTGGCAGGGTTGATTTTTGACTGATGGTCTCCGGTATTTTCTTGTTACTCTCTCTGTCATTTTTGTTCTGTTTATCTGTATGGGCTTTTTTTTGTTTTTTGTCAACACCTTTTGATATTCGATTTTCAAAAATTGTACCATGAGTGTACAGAGCAAAAGTGAGATGATATTTTAGGTGTGTGCATGTATTGTAGCTCTCATTATAAGGATGATGCATAGGATAACTGATGTTCTGCAGTATTTTGTTGTAAGTTGCTGATAGATAAGGCAAAGAGATTCGATTAATTTTTTGTCAATTGAAGTATAAATATCTCATACCCCTACCAATTGTGCTCATTTGAACAATTTTAGAAGACTATTTTTCTAACTCGGAAGTGGTTCTGTATTTTTTCCTCTCTAACTTATAGGGATAAAATCTTTGTTGACAATCTTGAATTGTGTCATAAATTGATAGTATTTAATCTATTGTGATAATTTTCACTGAATGAACTTTTTCTTTTTGACTGTGCTGCCTTTTCATTCCAAGCCTAGGCAGCAGATTGCCATCACAAGAAAGAAACCTTAATGGTTGGGTACCTGTCCAGTTAAGCTTAAGTAAAACTATCATTTTATTAAATAAAGAAATATTTAACAAGTAAGCAATGAATTGTCTGATGAGTATAATAAATGATTAATGGCGTCCAAATTTCTCCCTCTTGAAACCTGAGCTTATTGCTCCAAGCAGCATTTAATTTTAGTATAGTATTTGAAAAAGCTGCTGCATGAGTCTAATTTTATCTACAGAACAGCATTTGGAGGCACTTGAGCTGCCAAGGAACAGAATTGTGGCCATATCAAATAACACGGCGAGTCACTCGAACACTGCGACGGAATTCCCTTCATGGGCCGGCTGGGTGAACTTGAAGCGGATACCCCCCCCCCCCCCCCATGTGTGGCGGGTGTGGAGACTGGATATGTCGCTAATCCAGGTCAGAAGGCTGGATTACCAGCTCGAGATACAGAAGGCAATCCCCTTTTTCGCGTGTATGTAATTTTCAGCAAATGACTGTTAGTTTGGTTCCGTTCTCTTCAAATCACCTTGCTTTAAATCTAGACTTTATCTACACAATGTTGGTAGTCCCGATCTCGATCCACCGTATCGAGAGAATCGATCTGACTGATGAAAGTCGATTAGGAGAGTTGATATAAGCGGTGTTTACATTGGAAGATATTTATCAATTTTGCTCTTTCAAGCGGCTCGTCATTCTGTTGCAGTTGTCGCTACTTCGGTGCACACCTCCCCTTATTGACGGTGAACTAGCAGGGAAGAAATGTTTTTCTCAGATCCTTTGCTATTTGCCTTTTGTATGGTGGAGACCGGAGCGGCTCTATTTCTGTTAGTTTACTTCGTATCCTTTTTTTTCGGCAATTTTTCGCGTATATCGTTGATTCTTCGGTGAAAGGTAATCTTTCAGCTATCACCCAAATCAGTTACATGACTTGTGTTTATGGAAGGCAGCAGCTCTTGACACTCACACTACTGCTGCTCATGAAGTCACGAGGAATTGTTTGCTCCAATTACTCCAATTCTCAAATTTGTCATATATTCTGGGTTTTCTTTCCCTTTTGTTGCCACATTTTATTCCTTAATAGTTCTCACAGATTATTACCTTATCGGACTTGGAGTGTGATTACCTCAATGCTCAACAGTGCTGTTCAACATTGAATCAAGTGATAAACCTACTTTTGTACAACATTTCGATTTTCAGACTGTCGGAAAATTGTCTTACATTATATTTCTCGAATTTTTCAGTATGTCATTCCTAAAATGGTTGGTCATTTAACAATGACTGTGCTACTCATTTTACATGGACATTGGATACTGTTTCTTACCGCACTTCCCACTGCTGGATGGATAATATATGAGTAAGTGCTCCCCAACTTTCTTGAGAAAAATAAACCTTGCCTGTTCCATATTCCTTCACCTTCCATTTACTTGACAGGTACATCAAAGTTCCCGCTGGAAATCCTGGTGTATATGATCCTACAGAAATTCATAATCGTGGCCAACTCAAAAAACACATGCGTGATTCACTCATTCATCTTGGCTACAACCTTCTGGCCTTCTTTATGTACTTGTACTGGTGAGTTCATTGCCTAATTGTCTGTTTGGCTTAGAAATGTTTTCCTCAAACTGTATTACATGCAATTTTTTTTTCAGCATGATAATTTCTATTCTCAAAGACAACCCAATCAAGCAACGTGATGATGAAATTCAGACTGACTTCTAAGCTAATATCAATTTTCTATTTATGTACTTTGAAACTGCACATAATGCACAAAAGAAGACTATAATTTCAATCTGGACTCATAAGATAATAGCTTCCTTCTTACATCACTATGACTGGTGCTTCACTCAGCGTTTGTTTTATTTTTAAAGTTCCTAACTTCTATCTTGCCAATCCCTTTTTAAGTCATTCTTGACCTACCCATTCTATTGCTTCCTTCAGTATAAAATTGATTTCAATGCCCATTTTAGCTTCATTATCACTACCCTGAAGCACTTCCCTTTTCGGGTATTAATATTTCAATTTATATACTTCTGAGCTCATCCTCTAGTTTATGCTCGCACATATTTTAGCTTCCTTCAGTGTATCATATTGATCTGGAGCAAACATGAACAATTGTAGTGTATATGTTCATTTGACTGATTTTGCATACTGGTACTCCATCATTCCTTCCTGCAATTTTTTTTCTCCTGTGTATGAATTTAGATTGTAATCTTAAAGATTAAAGGAACCAGTTTTGCTGAAGTTGCTTCTGTGATAATTACCCTTTAGTAAAATATTCCAAAATATTTCAGCAACTTGCCTAGTCATTTCAGTGACATGCTATTTTATACTGTGTGTTCTTTTATGTATTATTTATTAGCCAAGTGGATGACTTGTGTGTTTCAGTGTGTTTATTACAAGACTTAGTAGACAGGCGCAGGAGTGCTCTGTATATACCAGAGCTTTACAATGTTGTTTTTTTTTGTTTTTTTTTAATCTTACCAATCAGAAATGAAGGGAAATAAAACCAGATGAGAAGTTTCGATTTCTTTTTTATTATTCCACTTCCTTATCCTGAGTACATTGAGCAAAATTATCAGCGAAACATTCACAATCTGCAAACCTGGTTTAAGAGCTGCATGGCGTTTCACCAAGCACCTTGCGCTACCATGCGGCTCCACAACCAAAAGCAAAATCTCTTGCGATATTAAGATGGAGTTTGTGGCTACACAGCATTCCAGTAGCACCAGAAGGCTTTTGTTAAAACATGAGCCTTCACCGTTACCAGTCTGCAAATGGAATGTGTTGTACAGGTATGGTATACCCCATATCTAGTGACAATTGGGGACAAATACAAACAACTTGTATTGTTAAGTGGGTAGCTACAAAGTACCAAATGGAATGTCATGTTATAAAAAACAAGAATAATTCAATATCTAACCGGTGATTGTAAACATCAACCATAGGCTCTTATCACAGAACAGCTATTATATACCAGCAAATGAATCAATGCACACCGAAACAAATGTTGTCACAACTTCCTCTGACAATGGTTGTCAATGTCTTCACTGAATCTTGAAACACATAGCAAAAACAAACAATATTTTTGATTCCAATACTATTATTGTACTGAGAGTACTGAGACTGAGACAAGAAAGAAAACAGATAAAAGTTAAGGCAGATGACAAATAGAATAAGATTGGTTACAGTTTTGAGGATTAAACAGAAAGAAATACAGCAGAACACCAATAACCACTTATCCTCAACATTACATTACAGATTTACAAATTCATGTCTCAATAAATATGATATACATTAATTCAATGTTAAAATACTGGATTGAGTAAGAGTTCATTATGGAAAATACTTGAACCTACAAAGTGTAATGATTCAATAAATCTCTAAAAATGTGCTTTGATCAACAAATGCACTTCTATCAGAAAATACGTCTTTCTCACAAAGATTAAATTGGCTTAAAAAAATGTAGCCATACTGGAAAAGTTCATTCAGCTCAAATCCACCAGGTACTAAAGTTAGATGAGAAAACACCTTTTCACACCCAAAGTAGGACAAAAGTAGTTGAATTACACTAGCCATTAAAGTCACATGTCTTCTGACCATCCATCTTGTGGTACATGAAAACAACAGAATCATAAAAAATGGCATCTAAAGATTTCAGCTGGCCAATGCTGTTTGATGACAAATTAGTTCTGAACCACTGTCAAAACTCCTTGCATTATCAATATCACAGCTCAAGTAAGGAGTATCACAATTCTATGTCAATGACTTTAATAACTAAAAGTCAATAACACATTATTTTTAAAAAAATGAGTCAGGCAAATGCTTTGTATTTGCAAGGAGAATTGTTGGTTAAGCTTCAATATCATAAACAAAAGATCTTGAGAGATTTGAGAAAAATTATCCTGCTTCATATATTTCTTATACTAAAATTACAACAAAACAAATCTTTGTATATAAATATTAAAAATTTATTAACTATTTAAAGATAGCACAGAATTTGGTAAATAAACTACTCTAGCACTGTTTATCATTAAGTACTCCTGAGGCGACAGCTAGTGATCCTCCTAGGATAAATCGTACAAAATTATCCCCCGTTAAAGGGCCTAATGCATAGAGGCCAGGATGCTGAACTCGCATCACTTTATGTGACCACAAATCAATTAAAATAGGATTTGAGCGACAATCTATTGGTAGATCAGCATTTGCACCAAGACCAGTTCCATCAGAACTACACACTGTTTTCAAGAATGACAGGTTTGGACGAGCGCCAATCAGAATTGCAACTCCTGACACTTTCTGAGCAGATAGACGACCATCAGGTCCTTCCAAAAGAACCTTCCGGTCGGAACTGAAACCAGCTAGACTGAGAACTTTGTGTTCAGGGAGCGCTTCATAGAGAGGATAATACTTTCCTCCATCTTCCATCATTTGATGTACCTGGAGAGAAAATGGCATTTGTAAAATATTCATAATTATCAGCAGAAAACACAATACGTTTGTTACAATAGACATACCTTGTGATATTCAGGGTACATTATTTCTGGAAGTTGACGGTCAACTGGAATGGTTCTGCTCCGGAAAACGTGGAGAACAGGAACGGAGTGAAAACGAGCAGTCAAAACAGCATCTGCAGCACTAAGACCAGCTCCCACAATGAGGATAGGGTCAACACCTGATCAAGAGAAAAACGAAATAAGGTTAAAGAACCGACTAGCAATATACCACTAAGACCAGATACAATCACCTGGAATGCAAATTTACCTGTTTGGTCTCTATCCGCTTCTGCTCTGATCCTCACGACCAGCTCCTCAACAGAGCTGAAGTCATGCACAATGCGATTGTTGTTTGTCAATTCTCCAGGGACGTTCAATCGGTTAGGTTGGCTTGTGCAACCAGTCGCAATGACCACCTTCTGGCTCACATAGCAGAAGGGCTGTCTGTTGATCTGGTCAAAGCCTTCTACGAGCCACAAAGCACGAGCAAAACACTGTTTCCTTCCACACCAGCCATTGGTCGCATTCTCAGTACACTGAAAAATTCCCCAAACCATTAAATGTTACATCCAATAAAACCATTTACCCGACACCATAGAAACAAGAACGAATTCTAACGATATTTACCTGGCAGGAGGCGTTTCCTAGTGGCTCTATGTTGAGCACCTTGGTGCCACAGTGGAAGAACTTCTTCAGCCCCCTCATCCTGACGTAGTCTGAGTAGTACTGCGCCACAGATGCAGCCCTGGCCCTGCCCTCCTTGTTACCGATGTTGTTGTTGTTCAGGCACGAGTTGTACCGCTCGTTGTTGTTGTTGTTGATGTTGGCGTTCTCGGTGGTGTGCAGGGCGCCGGCCGTCTTCTCCCAGGTCCGGAAGTCGAGGCCCGGTAGCTCCATCCAGGAGGCCAGGCTGATGGTCAGCACGTCCCCGATCATCGTCTGCGGGGCACAGAAACCGAACGGGTCAGTGAAACTGCGACGCACTCGGGGGGGATTCGAACCCGAGCCTGTTGTGTTTGTGTTCCGTTACCTGCCAGGCCCCGCCGGGCGGACTCGTCCCCAGGACCACATGGTCCACGCGCTGCTCCGGGTGGTAGCGCCACTGCAGCAGCGACGGCAGCTCCAGGCCCTGGTCGGCGCCGGGGTGGGAGAGGGCGTCCATGAGCAGCGACAGCGGGTGCGGCGCCCGGCCCTCCAGGCCTTGCGACAGCAGCCGCAGATCCTGCTTCATGAGGGGCACGGGCTGCACGGGGAGCGCGGGGTGCGCGGGCGCCGGCATGACCCCCGCCAGCCTGGCGGACAGCATCTCGTCGGGGTGCTGGCTGCCGCGGAGGTACGGCCGGTGCCCCGCCAGCATGTGCGACACGCCGATACCCGACGGACCGTTGCCTGCAGGACGACCACAGGTCAGACAAGGACAGGAAGAGCACATCCCCGTGTGAGAGAGAGAGAGAGAGAGAGAGAGAGAGAGAGAGAGAGAGAGAGAGAGAGAGAGAGAGAGAGAGAGAGAGAGAGAGAGAGAGAGAGAGAGAGAGACAGACAGACAGACAGACAGACAGACAGACAGACAGACAGACAGACAGACAGACAGACAGACAGACAGACAGACAGATATGAACATCGACCGCTCCGAGCGTGAGACCGAGAGCGCCTGCAGCCGACTACCTGGCCGACCCGTCAGACACGAGAGTGTGACGGGTTGCCTACCTAGCGGACGCCAGGCGCCATGCACCCAGCGGTACGGCCAGAGGCCAGAGGCCGAGGGCCGGGGGCTGGGAGGGGGTGAAGGGGAGGTGGTCATCTCTATCTCTGGTTTCCCCTGGCCTGCGGCTTCTCCCCGCCGTACTCACCCACTATGACGACATCCTTGAAGACGGCGGTGTCGGGCAGGACCCGTGGGGCCGTGTCCCTCATGGCTACCGCTGGTTACGGCGAGCTACCGCTGGCTACCGCTGGCTACCCGCCCGGTGCGACTGCAGGGACAGAAAGAGAAGGAAGACCGTCATCACACTGTGGATAAATGCCGCCCAATGTCATATGGGGTCGGAGTATTCGAACCCTCGGCCGCACGCGACACGGCGCCCTCGGCTGGGACACCCGCACACCCACCCAGAAGCAGGAAGGCGAACGAGACAAAACGAGAACACGTGCGGTGCGGCGGTGCGGCGGTGCGGCGCGGGGTTTGGCACACCGGCCTGGTAGGCCCGGCACGGCATGTCCTTGGGAACACGCCACGCCTCCCCGCACGCGGCCGGCACGACACGACACGGTATATGACACGGATGGAGCAGCGGGGATTGGCGACACAACGCCGTGGTTTATCGACCATTGTGTGGTGGCGGGCCGGCCCAGTAGTACCATGTAGTACCGCAAAGCGGAGGGAAACTCTCTGATTCACAAAGCCGCCATGAATGGGACGCGCAGATAGCGCTCGCAGGCAGTGGTCCGGGCTCAAAACACCCGTGCCGCCGTGCCGCCGTGCCGCCGTGCCGCCGTGCCGCCGTGCCGCCGTGCCGCCGTGCCGCCGTGCCGCCGTGCCGCCGTGCCGCCGTGCCGCCGTGCCGCCGTGCCGCCGTGCCGCCGTGCCGCCGCCGTGCCGCCGTGCCGCCGTGCCGCCGTGCCGCCGTGCCGCCGTGCCGCCGTGCCGCCGTGCCGCCGTGCCGCCGTGCCGCCGTGCCGCCGTGCCGCCGTGCCGCGAGCAGGCAGATTTCCAGATTTCCTCCTCCACGTTCCCGGCGGCACCGGCGGCTGTCCCCGCAGTGTCTCGGTGTACAGTGGCCAGCTGGGGGTCCTTCGACCGGTTTTTGCCCCCCCCAGGACATTAGCACACCAGTTCCGAACACGGTGAGCGTCGGGTCGGGACGGGACAGGATGACTCCGCGCGACAAACCAGCACTGGAGCTCTGCTAGCTCTGCTAGCTCTGCTGGGTCAGATCCGAAACGCGCAAAGGCCAGACTGTCCAAGGAACGCACACACAAAAAAAAAATCCCCAGCATATTTTTCTATTAATTTCATATTTTTGACACATTTTCTATTTTCTTTTTATACGATTATTCTTTGCCCGCACTCGATAAAATTTACTTTGTTTTGCTGCTCTCGCGCGACGCGCAAAAGAATGTGCAGTTTCTGTGCATGACCACGAGTGTGTTGGGGAGGGACATATCTACGGCAGCGCCTTCGGAAATACCGTCCGAAGGATGACCAACAAGTTTTGCGTCTTTCGTGCCACAAGATGTGCGTCACAGCTTCGTGTGAGTGTGTGTGCGTGTGCGCGCACGTGTGTGTGTGTCTGTTTATGGGAATCGCTACCGATGCGTTTCAACGACCGCCAACGTAGACAGACGCACAAATTGTCATTCATTACAGCATCCAAGCTGGCGCCCCTGACCGCACCGAACACGCACTCTCTACACGGCAAAAAAAGAAGCAAGAAAAAATAAAAACAGCAAAAAAAAAAAAAAAAAACGAGAGCCGGTCGCATTTGGGATCGACCCTCACGATATTATTGCAAGGCGCAAGGATAGCAAATAACTCATAACTTGGCTGCATATCCGCAGCGCACACACGGCGCCTGCTGGGTAGGCAACCACGGCCTCTGCATTCACGCGTGTCGTGCGGGCTGGCCTACCCTGACACTCGCAGGCGCTCAGTGGCGAACTTCACGAGGACGCCTTATCAGTATTTTTCTTTCTTTTCTAGGAAGTGTGTGTAATTGGCGCTTCGTAGCATGTAGTTAAGTGTCCTTTGCCAGGATAAGTGCTGTACATCAACGCCATACGGTGTTTCGCCTCTCACCAACTTCCTGGCGGGAGTCTCTAGCGAGCCTGTGCTATAAGTTGTCACTTTCATCTACTCCGCCGTTAAGCTGCAGTATGGGGGCGCGACCATGCCGCTCACGAAAGAAGCATTAAAAAAAGAAGAAGGAGAAGGCGCCTTCGTGAAGAATTCAAGGTGAATCGATCCGCGAAGTGTGCTCATTATTCGTAGTACTCTGTTGTAAACCGGGACCCAAAGGAGGGAGGGGGAGGGGCGGGAGAGAGAGAGAGAGAGAGAGAGAGAGAGAGAGAGAGAGAGAGAGAGAGAGAGAGAGAGAGAGAGAGAGAGAGAGAGAGAGAGAGAGAGAGAGAGAGAGAGAGGAGAGAGAGGAAAGAGAGAAGAAAACCTGCCGCTGTTTCCTCTTAGTGTGACGTCTGACGTTTTCTGCCAGACTGCGCCCCCTCCTTTCAATCCGTCGCGGCCTCGCTCACCAAGAACCCCGCAACTGCTGATAATTTCATGCTGCTCAGCGTATCTGGTCGAGAAAGGGTTGAGCAGTGTACGTCCCGCCAAAACCAAACTCTCTCTCTCTCTCTCTCTCTCTCTCTCTCTCTCTCTCTCTCTCTCTCTCTCTCTCTCTCTCTCTCTCTCTCTCTCTCTCTCTCTCTCTCTCTCTCTCTCTCTCTCTCTCTCTCTCTCTCAGCCGCCCGCGATCTTTCTCGTGCGGTTTTCTTTGGCGGGTTGCCATCCGTGTTGCAGGCCTACCAATCACAGCAGAAGGCGACGACGACCAGTCGGTATTCGAACCCGTGTAACTTTGGATTTGAGAGAGAGGGAGGGAGGGAGGGGCCTCATTCAGAAGAAAGCAGACGCCGCCAGCAGACGACACACGTGGGCGGAGGAGGCGCGGCGACGCGAAAACCCCCAAGTCATTCAGGAATAAGATCCAAAAAATATGTGAACGACGAGTTGTTGGAAATGAGTACTACGCAGATCAGACAGGATTTGTTTCAAGCAGTAGTAAAATAACTCGAAACAAACAGGCTCGGTTCTGTTCATGGGGATCGTGGTCCCAATCGCGGTTCTGATTGTGTGTTTCTGAGAGTGATGAACGTGCATCTGGAACGGACGGGACGAGGCTTCTTCCAGAGCCTTCTGCTGACCCAGCTGGGCGCTCAGCTGAGCTATGCAGGCCGCCTCATCACGTCTGGTCACGAGTCCCAGAGGAAGATTCCGTGATGCACCAGAGCCAACCGTTAGGAACGGGTAGGGGGGAAAATTATATAAGACGGCTTGGGTTACGGCTCGGAAGAAAAAAATTAAAAAAACACACCCCGGCCGCAAACCCGAGACGAGGGGGAAAACAAGAAAAGAAAGACTGCCGGGGGTCAAATGCTGTCCGCTTTATCAAGTTCGTCAACCTGACACGCACGCCAAACTTTGAACTCTTCCCTGAGTCTGGTTTGAAAGAGAGCGAGGGGGATTTGAACCCACGGCCGCGCCGAGGCCGCGCCGAGGCCGGGGGCCGGGCTGCAGGCGACTGTACAATGTCAAGGCTCGGCCAATGCCAATGTCAGATCAAGGTAGTTCGTCACGACGCAAGGGAACCGGCCGGCGAGGCTCTGGAGCGAGCCCCCCCCCCCCCCCCCCCAGCCCCCTCCCCAGGACAACCAAATCCCCAAATCCCTCTAATCCTAGGAGAGAGCTTTGATCACCAGCTCAGGCTGGCTTAGGCACACACCACTCAGAATTAAATGACGGGAAGACCGGGGTCAAAATCGGGTCACATGCACCTTTTCGGATGAAGAATGGGTTAACTTAACTTATACATATTTACGGGCATTTCCTATCAGAAAAAGCCAGCATAAGTGAAATCCTGGCACTAAGTCAAGTGTCAAAAGTCAGGGTCCAAATGGTGTCAGATGCCTGGGACAGTGGCGCCGCGCGGCGCCTTATTTAATCGATTCGCGCTAATGACACGGTCAGCGGCGCGTGGCCAGGCGCCTGGAGTCGACCCCAGCTCAGCCCTGGCGTGCACGCGTGCGCACGGGGGCCGTTTGTGTCTGTCAGCGACAACCATCATCCGACATGACCACCACCTGCCACCGACCACTAAATGACCACGCGATGGTCATGACTATGTTCCTTCGTCCTGCATAAAGCATCGAGTCGTGACGACGCCTGTTGTTCCCGGGGACCATCAATGATACAGGACCATAGCCAACTTGTGCCGCTACCATGTTCTACTACCATCGATCGACTGCCGGCGGCCCTCCCGAGAAGGCGGTGCATTCTTCCCTTTTTCGGCAGCAGGCGCTGTGGTGCATATCTAATGGGAGCGGCCCCGGGGCCCGAGGCGGCTACGGCTCTTATCAAAAAAGCTGAGGCGCTTCTCGAATTTTCTATACTAAAAGGGAATGAAACAGTCACAACACATCGCCCCTTTTTAAAAATTACTGTTATTATTGCTACAAGGGACTTGAAGAAGCTGTTTTTAAAAAAAAACATTGATAATATGAGACATGTGGTAGATTGGGCTTGGCACCAGGACTACAAAAATAGGGAATGTGAGTCGGGATGGTCAAGACGAGGCCCAGCACTAACTTCCCCACTTCTCATCAGAAATGGACATGTGACCCCTGCTTTAGAATCTTGGCCAAGTCTCACTCAAGTCTCAGATTTTGAATGTAAAGGCCAGAGGTTTTCGAAAACAGCCTCTCGTCAGGATCCTTTTCACCCAAACTCGGCCGCGATGATCTTGACTCGTCTCACTCTCCTAGTGTGGCGACGGCCAAGACAATCAGCCTCAGTCAGTTTCGCAGGCGCCTCTTTTATTTTCAGTGTTGTTTAACCGACTCTATTTGCGGCGGCCGGGGCAGCGAGGTGCCCGGCCGGGCGGGGCCGTGCAGAGTGCGGAGCTGAGCGGAGCCGTACGGAGCTGCTGGTAGAGTTGGAGTTCCCTCCCGCCTTCCGAGAATCGCTTCCCGGACAGCTCTCCATCATCCATCTCAAGGACATGCCATTACCAACGCTACTACATTCGGCGTTCTCCCTCCCACATCTCTCTCTCTCTCTCTCTCTCTCTCTCTCTCTCTCTCTCTCTCTCTCTCTCTCTCTCTCTCTCTCTCTCTCTCTCTCTCTCTCTTTCTTTTTCTGGTGGCGAGAAACTCGTGCCGACCATTAAAAAATGCACCCGCGCTTTGCCCACTAATCGCAGCAATAAAGGAAAAGATGACTTGTTTTAAGGGGCAAATCACCACTCTGTTGCCAAAAGACTCCGTGACTCGGGGAAAGCCGTCACCCTCAGTCAACGTGCTCAAATCCCAGCCACCCACCCCCACCCCCTCTCTCACCGCCCTTGAAGACGTCTCAGCCCTTCAGGGCCGCGGGCCGCGAATAAACTTGTTTCATAACGCAGTTTTGTTAAAAACATTTATAAAATCAGGAGGAAGGAATGAAAATCGCCAAAAAGGCTTATGTTACTAGCTTTTTCAAATTTTTTTTTTTTTTTTCATTTTATTTCCGCCCGCGCTCTGTTCGTGACATAATCTGACCCACGCATCTTCAAGGGACGGCGGGGGCTTCTGGACTCAACATTCCGCGAGAAAACAGAGTTTCCTTCGACACGCCGATGTTATTCGCGATGTCTGGCGCGGGCGCGTCACAGCAAGCGCGCCTAAGTTTGCCATTTGGCTCACAAATTTGTTTGGCACATTTTCGTCGGCATGACTTGTCCTTTACCTCCTGCTTTGCTTTGCAAACTGTCGCGAGTAGGGAGGGGGGGGGGGAGAGAAAGAGAGGAAGCCCCGAACTATTTGCAGGCCACTAATCCCAGCTGATAACAGTCGCTCGCTATCTCCTAACGCCGCGGCTCTCACATACTTTCGCGCGGGCGTCTGCTTAAAATCTCTTTATCGCATGCCGACATGGGCGTACAGACGGAACACGTGCCGTTATCAAATTTCTGGCCCGACAAATCGTGATAACGTTACTTGATATTTTAGTTTGCAGAAAAAGTCTGCAGCGTCATTTATTTTCGGGTAAAATCACGGACTAAAAAAAAAAATTGGTAACAACTTTTTTTTGCACTGTGCAGGTGCAGACATTAGTCACCTTCTGCACAGTAAATCCTTATGTACATTTTGGTGCATAGTTCCGTACAAAATTAAGCATACAGAAGCTTCTGCACACTTTTTGTGCATAATTCCGTGCAAAAGTGTGTAACTCCGTACAAAAATGTGCATAAGGTTGTGCGTAAGCACTCCGTATGCTTAAATTTGTACATAAGGATTTAGTGTGTGTGGACGAGGCAAGCCTTACGACGAGTATCACAGGTGCGCGCGCGTGCCCGCGCGTGTCTGAGTTGGTGTCAAAAAGAGAAATCTTTGCCAGCTT
Organism: Odontothrips loti; assembly: GCA_038380765.1. Classification (NCBI taxonomy): domain Eukaryota; kingdom Metazoa; phylum Arthropoda; class Insecta; order Thysanoptera; family Thripidae; genus Odontothrips; species Odontothrips loti. The sequence goes on from CM076256.1 coordinate 12,806,605, forward strand.
CCGCGGCCACCGTCCCCGCCCAGTCACACTCACCTGCGGTTAGCAGCAGCAGAACTACCCGGCGACAGTAATCCCAAATGAAGGGGCGCTATTCGAGGCCCGATACCAACGCCATACACCGGATCCCCGAGGAACTGCCGCAACGCTCTGCTTTTGGAGGGCGGCGGTTTGGGTCGCGGCGATCGTTAGATCGTATGGCGGCAGCCGGCGAGTCGCGAAGCAAGTGCTCCGGCCGTTGGGTGTGTGTGTTAGCGGCGCGGCGACCGGCGCAAGACTGAGGCGGCGGTGGCGGCGGCCATGGCGTCACACCTCTGCCGGCCGGACCCCCGCTGTGCCATGAGGCACCGACATAGGGCGGAAGGGAGGGAGGGAGGGAGCGAGGGAGGGAGGGAGGGAGGGAGGGAGGGAGGGAGGGAGGGAGGGTGAGGGCACTGTCAGACGAGGCGCCTCGGGTTTCCTCTCCACCCTCTTCAGACAGCCTCACTGATTCTACCACGCATACGATAATTTCAGCCAAATCACCGAGAGTAAAAAAAAGTCATGACGCATCGCCAAAAAAAAAAAAAAAAAAAAAAAAAAAAAAACTTGGCGATAACCAGGCTTTTGAATTTTGAAAACGTTTTGGCCTTACAGTGGAGATATGAGACCGGGGCTAGACTCAACTTTGGCGCCAAGATTCCAAAACAGAGGTTATGTGACCTTTCCTGATGGTAAATGAGGAAGTTAGTGCCAGCCCAACGCTTATCAGAACAGGTCATGTGACCCCATTTAGGTCCTCACCCTCAGTGCGATATGTGCCGCAGTGTGTTGTGGTCCGTACGACAAACCTCCGTAACACCATCCGAAAACTTTGCAAATTGTATCGTTTCCCAGCCAACTGCGACCAACGCGTCGAGTGTGCTCCGAACAACGCCAGCTCCCGCGAAACACAACCCCGAAACGAACTACCACAACAACACTCCTACGACAATCACCCCCACCCCCACCCTTCCTGCGTCCGGCCTTGAAATCAGGCTCGCCCTTCGTCCACCCCCTCCACGACCACCCCCACTCGGCTACCACGCACTACACCACCAGGGCTTCACCCCCTCCACTTCCCACCCCCAGCTACCACCCCCTGCTACTACCACCCCCTGGGGCACCTCTATTGCGCAATCCCAGAGTCATGAGCACCGCCCACTGCGATAACAGACTTTTGAAAATACGCTGCTCTGCACTCTAAATTTTTTTTTTTTAATGCTTGATTGAAGCATATTTCGATTCTTGTGGGATTTTCTTAAATCAAGCGTCCGTATTTAAGTCATATGCTTGATTCTGGTATACGCCCAAATACGTTATTCTTGATTCAAGAAAAATCCCACAGCATCAAAATACGCTTAAATCAAGCACTGCATTTCTTCGTTGGAACAACTAACGTTTTGTAAACTAAAATTTGGTTCCCTCAACAAAATTTTTAATTCTCCGAACTAAAATTTACTGCTCTTCTGAAAATCAACTTAAAAATGAGTTGCGACCACTAATCCTTTTTTCTCCGTGGTGGTGTGGGTCGGGGCCGCACGGCGCCGCATGGTCGGGCACCTGCCCTCCGCCGCCACAAACTTCCTGCCACACATAATTGCCAACTCACCGCCGCTACCCATCCCTTGATTGGTAACGCAGGCAGCCCGCTGCTGATAGCCGCTGATAGCAGTCGTGTTTGTTGCTGCCGGATAATGACACTAACGGCACAAATAGCCGGACCGATGATCTGCGATACTGATTGTTATCAAAGAAATCGATTCGGAGGCCCCCCCCCCCGCCTTGGCGACCATGGAGGCGCGTGAACAGGATTCAAACTATGTGGTGCAATGAGTTTGTCCACGTTACGGGACGTTCGATAACCTCGCTCCTAACATTCCGACACGACTACGGTCTGCAGTGTGAGTCATCCACTACACGGGGCGGGGCGGGGGGTATTTACCGAGTCTCAGTAAACACCCCCCGCCCCACACACTGAGGGGTTGGCATTGTAACACCAAACCCTCCGGTACTCGAACCCGCGAACATCACCACCGCCGACGACACGCTCCTGGCGATGGACTCGAAGAAAGTCGCTCTTGTCCTGTGTGTGTGTGTGTGTGTGTGTGTGTGTGTGTGTGTGTGTGTGTGTGTGTGTGTGTGTGTGTGTGTGTGTGTGTGTGTGTGTGTGCGTGTGCGTGTGGGTGTGTGGGCTGCCAGCTCCCCGCGTCCTGGCGCCGAGCCAGCTAGACGGAGGGGGAGGGAGGGGGAGGGAGGGATGTTCATGTCACCCAATCGTTCAAGGGCGCCGGGACGTTGACCCACAGGGACCGCAACCACTTCCATCCATGGATAGATAGAAACTAGGGACGAAAAAAAAAAGTCGTCCGATCACGCTCCAATTCTGCACACGTTCATTCTTGACTAAGACGCGCCTAAATGCGGTCGAGTGCCCTTATATATACATATATATGGTCCGAAATCAAACATCCTCCCCGGTGGAAGCCACAATCAGAGACCCATATTTTCCGGTTCCTTGTTTTTAAGGCCGTAGCATGGCGTCGCAAAAAAAAAAAAGACAACCAAAAAAGACCAGGAGAAGTGCAAAGATAGCACGTCGATTGGCTAAAAAAAATTTTTACAAGTGACAAAAAAAAAATCAAACAGAACGCCTATATACTTTCCATGGCAACAACCAAGTAGTGTCCTTATCGAGACCACGCGGTGTCTAAATTCAAAACGGAGAAGCAATCACTGCTCCTTCACGTGTTTGGGCCGATAGGGGGGGAACAAGGGGGGGGAGAGAGAGAGAGAGAGAGAGAGAGAGAGAGAGAGAGAGAGAGAGAGAGAGAGAGAGAGAGAGAGAGAGAGAGAGAGAGAGAGAGAGAGAGAGAGAGAGAGAGGCGCGCTGCTCGCGCCCGTCTCGTGCGCAAAACTGGCGGGAAAACCTATCCATCCGCACCGATGAGTGTGAATACCAAATCAGGGTGACCGGACCAGACATCGTGTTGAGCTCTAGCCGTGACGTGCAGCATCTGAGCACACGGAACTGTCACACCGACTGTTTAAAATAGGTCATTTCTGTGCCAAAACCAAGTTTTTTTTACGGTTGATGCTTTGTTTTAGTATAGGAAAAAGAAAGTAGCTGAGTCGCAAAAAAAAATTAAAAATCCTGCACTGCAAAAAAATAATAATATAAAAATTGTAAAATGGCTGCACGCGCACGTGGTTGTCTAAAACTGAATGTAAATGCAGGCGCTGGCACGGTGCCAGGAGCGGCGGCAGCGGCGGCAGCGGCGGCAGCGGCGGCAGCGGCGGCAGCGGCAGCGGCGCGGCAGGAAGCATTCGCAGCATGAGTCATGCGCCCCAAGACTTTCGTCAGATTTAAATTTCAAGTTTCAGGTGGATCGAGCAGTGTAGCGGGGAAAACCGAAATAAGTTGGCAGATTTTTTATTAATTTCTAAATGAACGTGTCAAACACATTTTCTAAGGTGTTTTACAGTTGAAAAGCGCCACACATAGGTATGACAGAGTTGCGCGACATTGGGTAACTTGAGCGAAACACTTGTTTGCACAAAAGGGCAGTACCACCTTACAGTGAGAGATAAAGGATTCCTTGGCTAGCCGCTCAAGGCCTCCTCAAAGTTACAGCCGTGCGGAATGGAGCCTCTCAATTCAGCCAGAGTGGTCCAGCCTGAGGCGGCTCAGCGACTCCAACAGAAGCTTCTGCTAGCGTCACAGCCATTTCCATTGCGTTGCCCCAATTACGCCGGTCTGAAATTGATTGGCAAAAATCGTTGGCAAGATTGGGCGTTATCAGGCGCGTGGTAAAATTTCGCCGGCGACGAGGGAAGGAGGGGAAAAAAAAAAAAAAAAAGACGAGTGCAGACCAAGGAGCAAACCGACCGCGGGTTATCTGCGAACAAACTATGGATCCGGTCAATACAGACCACAAATAGCCGATGTGCGCGGTGTTCTGCAGAAGGGTCATCTTCCCGACCGACTGAAATTTTATCATGCGATCTCTGGGTTTGTTTTACAATCCACACGGCTATATCACTCGCGTGCAAGCTTGGCAAGCGAAAATAAAAATTTTAAAATGCTCACGAATATGTTTGAAAAAGATTGATAGTGTTGGAAGGTTCTCGGATAGAAGAGAAAGTGCCCATGACCCCCGTGGCATTTACAGATTGCGTTGTCCGTTATCGCGGCGGGCGTCATGTGACAATGGACGATACGTGGGTTTGCACATAGGCGCGGAGAGAGAGTTTCACTGCGGCTGCGTAGGCAGAAAGACAGAGAAAGCAGGGGGAAAGAGAGACAGAGAAATGAGATGATAGCAAGCCGCCGAGGGGGCGTGTCTGAAAGGTTTTGGGGGATTTTTATACCGCTATCAAACATCAGCAGGGTACCCACACGCCCCCATTTTAATTTTTCTTTTTTTGAAAAACTGCCTTTAAAAAAAACTAATTCCGATATAATTTCCGCAACATTCCACATACGGTTCAGTTCCGAATTGAACTTTTCAAAAGAAAGAGAGGGAGAGAGACGACTGTGAGCTTCTTACTGCGACTGAATGGCCTGCATACAGCACAGACATATAGATGGCTGGCTCTGATGTTACCATACCAAGAGTCCAAACCAGAGCCAAATGCTGCGCACATACGAAAGGTTACTGCAACAAAGTCAGCAGATTAGTCTTTCGGTGTTTACTTAAGCAGGCGCTAAAAAACACGAAGCGATAACAGAGCAGTGTGCAGCCACTCGTCAATACCGCATCGTTCACTGCGCGCCATTTTTAAGGCTTTTTTTTTATGAGGAAGAGGACAACAGAGGTGGCAGACAGACAGAGAGAGACAGAGACACAGAGAGAGAGAGAGATGGTTAGGGATGAGTGTTTGCCACTAGACGGCACACACACACACACACACACACACACACACACACACACACACACACGGCGCACCCAGTGGAAGCTTTATTCACAAAAACCTTCCATAGACACACTCATCAGAGCGGAGGCGGCGGGGACGCTTCCACTCTAGGATGGGACAGGCGGCGGCCTAGGGGCGCCTGCAGGGTAGGCAACGCGTTCTCCGCAGTGCATGGCATTGCCTACCTGCACGGCGCTCCCGAGCCCCTTACAGCCGTTGGGTAGGCAACGCGTTCTCCGCAGTGCATGGCATTGCCTACCTGCACGGCGCTCCCGAGCCCCTTACAGCCGTTGGGTAGGCAACGCGTTCTCCGCAGTGCATGGCATTGCCTACCTGCACGGCGCGCCCCTACAGCCCGGGTAGGCAACCCTCCGCAGTGCATGGCAGCCGTTGGGTAGCCCCTTACAGCCGTCGGGTAGGCAACGCGGCATTGCCTACCTGCACGGCGCGTGCACGGCGCTCCCAGCAGTGCATGGCATTGCCTACCTGCACGGCGCTCGCCTCCTACAGCTGATCGAAAACGAGAAGGAACAACTAAGAAATGCACAGAGGATCCTCGATACTCCACACATTCACCCCCCCCCCCCCCCTCTCTCTCTCTCTCTCTCTCTCTCTCTCTCTCTCTCTCTCTCTCTCTCTCTCTCTCTCTCTCTCTCTCTCTCTCTCTCTCTCTCTCTCTCTCTCTCTCTTTCTCTCTCTCTCTCTCTCTCTCCCCCACGGCGAATGACGTATACGGCGCTCTCCTCCTCTCTCTCGCACCCGTACACCCCTCCGCACGCGCACGCAGGTCCAGTGGCGTGACGTCACCACGAGCGGACGACGTCCCGTCAGTCGAGGGTGCGACGGTCAACCCACAAAAATAAACACGGCTCACGCGCATCGGAAGTGCGGAAATTGCAATTATTCTCAGCCGCGGGGAGATAAAACCGATTAACCCCCCCCCCACCGCGATATGAAGGAGGACACTCATCAGGACGAGGCGCAGACGGTCCGCAGGGAACTCTCCTGCTTAAACCGCGCAATAAAAGGATATGACTCGATTACCGCGCGGTCAGCGAGGACCTAAGACCCGCACGGCCGTGCGTCACGACGTTGGCTCCCGAAGCCACGCGTCCAATCCCGCACCGAACCTTAATGGTATCACAACAACACGTTGGGGTGAGTGGTTTTCTGTGAGGCTTCGGATCGCAGCCAAATGATAATAATTTTTCCTGCTATTAAAAAAAAAAAAAAGGCCTGCAGTGCAAGATCTTTTTTCCGACGGTAATTCGCGGGTTCGGATACCGTATACAGGAGCAGAGTATCTCGGGTGGCGTCTCCTTAAACGGTCCGAATGAGCCGTTTCCTGCGGGTCGTAGTCATGATATATGCTAATGAATGATTACGATCGTTCATGACAATTGTCATGACGCTGCATGTGTCAAGTCATGCCCATGGCGCGCTGCCGCCAAAAGTAACAGCCGCCCATGAGGCGAGGTCCCCCGGCGCACATACACAGACACACACGCGCGCGCGTTCGCTAAATTATGCGCATTTTCTATGTCGCGTGTCGCTCAGAAAATTTAGCGTTCAATATCAAATTTGCGAGTGTATTTCGAGTACAAAACCTAACTTTTCCTTAATGAGGGAAATATCGACACACATACACACACACACACACCTACACACACACACACACACACGCACATCGGAATATAGTAATGCGGGAAGCCCGGTGAGAGAAAAGGAAATTGCCGACACAGAGATAAGACAACGCGGCGGCAGAAAGCGAGTGGGAGAGAGACAGACAGAGAGAGACCGACAGACAGACAGAACCACGAGAGAAAAAGTGCTGAATCAGTGTCATCTATGCGCGAGGCGGTAGTGTCCCGTGCCGGCGTCCGAACTCTTTAGGATGGGCCGCTGAAGAACTAACAGCCCCGCCCCGGGTCCTTGGGTGCCTCACTCCATAGCCGCCTGCTTCGCTTGCCCTGTCACAGCGCGGTAGCGGCGGTCCCGTGGAGGCAGTTCGGACGTGCTTTGTGTACGCTGCCCGCTGCCCGCTGCCCGCTACCCGCTACCCGCTACCCGCTGCCTGCTGCCCGCTGCCCCGCTGCCCCGCCCGCTAGGCTAGACCAGACCGCTTCGCGCGGAGTGCCGAGCAATTGCTATCAGCGCCTGCAAACACGGCACCCTGGTGACGTCACTCCCCCCCCCCCCTCCGTTTTCCACGTATCTTCCTCGTAGGAAAAATAGCAATCTGGAGTCGGAACTCTCAAAACTGTTAGACTGCTATATTTTGCCTCCTTTCCAGCGGGCCCACCACCTGGGCCCAACACTCTCAAAAAAATATGCCTGAATCACGCATAATATGCCTGTTTTATAGCAGATTTTATGCCTGAACCTCAAAATCTTCCCCGAGCATAATATGCTCGAAACAAGAATTTCGTAGTGTCTATGCAGCTATGCCTGAATCAAGGCAAGCCACTAAATATGGATGCCCGATTCAGGCATCAGTCTACATGCCCAACTCAGGCATCAGATTGTGCCGAATCGTATGCCTGTATCGGGCATAGTGATGGTTGGCACAAGTATCCTGTTGCTGAATTGCGGAAAGTTACCCAGGATTTCAGGGTAGGCATCAAATTTGCGCTGATTCAAGCATACGTTTTTGAGAGTGAAGGGCCAAAGGGGGCGTGTTCCCTCCCCGCCTCTCCCGGTCCTTCCCCTGGGAACTGCGTCTGGGCTAATTCTGGCGTGCCCTGCTTGGCACACTACTGCACTGCACGGCGCTCACACACACACGGTCTGTCACGTGACTCGGTGAACTTGCCAGGAGAGTTACGCAATAAGTCGGGCCCGGCACGCCGCACGCCACAAATCCAAGTGCCCCCCCCCCCCCCCCCCCACTGACCGGCCCGTCAGCGCCGGCTATCAGCTCAGCTGACCGCTAGTCAGGGGCAGTGATCCTGTCAGCTGTGCTGACCGCTGTGCGTGGCCAATGACCACCACCGGCTGCTACCGACCGCCCTGTCAGCTGGCAGCTATGTTCAGAGAAAATGACCAACACTGACTACAGGGCAGTGCAGACCTTGTTAACTGCCTTCACCGCTTGAACCCACTCACATTAAGTCAACTCAGTTCTTTTTCAAGGAGTACTTCCGACCAAGTGCACTCATCACCAATGGAAAAAGCCTCAGACCCATGAATTGGCAGTGTCGCAGGGTGCACACAGGGTTAACTCATAGGCCGCTGTGGTTCACTGGCTTGTCGTTCTTTCAAATTGCTGAGAAGTTTCAGGGAGAGGTCCAACTTGAAACCATCAACCACAATGACGATCCATAAAAGGGAACCGCTTCACATTCATCAACCCAACATGCACAGTCTCAAGCCTGAAATCAATCCGTTCTATTTCTTATTGAACAACCGACCGTACAAACTATGCAATCCCTACCAGGCCATCAAACTGTCCCTGCATGCCACTCGAGCGGTGCCCCTTTCAATTTGTGATTTTGTCAGCAGGGGGCCCCACCCCACACCCTACCTCCGGGCCCCACAGAGGTCCTCAGGCACTCACTGGCAGAGGTCCTCGGGTACTCACTGGAGTGTCTGCAAACGCTGCTCCCTGGCCGTGGTCCTCATCAGCTGGCAACAGTCCGGATCCCCGCATTCCCGAAGCATCCGGCGGGCAACCGAAGGGCCCGAAGCATCCGGCGGGCAGCCGAAGGGACCGAAGGGCCCAGAACCGTAGGCCGTGGGGCCCAGGCCAGGCCCCTGTCCCGTAACCTTGGCCCTCTCACCTCTCACCTCCCTTCCCCCTGATCGATGCCGTCCGGACGAGCTTCGCGGGGGGCCCCGGTCAGGGCAATGCCGGAGGCCGGAGGCCCGGAGGCGGCAGATCCGAGCGAACCTAACCGGAGGGGCGTGTCGCTGTGACCGGAGTGCCGGACACCTGACCCCCCGCGGACTGTGGAGGCGGAAAGCGGAGGCGGAGGCGGAGCGGAGGCGGAGCGGACTCTAACCTGCCTCCGGCTCGGCAACAATACTCCCCTACGACCTACACCACCGCGACCAGCGCCAGCCAAGGTCCGGGCAGTCCCGGCTCGGACCGCCGCCCCCTCAAGACACGCCCTCGACCCGGGCTTCACATAAAAATCGCGAGAAACCGGCGGAAAACGCGGCGGGAAACGCGAACGGAGACGGCCGAGACTTTTGACAGAACGGGCAGCAGACGAAAGTTTCGTCCTGGAAGGGAAACGGAAATCGCAGCGGCGAAACAACAACATTCAAGATGGCAGCCCCCGAGGGAGAGCAGCAACATGGCAAGAACTTTTGCAGGAAACGAAAGAAGAAAAACTTCCTCGCCAATGCCCGGGGATTTGGCAAGAAGGGCAAGTTCGGGCATGGAGCTCAACTCGAACAAGACCAGTACGACTACTTCGTGCGCGTTCTAGAGCTCATCTCTAAGGGCTTTGACGACCCTCAAGAACGAGGTTAGGTTGGTTATGTTTTGGGGTAGATGGGTCTTCATGGATGAGTATTAACTCCAGTTTGCTCTGTACAGATGTCTTTGTTCTTAATGCCCTTGCTACAACTGATGGGCAGGAGGAAAATATTAGTAGCAATCAAGTTGGTTCCAGAGTGATTGAAAAGCTTATTGAGCTGCTGCCAACTAACGCTGAAGGAACTTCCGTACTTCTGCGATTCATGGATGCTCTGTCATGTAATCTAAGAATTGTAGTAACCAATAGGTTTGCAAGTCATGTCCTTCAATGTTTGCTAGCTAAAGTTACCAAACACGGACTTGTAAGTTCATGACACAATGTAAATATCGTATTTGTCATGTGAAGGTTGCCACTTATGGCGTTGTTTCTTAATTTCTCTTTTCAGGACAGACTTGAAGGCGGGGAAACAGACTCCTCAGATGGGGACAAACCAGTGTTAAACGCTGAAAGTGCGTTCAGCTGGGTTTTAAAAGTAGCCAAGTTTACATTGAATAACCTGGATGAATTTCTGTGGGAGGAATATGCAATCTTTGTCATAAGAACGGTTCTTCTATGTCTTGCTGGTTCACCTCCCACAACTGGTGATTCAAAGGCTTCAAACCAAAACGAAAAAAAACACGAAATTTTCCTCCCTGAGTTTTCTAAAGATAATGATGAAGAAAAGCAAGAAGATAAGCCATTACCTGATGGCTTTAAGGATCTGGTTAAAGAATTCTATGAACACATCTTAGCATTCCCACAATTTACAGGTAGGTAAAATTTTCCTTGCTATTTCTTACTTTACTGTGCTTCTCCATTGTTTTTCCAAATTTTTTTTTTCATTTTGAGCAGATTTGGCATATTCGAACTCAACATCCTGTCTTTTACAAACACTATTGATAGCTCTATCAAAAACCCACCGCAAATTGAAGAAAGCTATGATAAAACACCTTATTGATAGTGTCTTCAGTGTCAAAAATAATGATTCCGATGAAAAGAAACAATCAGGTATTCAATTATTATTATCTTATTTAGCAAGGTAGCACTTTTCTGATGATGCTAACTGGTATTTATTTTCCTAGATCAGACTGTGGAGGTACCCAAAGTGTTTTCAACTGAACCCTCTTTAAGACTTTTGGAGGCAGCTTTGAGCCTAGCATCGTCAAAATATGTAACTCAAATGTATGCAATGTGTTTTATGGGTCGCCTCACAGACTTAGGAAAAGACAAGATGGCCAATTTTTCAGTTCAACGACTGCTGGCAAAATTTCAGGACAAAGTTGAGGTGATTCATATTTGTTACTTTGTTTTCTTTGCCTCTTACAATTTGCAATTTTTCCATGTATCAATTTTTTTTAATTTATTTTTTAGTTTGAATTTGTTTTTGATGAAATGGCACCAGAATTGGATAAACTGATAGCTAGTGGAAAAAGTGGAGTCGTGCTTGCATTATGTCAGGCTTGCAAACGACTCTCAACCAAACAAGGACTTTTTATAGAAGTAAGTTGAGAATTCCTTCTGGCTATCCATAAGTGATCAACATCTTATTGAAACTTTCAAATTATTTACAGAATCTCATGAAAGCTCTCAATTGTTATGAACCGGAAGAGAGGCGACCTTTTGTGGCTCCTTTGTGTGCCAGGTTGTGCACCTACGAAACTTTTAAGGCTCAAGATGATGAACCTACTCAAAATACTGTTGCAAAGGATGGTTATGTGAAATCCAGACTTAACCTTCATGGTACCATCATCCTTCAAACTCTATTAACATTTTCCAAACCAATAAGGGTCAGAATCTGCCTCCTCTTCATTGTGGCTAACTTCACATATTCACCTTATTTCATTCAACTCGATTTGCAATTCTCCACTTTATACAGATTGTGAACAGCATTTTGGAAATGCCTGCAGATAAACTAAAGGCCTTAATGTGTGATGCAAGGGGTTCCCATGTTATGGATGCCTTTGTTAAAAGTGAATTTGTTGGTGAGAAGAGCAGAGAACGTCTGCTTTTTAAATTACAGGTGTGTATGCATCACCATCATAGACTCCACAAACACTTCTCAAAATATTACTCTCCTGCTTTTTCCTCTATTTTATAAACTTTCTAATGTTTTTAGGGGTCCTTTGTCCTGATGGCATGCTCCCAGCATGGGTCTCGAGCTTTGGAGGCACTGTATGCAGCATCTTCCCTGAAAAACAAGATAAAAATAATGGAAGACCTAGCAAAAAAAGAAGCTCTTGTTACTGGACACCAGTTTGGATCTATAATTGCGTCCAAGTGGCATCTGAACTTGTTCCGTCATCGCCAGAATGAATGGATGCAATCACATAGTAGCAAGGAGCGCACCAAGGAACTCACCAAGGATTTGTTTGCAGATATTTTAGGAGGGTCATCTGTGTAAAATATAAAATTGTAAGTTAAAGGAACATCAATTAAAAAAAAAAAAACATTCTGATCACATGGATTTATTGGTAACCATTGCATATACCCTGATACTTTTAGAAATTCTTCATGTATGTTTGAAATATGAACAGATTAAAAAATATTCCTTACATAGATGCACTGAACATCTACTTGCACATTTATTGAAAGCTTCTGATATGATCAGGGTGCAAGTACATTCTAATGGTATTAATCACAAAATACATTCAGCATATAACCATGCTCAAAGCATAAAGGCACAAAGTGGAAAAATACAGCAAGACAATAATAGAAACAAGAGCATTGATAACAAAATTACAGTCAATAATAAAAGAATCTTTCAAATCTATACGCATTAAGTACACCACTTCACCCCTGCACTGTACTATACAAAAGTAGTAAAGCTCAAAATAACAATAAAATACACAAAATATTCTCTTAAGTTGGTTTGTAAGCATCGGTTAGGAAAGGATAAGTATCACAAGCTACACAGGCAGAAACCTGGAGAGATACTATACGGAATTACAACCGATAATCTTATTTGTCTATTATTCTAGCTACCTCCAATGCCGTTAAGGCAGAGGGATACAGGAATTATGAGTTTCAAGGCAGAGATCGCATGAGACAGACATGCCTTTTCTTTTTTTGCTTGATTGCTTTCATTGTCAGCCAGTGTAAATCTGAACACATCTCGTATTTTCTAGAAACAAATATTCTAGCCATAGAGTCTACCTAAACAGTTCGCTGGCAACATACAACATAGCCTTTGTTGGCAAGAACTCCTCTGCACTTGACTTGAACTTGATAGCGGAAAATCCACACTAAGCCAAATGGCAAGGATGGCTCCAAAACCTCCTTTAGGGAGTCCTTTGGCAGAATATCTGCAAGGGGGAACATAGTAAATAACTTGGAGACATACAAAAATCAGACATCAGCAGAATGCAGTAAAAGTGTTCTTACCTGCAGGATCGCTTGTTGTATTAAGTTGGATCTCATTTTGCTTAGAAAATTCTTGCAAAGCAGGTGGCACAACACAACAAGTAGCCAAATTCACTTGCACAATACTAGGCTTGACTTTTGCCCAGTTGTAAAGTGCAATAAAGACTTGAGTGTCTATGTTACTTAGACCAAGACTTACAACTTTTTTCCTTTCTACAAAGTCTTCCAATACTCTCCACAACTCCTGTACACAGACACCAATTCAAGATAAATGTTAAAAACAAAATTTCATCAAGAAAGAGAAACTGTTCAAAATTTCTTAACATGAAATGTTTCACACCTGAAGGCATGGAAGGGATTTTTCATTCATTGTTTCATCTGAGCAAGGACAAGCAAGGACAAGTGAATCTATGGTATCTGTCCCCAGTGATGAAAGAGCTGCATACAAGAATTACATTAGTCATGTCACACACAGAAATGTCACGCATTTCAAGCAGCATTTAAATTGGCCAACCAATTTTACCTTCATTGACTGCATTTGTGAGGGTGTTTTTGTCTGTGTTGGTGACAAACACCTTTACATTTATTTTCAGATCTTTCTTGTCTTCAACATCAAAGGAGTTAGCTGATTCATTAATGTTTTTGGAAGGCCCGATCTGAACATGAAAAAAAAAAATAGTATTGATTGGAATGTACAGAACTGGAGCTGCAATATACTGAATGAATCATTCACACAACATCTGTCACCTTTAACAGTCCATCTCCTAGAACTGGCAGAGTGTCCTGGCTATCCTTGGCGACAATCTTCAAGCATTCCACCAGCTGAAACAAATACCGCAAGAGGCGTGATGATAACAAGGATGATCAAGGGGAGGCAAAATCTGTAGCATTAGCAACTGACAAGAGAAATCTGTCAGCATGTCCATGACTATACCAGGAAATGTCAGAGATCTGAAGCTCATCCTTACCTCGTCAACAGGACTTTGCCATACTTTTAACATAATATTGTTCATGTTGAGCATGTTCCCCGTCTCGATGTGGACCGTCTTCGTCTTCGAGTCAACGTTGTGTAACATCATCTCTGATGCCATGGATGTCACGAGCCTTTAATAGCACTTGACACCTAAAGCATCAATAAAACACAGATGCGGCGGCTGGCAGACACTGGCTCTTCTCTCGACCTCGTCGTTGCCCGGGGACGGGAGTTGCAGTACTGACTGACTAGTTCATGAGAGCATGAATTCCTATCTGATCTGTCAGCCAGATCCTTTTCCTTCCGTCTGCCATGAACTGCCATGAGGGGGAATCCAGCTATTCACACATTGCTTATTAGCAGTTCGAGGCAGTTACCCTGTGATGTGCGAATAGTCAGCATCATTCTTCGTGTTTATTTACATTTGTATTCGCTGATATTTCGAGTGATTACAGATTGATAGGTGTTGACGACAGGGCTGCTTTTTCAATAAAATCTTTCAATACCTCGGTCATTCCGTAAGTTGAAAACTCAAGTGCGTAGAAATGGGTTGAATCTAACCTCTGAAACAATGTGGTGTCCATTGAAGTTTTCCACTTTCCAGCGGCCATGGAGTTATTATCCGATCAGGGGCTACGTCTGGACGGTAGGCGACCGGATGAGCTGCGGAATATTCGCTGTAAAATTGGAGTCTTCAGTCAAGCGGATGGCAGCGCTTATATTGAACAGGGGAACACCAAAGTCTTGGCGACTGTTTATGGTCCCCACCAGGTGAGAGTTTGATCTGATCCTTCCACAGGTGCATTTTTATTCCCCGCGGCCGTGCTAAATAGGTATGATCTGACATCTCTTTATTCCGCTCGTTTGCATAGCCTCGGGGACAAGCTAAGAACAAGTTCCTGTTCGACGAAGCCCTAGTTAATTGTCAGTACAGTATGGCGGTATTCAGCACTGGAGAGAGGAAGAGGCGCCCACGCGGTGACCGTAAAAGCCAAGAAATGTCGATCCACCTCCGGCAGGCCCTGGAGGCTGCAATAAGAACGGAGCTGTACCCTCGCAGCCAAATAGATATTTATGTAGAGGTAATGTACTGACTACATCTTGACAGTACAAGTGTACTGTTTCTCTCATTTTGTGCTCTTTGTTGTCTTATATCTCTAATTTTTTCTGTGTAAATTCCAGGTTCTCCAAGCTGATGGAGGTAATTACTGTGCTTGTGTAAATGCTGCCACGTTGGCCCTCGTGGATGCAGGTGTTGGCCTCAGGGAATATGCAGTTGCTTGCTCTGCAAGTTTAGCGAATGGTGAAATTCCTCTAGTTGATGTTAGCCATTTAGAAGAATCAACTGGTGGCCCAAATCTCACAGTAGCAGCACTTCCCATCTCTGGCCAGGTAAAGTCATTTCTTAATGTACTTCTTGCCTCACAACTATTACCTGTTGCATTCTCATGCCATGTTTTCTATCTTAGGTTGCGCTGATGGAAATGTCACAGCGTTTCCACTGTGATCACCTGCCTAAGGTGTTAGAGAGGGCTCTTGAGGGATGCAAAGATATTCACAGAATATTAGATGAAGCTGTGCGAAAACATGTTGAAGAGACAGGCAGAGCAAGTGGTTGGGGACAAGTAGATAGGGCAGGAATAGTATTGTAGTACAAATATATATGCCAATATATGTATGATATATATGATTTCTTTGGATGAAATAAAATGCACTGCCCTGCACTGCAATCTTTTCTTCATGCTGGTTTTGTTTTGATTATGCCTTTGTTACATATCACTATATCGATTTTAAATAAAACACATTTAAAAGTTCTCAAATTATAACAATAGCAATAACATAATAAGCTTGTTGAAAAAAAAAAGTTTGGGCTGACATGTTTTTAACCAACTTTACAAATGTGTGATGAAGGACAAGATTAGCCTTATTCTCTCATCTACTTATTGTCTAATAGTAAATACAATTCAACAACAGCTGACCAGGACAGATCATGAGCTACTAGGGAGCTCAAAATACTCATGTTCAATACGCTTGCATAGGTCAACAAGGGTGCGATAGCCTCTGATTGTTGCTGCCAATTGATTATTCGGCAATGGTGTGGTCAGAACTGCAAACAGGTGGCCAAACACCAAAGCATCCAGCTCAGTAGGCCTGTTTTTTTTTTTTTTTTTTTTTTTTTAAGAAAAGGAAAAAAGGAATGGAATCAACTGAAAATCTTAAGAACTGATTTTTCATTCAATTTCAAATATACTCACTTGTCCCCAAAAAAGTAATTTTTGGATCCTAATCTATTAGATAAAGCTTGACAACACTGGTCAACCTCTTGAAATACCTTAAAAAATTAGAAATGAAAAATATAAATATTGGCAGGTTACAATAAAATTAAAATGGAGAAAGTAATTAAACTTACATCATCAAGTGATTTGTTAGCCCATCCTAGCACATGTAATCTCTTGCTCACCGCACTTTTTTTTTGCCAACATAGTAGATGATTGAGGGGCCACGGGAATACAGACCCATATCTAGGTTTTGTCACCTGTTTGTATGTTGATGCATCGCACCATGTGATGAAAAGCTGTTGACACATAAATAAAATATATTATAGTCTCAACTTTCATCTTTGCTATTTTTATTTTCTAAATACCTGCACTGTCCCATAAGCACACGCACCTCAGCATTAGCCAGAACATTGCTGATAAGGGACATGTATGCTCGCATGTCTGCTTTCTCGCCATTGTCTAAGTCATTAGTTAGACTAACGCCCTGCAAACAAATATAAATGGACAGTTATATCTGTCTCTCAGGTGTCCTTGAAAGAATAGTAACAATACATATTTGAAAGATAGTAATAACCCACCTTGCTGGCAACAAATGAAACAATAGGTTCCAGCTCTGACACAACAAATGCCCCACATTGTATAAATGGCACCTTCCCTGGAAATAAAAATTAGAAGTACATAAGAAAATTGTGTAGACACCAACAGCATTCACTAGAGACAAAGCATCCCAACTAACCTGAGGGAGACATAAATTCAGCATTGCTGCGAGGTTCCACCGTGTAACTCAGCTTGGACATTTTAAGATATGCTTGAGTGGCCAGACAATTCGCATTGTCTGGCAAAAGGATTTGCTCGACTTCATATGGCTGGTAAAGCTTGACATCAGTTGGCCACGGTTCTTTCCCTGTTAACACACATTGCCATAAGTCATTAAAATAAAAAGGAGGAATGGATCTAGAGAATAGAGGACACAAAGCTCTCAACGACATGGTTTTAATGGAACGCTTCATTAATTAAACAATGACTTGTAATGTGGAAATACCATCAAGTAGAAACTAAAGTAACTTGCACCACATCAATACAAAAACAAAAACAGCAGGGAACTTTGTTCAGCAATTGGATCAGACGAGTACTACGATAGTCTGTAATTCTAATACAATACTTTAATCCTTCTATGGTTTGCAGAAGAGTATCCACGAAATTGAACTGCTAGCAGGTTCTTTATAACCTCAAAATACGTTTTAGATTTAATTCAGAAGGCTGGTCATCTCCTGCATCGCACTGACAGTCGTACCTCCAACTTCCAGCGCCATTGCTTCGGATAGGATTACGCGAGGAGTGGGCATACTCTAATTAAACCCAACGGAATGACGTAAATCCGTAAGTTTAGAATGAATGAAAACAAGTGCGGGAGAAGCAGAGCAGAAGCAGACGACAAACGACGCAGTAAACAAATGACAGCAGTACAAATGTTGCCAACAGTGAGGGGCCTGTTGTGAAATCACAGCCCAAACCCTCGTCGTAATAACAGTGCCAAAATTGATTCTGTGATGAACAATGACCGCCAGTCCCCCAATCTTTCTTCCTAGTTCCGACATTCTCACACGCTGCTCACTGCTCGCCCCACTGGCAGCTGCTGGCCCTACTGGACGCCGGACACCGGGTATTCCCGCGAGGAGATCAAATCCAGATCGGATCGGGGTGGGGGGGGGGGGGGAGGTACCTGGCTTCTTGGTGCCCTGGGACTCGTCCGCAAAGCAGTGCACCTGCAAAACGACAAATTTTACAATCGATACAAAAAAATGCTGAGCGGGAAAATTGCACTGCGACACCACTTTTTTACCCAACGGGGGTCACCCGCCTCGCCGAAGCCCATCCTCTGTACGTCGGAGGCCGTCCGGTTGGTCCGGGTGAAGTCTTCGTGGGCGAGGAACCTGTCGAGGCGGCCCCGTCGAGGCGGTACCCGTGGAGGAGCGTCACGTTGTTGAGGAGCCCGTCGGCCTGGGTGGACACGTCGTGCGCGCGTGTCGTGGACAAGGACCGCTCCTCCTCGGTGGCGGCCCACGCCAGCAGGAAGGACTCGCTGGCCGCCGGCTGCAGGGCTTGCGTGCCCGCCCACGCCCCCATCCACTTGACCTGGGCCCCACCAGCCTCGCTGCAGTCCAGCCTAGACTAGTCTAGGAGGCTGGCCTAGGCCTAGACAACCGCGGCAGGCGCCCTCCGGTACCTCCGGAGGTCATACGGAATCACGGAGCGAGAGACCGATTTGAATTTCTCAAATGACCACCTACGCGAACGCTAAGCCGTAAGGCGACTGCCCAGGCAGCACGTCCGCACTTCCGCTTCCGGGTCGCGGAGTACCTGGGCCGTGTCGGCGCCGGTGCCGAACCGCTGCTGCCGCTGCTGCCGCCGCAGACCCCGCGCCGCCGCCTCCGCCGCC
Source organism: Odontothrips loti (assembly GCA_038380765.1). NCBI lineage: Eukaryota > Metazoa > Arthropoda > Insecta > Thysanoptera > Thripidae > Odontothrips > Odontothrips loti. Next base: position 12,825,052 of record CM076256.1, read on the forward strand.
TCCGCCGCCTCAGCGCGCTCCAGCGCCCGCATCTGCATCCACACCCACTTGCATTACCATATTTCTTGCCGAGCCCGGCCACTCGTGACGCTCATCGATTTGCCTTTTCTTTTTCGATGGGTACGGCACAGCGGGGTACAGGTGGTGTCCGGGGGCATTCCGGAAGGACGCCGTACCGCCAGATGGCACCACATTTTTTCCCAGCGTTTATGGCTCGGTACTCAAGCGGCCGAGTTGCTGCTCCCACGCCTCACCTGCTCCTCCAGGAAGAGCCTGCTGGAGATGACGTCCAGGTGCTCCGTCTCGCCGGAGTGCGCGCACCACTCCAGGCGGCCGCTGTCCCAGTCCCCTGGCCACCGCGCCGACGCTGTCTCCAGCGCCCGGCGCCGCCGCTGCGGGAGCGTGGACCTGCTGCAGCCGCGGCCAGCGGAAATACTCCGTGACCCCGCGGCTCGGTTCGGTTCGAGCAGGAGAGGGATGTGTGTTCCGGGAACGGCACCTTCCGACGGGCGATGTCAGCGCCTTGTCCGCCGGCGCGGGGGCGGCTTCATGTTGCTGATCCTGCTCGGCGAGCAGCGCGGAGACCAGGGCTGTCCGCACACGGGGAGGACACACGACAGCGATCGCAGTGGGCGGTTTTGTGGCCGGAATCAGCCGGTCGCCGAGTTACCTGGCTTGGAATCCCGTCGGTAGTCTCTGGAAGACACGGGTGTTATCGTCGAGAACGAAACGGGGGAAGGTGAGATGGTGATGTACCTGATCTACCTGATCTACCTGTTGTCGTGGAGGTACACCACACTGCCGGTGGCGGCCGCTGTGGGCGTGTCCTTGATACCGACAGCCTCGCCGCCGACAGCCGATACCCCACGTCTTGCATGAATGAAGCAACGAATGAGTGACGCAACGAATGAATGAAGCAACGAATGAATGAAGCAACGAATGAATGAAGCAACGAATGAATGAGTGAGTTAATGTATGGACTTCGGTGCAGTGCAGAGTGCCTTGACGACACTACCCCTTGGTGAGAGGTTCGTTTCGCAATCATGCGCGTGAAGTAGCGACGATCGAGGAGTACAGACGGGATTACTCAGAATTCTGCTTCAAGCCCTGCTTGTAAGCCCACGACATGGTCGCAGTGTGTGGCCAGTCTGGGGACAACGGCGCCTGGTGGGTAGGCATCCACGACTGTGGTGCTTGCACGCGTGTCGTGCGGGCTGGCCTACCCTGGCACTCGCAGGCGCTCGGCGTCGCACGGACCTGGGCATGTACTCGGTGCTCTGGCCCGGGGTCCAGCCGAACAGCAGCGACTCGCTGCTCTTGTGACAGTCGTCGGGGGCGGCGCGCGGGGGCGGCGGAGGCGGTGGGGGCGCACCCGGGACCACGGCCCCGTCAGGGTCCGTCACTGAGGGACATCACCGGATAAGCGAGCGCCGGTACTCGAGCCCGCGGCACACAGGATGCTGTTCACCCTGGTCGATGGTCTGCCGGTGGCAGTCCTGGATCTTGTCGAGCAGACTCCTGAGCCGGGGCAGGTCCTGGACCTGGTCGTCGGACTCCTCCGACGCCCACCTGCGGTCGTCGGGCTGCTCCTGCTCTTCCGGGACCAATCTCGGGTTAAACACCGACCGCGGGATGTAAAAACATAAATAAATAGTAGATTCTGACCACGATAGGGCAGTCCGGGTCTCGAACCTCGGCCCCGCTCCCCCACAGGTCCGCAGCCACGTCGGGGGCCTCCTCGTCCACAAGGACGGCGCTGCCGTCGGAGCCGACGGAGCGAGTGGAGACCGTGTAGACGATCGCGCACTCCTCGTGGTCGGCAGGCGCGGCTGGAGCAACCGCGGACATGATTATTTTTAGCGTGGCTATTAATACACCTGGTGTGTGGCCGGACAGGTAACACGTGTACTGCAGTGTACTGTACGCACCGGTCGGGTCCTCGTCGTCGACCAGTCCCAGGCTGTCCAGGCCATCCAGGCAGCCCGCCAGGTCGGCGTTAGGCATTGGTCGGCGCCCTGCTGGCGGGGGGAGCAGACATCGCGTTCTTAGAATAATTTCCTTCCTCTTTTTATGGATTGATTTGAATTTACGAGCGGCCAAGTGACCCGAGCAGCCGTCGTGGCGACGGTCTGTTCGGTGCCCGGTAGCACTTCGCACTTTGCAGCCGGCCGCGGAGTGAGTCGAGGAGGCTGCGGTCCGAGCAGATGGGGGTGCGCGCCCGCCGACGGCCGCGGCCACTGCCGCCGCCATGACCATCCTTGTCCTCGAGGGCGCCCATGACGGCGACCCCGCCACTCCCCTGACGACACCCGCTAGGCTGTGGGTGGACACAGAACGTCTGACGTGGCGGACAGGCCGCCGTGCGTGGTTCGACATAAACTGGTAGAAATACAAAAAAAAAAAAAAAGTATCGCGTTGAAGATGATTTGCGGACAAGTCGTTGGGTTTGGCGATACAGCTCCGGTTACCAGTGAAAATGGAACAACTTGCTTCCCAGTGACCGCCGAGTATAATCACTCCTCTTTATTTTCACTTTTTTTCTCCTTTTTTCATTGTGGCTTACTTTGTCGGCGGCTTATTTCAACGAAAGAGCGCGGCGAGCTGGCCTGCTCTGGTCGAGGGTTCGAGTCCCGCCGGCTCTGGCCTCACACTGCCATTCCCTCCGCTGGTCTTCATTAGAAGCGTGGCCGGCACGCGTCCGGCACGCGTCGGGCACGCGTCGCCACGCGTCGCCACGCGCCACCACCGGCACCCTGCTCTGGTTATATCGGCCCGGCACCGCCCCGGACAAGTCGCCGTGGCAACAGATTCGCCAACAGAAGCGAAACAAGTAGTGGTCCGGTCCTCGTGGAGAATGAATGAAAGGGCCACGGCCACGTCGAGCTGAGTCTAGCTTAGGCCTCAAAGTTTTAAATGAAGTGCGCAAAGCCTCTCCGAATGATGCTTGTTCATGACTGTTTCACCCTCGGTGCGACTATAGTGTGACGGGGCGTTCTGTGCATCGGGAGCGATCCCGGGGGGAGACTCGGGGGATGTACGGAAGCTTCTAGGGTTCGAAGCTTCTGTTTTCCTCTCTCTGAAACTGGCAGGTGCGGACATGTCGCTACTCGGTAAGTAGCGAGTAGAGTACAGCGGCTTCGGCCGTTTACGAAGGGAACCTATGTCCTCCAAATCTTCGCAGGGGCGGGCCCCCATGATTAATGGGGTCACCAAACCAGACTGCGGGGTTGAAGGGCACTACAGCATTGTGGAGTCCCGGAAGGCCGTGGTTAGCGGAGGGGGCGTCGCGCAGTGGCGCGGGCTAGGGGTTGGCAGGAGATCCGTCCGGCTCAGTGCCGGGTAGCGGATTCTAGAGTCGTGTCCCGGTGGCATCTAGCAGCCGTAATGCACCGGTTTCCGTAAGATCATCGAAGTTGAAGGCAGGGGTCCAGGCGGAAGCCGGGCCGATATAATTTTTGACCCCAACGGCCAAAAGACCAGCAGTCCGTCATTTTTGAAACCATAAATTGCGGTTTGAAAATAGCCATCTTCCGAAAATTATGTTGGCAACGCATCGCTTAAGCGATCCAGACTCTTCTCGGGATCCCAGACAACGATGGACACACGGCGAAGTGGGCAGCTCTGCACAGTAATAACAAAGTCCAGTTTACTGACCACGGGCAAACCGTGTTCTTATCTGAGAGGGCTCAGAGCTCAGCGGAGCTCGGCTCGTGTGGCCAGGAACCAGTCGTGTTAATTAGATGAGACATTAAAACCATTTTTGTTTTTGTTTTGGTCTTTGCAGAGCGATAGTGAAGAGAGTGTCTAGGATAACAACAGCGGGGTGACACAGTTTTGTGACTCGATTCAAAGAAATAAACCTAGCCCAATAATTTATTGTGACCTTAAAATATCTAACATTAAATTAATAATTTGTTTGTACTCTAGTTGGTAGGTGTGGATGGCGTAGAGGTGGTCGATGTGGCCGAAGTCCCTCAGGGCCACCTTGATCATCCTCCTGGTGCCGGGGACTTCCGCTGCGAGGCGCTTGACGTCCTGGAGGAGGAGGAAAGACAAATCGATAAAAAAAAAATGTAGGGAAACCCAACACAAACACGGAGAAAAAAGACTGGTGATCGGAACTAATGTTTTAGTTGATTTCCAGACAAGCACTAAATTTCATCCTAAGAACTAAAATTTTGTTTGGGGAATTGTTTGTCAGTTGTTCCAACAAACAGGTGTCTCGCCGGAGCAAAACTACATTTTTGCTTCCGCTACAAACCCTTTCGTTGAAGCAACTGACTTCTCGTTGGTTGAAACAACGAATAAGTTCTCCCAACAAAAACTTACTGCTTGTCTGAGCGACCACGAATCTTTTTTCTCCGTGAGGCCTCGCTCAGTCTGCTGCTGCCTTCTTCGAGGAGGTAGCAGGTAGCACATACATAACGGCATGAACAGTTTTTTTTTTTTTTCCTGGACAGGATTACGATTTGATTTGTCGTTGCTAGTTGTATGGCCTTTGGCCGTTTTATGACTGTATCACGGGGGCGCTCCGTGCGTCGTGTAGAGCGGGTCGATTACGTTTCCTCGAGGAACGTTCCAGTCGTTCGAGGCGGCGGTGTTCCGGCTGTGTTGTGTGCGCTCTACTGGACTGCCTTTGGTGCTGGGCGGCTCCCATGGTGACCACCCCCAGTACCTTCACGGGCGCGAACGCGTCGCCCTCGGAGTAGTGCAGATACACGGGCGCCACCACGTTGGCCAGCCTGAACGGCGGCGGCGTGGGCTGTCCGTAGCGGGCCAGGTTCTCCTTGGGTCCGTAGTCGTACATCTTAAACTCTCCTGCAAAATATCATCCCCAATGCATCAGATCTGTGGGGAGAGTTTGAAAAACTTGAACTGATATAAAGGACAATAACGGGGACTGCTCACCGGTCACCATGTTTTGGAGGTAGTGCGTGAACTGTCCGTAGGAGGCACCGGATGGGTAGTGCCCTACGAGGATCCGGAACAGCGTCTGGAGTGTGGTAAGCACAGGGACGTGATGACAACATTTAAGATTTCAAAATGAGGTCGCAAGACCTTTGATGAACGTAAATGAGAGGGCAGTTGAGTTGTGTCTCACCGTGTTGAACTCCCGCGGGCTGGAGCCCCCAACGGAGTTGTAAAGCGTCGCGCACAGCGACAGGGCGCTCTTGCAGGCGTCGCCGGAGCCTCGCGGGACGACCTCACCCACCAGGCGGGCGCCCTGAGGACACAAATGTATGAGAATTATCCATCCGGACACAGAAGTATGAGAGTTATCCGGCGCGGGTGTCTCCGCCTGCCGGAGGAGGCCGGTTTTGAGCACGAGTTATGCTCTGCGTATTTATTTGAGATTCTCTCACACCCAGCGGTATATGTAGATCTGGTAGTCAAATACGGATACGTTCCTGTTTGTGTGTGTGTGTGCGTGTGTGTGTGTGTGTGTGTGTGTGTGTGTGTGTGTGTGTGTGTGTGTGTGTGTGTGTGTGTGTGTGTGTGTGTGTGGAACTTTTCACAGCCTGTCGGGTGCGCGGTGGTCACACTGCGGTCGCACGTGAACAACAAACACGGTGGCGATGCGATGCCGATGCGGATACGGCTGCGGTCAGGCTGGTAATTACGAAGGCGACTACGGAACGGAGATGAGGAATCTAGTCTCTGCCCGTGTCATGTCGGGTGGTATGAAGAATCGGGCAATTTGCGCAGCCGCGGAGACGCGCATTTCAAATGATGGAAGACAGCAAGGGGGAGGGGAGGGGGGGGGGACGGCGTTGGGAATGAAGGAGTAGTCATGGTTATCGACAAATTTTGAGCGAAAAAGGGACTTGAAAACGCATTTGAATCAAAAAGTTTGAAATAAAAAGAAACAAAAAAAGAAAATTGGTCGGTGGCGGGACTTGAACCCGATACTGACCGCGAGGGAGGCTAGGGTGGTGCGGGCGGCAGCCAGCGGCCCCCAGGTGTGCTGGAAGTAGGCGACGGGGGCCAAGAGGAAGGCGGCCCGCACGCGTCGGTTGTACTGCGGCCGCGCCGCCAGCAGCGCCAGCAGCGTCGTGGTGCCCATGGAGTGGCCCACGAAGAACACGGACTCCTGGTCAGTCACGGCGCTCACGTAGTCCAGCATGGCGGGCAGGTCGTAGAGCGCGTTCTCCTGCCACCTGACATCACACGCCGTTTCATTTTTCAGTGCTTGTCAACTTTTCAATTTTTAATTTTCTTTCGAAGGGGAACGTCCACGATATTGTCGCCCTGTCTGGTATGGCGCCTGCTGGGTAGGCAACCCTGATGCGTGCGTGCACGCGTGTCGTGCGGGCTGCGGCCTACCCCGCGCCACTGGCGCCCCTGGCGCCACTCGCAGTAGACGGACAGGTGGACACGTGCTCGATGACGTTTGGCCGAGGGGTACATCACGTGGTAAAGTCAATGTACACCTAACGAAACAGTCTCATGTGCAGTCACTACCAGTCCCTTCCCAATCCCTCCAGTCACCGAAGTGTTTTCGAAAACTGTTTTTGAAAACAATCCAGATGGCATAGTTGACCGCATGTTACAAAACCTATGTCGTCCCGGCTTCCGCCAGGACCCCTGCCTTCAACTTCGGTGATCTTACGGGAACCGGTGCTTTACGGCTGCTAGTTGGCCCCGGGACACAGCACTAGAACCCGCTACCCGGCTTGCGCCGGACGGATCTCCCGGCAACCCCTAGCCCGCGCTACTGCGCGAGGCCCCCTCCGCTAACCACGGCCTCCGGGACTCCATCATACTGTAGTGCCCTTCAACCGTAGTCTGGTTTGGCCCCACTCATCGTGGGAGTCCGCCCCTGCGAAGATTTGGAGGACATAGGTTCCCTTCGTACACGGCCGAAGCCGCTGTACTCTACTCGCTACGTACCGAGTAGCGGCATGTCCGCACCTGCCAGATTCAGAGAGAGGAAAACAGAAGCTTCGAACCCTAGAAGCTCTGCACATCCCCCGAGTCTCCCCCCTGGATTTCTCCAGAGGCACAGAACGCCCCCCCGGGCGGGACCCTCGAATCTAGGGAATCGAACCCTAGACCCTCGGGACCGGGGGTTTGTGCCGGCGGCGCCTTAGCCCGCACGGTCGCTTGGACAGCCATACCGACGCCACGTTCGGAAGTATACTCTAGCCACTGTCCTCCGATCTGTGCCACGAGAAAAAATTCAGCGACCGGCAAGATTTGAACCACAGACCTGTCGGTTTCCGACCGGTCCGCTAACCCATGCGGCTACCGAGCCACTATGCTGCTCATAGCGCGCTCCCTGCTCTGTATCCCCGCAGAGCAGAGCAAAAAACCGAAAAAAATTGAAGGCGGAGGCAATAGTTGAACCCGGGACACTGGGCGTGAGATTTCAGCGCTTTAACCGGTACGGCTAATGTACGATACTTATGTGCTGAGGCTTCCGACACTGCAGCTGACTGGCTGACTGTAGCACATGTCTCCAAAGCAGAACATGAAGAAAAATATTGACCCTCGCTTTCCAGACACTTTTAGTAGTAATTTCGCCCACCCATTCTCCAGTCACATCCAGTCATTTGGTATTTCAGTCACTGTCCTATATTTTCAGGATTGGTGTACCCCTCACGTTTGGCTCACCCGAAGTCCCAGAACTTCCGCTTCTGCGGTGACCGGCGCACGTGGCTGCGGCTGTACGTGGAGCCGCGGAAGTTACCCATCCACACGTCGAAGCCCATGTCGGCGAGGATGAAGGCTGCGGAGCAGAAAGCGCGGCGGCTAGAGAGAGAGAGATAGAGTGTGTGTGTGTGAGAGAGAGAGAGAGAGAGAGAGAGAGAGAGAGAGAGAGAGAGAGAGAGAGAGAGAGAGAGAGAGAGAGAGAGAGAGAGAGAGAGAGAGAGAGAAAGATTGATTGATTGATTGATTGATTTATTGATTTATTGATTTATTGCCAAAAAGAATTACATTTATAATCATAGGCAGAGTACACATTACACAAAGTCATTTACAGAGTAAAATAAATTTTTCATTAAAAAATCTTTTATCTTTATCTTAAATCTCTTCAGTGGCAGTGCTCTTAGTGACATGTCTAATTTATTAAACAGAATGGGTCCTATCAACCAGATATCTTTCTGACAGAGAGAGAGAGAGAGAGAGAGAGAGAGAGAGAGAGAGAGAGAGAGAGAGAGAGAGAGAGAGAGAGAGAGAGAGAGAGAGAGAGAGAGAGAGAGAGAGAGAGAGAGAGAGAGAGAGAGAGAGAGAGAGAGGCAGAGAGGCAGAGAGGCAGGGGGGATGCAGCAGAGCTCACCCAGGTCCTTGCCGGGCCCACGCATCAGCCACTGGTCGGCGGTCTGCATCAGCCCGTGCTGCAGGAACACTGCCGGTCGCGGCGCCGCGCCGCCCTTGGGCGGGGGGTTGCCCCGGCCGCGGCCGCGTCCCCACGGCACCCGGAACAGGGTCAGCACGTAGCCGTCGTCCGTCTGTACGACGTGGGCCTCGCCCGGGTAGCCCCAGTGTAGGATGAGCTCGGGCTGTGGGCAGACAGAATGACATTATACCGGCCGGTAGGGCCGCGACGCGGTCAGCTGGTGGCCAAGCCGGTCCCGTCGTGCACCGGCAGCGCGCGGCAGGACTTTGCACGGGAGCCTGGCTAGCCTGGCCCGGGGGCTTGGCCGGGGGACCCCTCCCGATCGCACTGACGTGGACGTGCTGCTGTCGCCAAGGCACGAGCCGTCGGCCGGCCGCATGTGTTACACTCTGAACTGCGTTAAAAAATAAGAACAAAAAAAAACTACGCTTAATGTAAGCAAAACAGCGGCCCTATCTAGATTGTTTTTACGAGCCATGATGAAATGCAGAACTCCGGAGGAGCCAGGAACGGAAGCGACAAGTAACGACGGAAGCATGAGAAACTGAGTATTGGAAAGCTCGCTGCATTTCAAAATTCAAAGCGACTTGTCATGTATTCTCCAGCGTCCGTCTTCTTTGTCACGACTTCGTACTTCCGTCTCTGGCTTCTTCGGAGTACTCTGTTCTACTGGCTTACTACAGGGCGCAGTAAAGCTCCGACCGGGGAAAGAAATGCAAATGAGTACCTTCGTGGTCCGAGCGTGCCGCCATAGCGACTCATCCAACGACATTCCATAATCACCGCGTTCCTCATTTACCGCCAAAACGACGAGTCGAAATGTTTTCCACCATTTTCTCTTCTTCTTTTCTCTGTTCCGTGTGTGATCGGTTGACTGCCGACCGGGTCGAACGCTCCCACGAGCGCGGCTGGTACGCCAATTACAGCGCTCGCGGGAAATAGGAGATACCCGGAAAGTTGTGGTCGGAGGTTTGAGAGACTGAGATGGTGGTACGTGCGTCCTGTTCCGACTGTCTCCCTCTCTCTCCCACTCGGCTGCGGCCCCAGAGATACGCACCACCGGCCTTTGTCAGAGTACAGGACTGTTCCGACTGTCTCCCTCTCTCTCCCACTCGGCTGCGGCCCCCGAGATACGCACCAACCGGCCTTTGTCTCTCTTCCTCTTGGCTCGTACCCTTTGTGAATTTTTTTTCCGAATTTGTTAATGTTTGATAAGCCTTATCACAACGCTTTGCGTTGGCAGGCGGCGCTCTAGTGCGGAGTATCTAAGGTCTGAGTTGGACTCGGCGCTCTAGCGCGGGGTATCTCAGGTCTGAGTTGGACTCGGCGCTCTAGCGCGGGGTATCTCAGGTCTGAGTTGGACTTGGCGCTCTAGCGCGGGGTATCTCAGGTCTGAGTTGGACTCAGCGCTCACCCCTGTCATGGTGGCCTCTGGTGGCTCCGGTGACGATGGCGGCGCTGACATGGCGGCTGCCTCGGTGATCTGCCTGAAGAACACGGAGGCCAGGTTGGTCATCGGGGACGACGTCGGCGAGACCCGGTTGGCGGGGGCGGCACGGCGGCCGGCGCCGGTGCGCGCCGCCTCGGCCAGGCCGGTGACGGACACCAGCACGGCGGCGGTGAGGATGATGCTGGTGAGGAGGCCCGGGCTCCGGGACTCCATGCCAGGACCCATCATGTGCAGTACCAGCACCAGCACCCTTCTCCCCAAGACCAGTGGCGAGACCGGTGGGACATTCGCTACGGCTGCTCGCAGACTGAGGCGCCGACACAGAATCTGCCGCGGCACTCGCGACTCCCAGAGACTCCACCCGGCCCCCCCCCCCCCCCCCTTCTTCCTCCTCCTCTAGCCGCGGCAGCGTCGTTTCGCGGCAACTACCTGCGGTTTCGAGTGTACACCAAAATTTAAATTTATTAATGGCATAAGTTTCAGATAACAGAGGGGGGAGGTTGACCAAAACTCGCGCGTGTGTGTGTATGAGCGAGAAGGTTGGAATAATGAGCCTTCGAATAAACCCGAAATATTAGTATCTTTATTGAAGGGTTCTCCGGGCTTCTGAACGCGGCAGAGGTCTTAACACAGTGATCCAGATATACAATATTTAGATTAAAAGTTGATTATTGCTTTTGGCTTCCACATGACCATCTCGCGCCTTGGAGGCCGCGGTTTAGTTACCATGGAAAAGATACGTATTAGTACACGGCGATAGCAGTACAATTCCGCAGAGACAACCAAATACAACGCTTACTTAAAGGAACGATTCGTAAAAACCAAAGGTGAAACAATAACAACTTAAACATTTAAGATTTAATTGAGATATAAATTTCCAACTCTGAAACAGTGATTAAAACCTTCCGAAAAAGAACAAGTAAAACAATCTGTTCACGTTTATACATTTGATCAGGTATGCAAACTTTTAACGCAGCATATTATATAAGCCCCACCTTGTCAGCCTTCGGCAGATGGTGTGAAATTCAACCAAAAGTCAAAATTTACCTACGATGCATATCTCTCCAAACACATCTATTGAACTAGTGAATATTTCCTCAGTAATAGTAAATCTTAACACTGTACACATTACATTCCTCACCTGATTAAAAGATAACGCCTTGAATTAATTAATTGATAGGCATGGTTCGTGCGAGACTTGTCTGAACGCAATTGCCAGCAATGAGGATTACAACAGTTCTCTCACTGCCACTCGTCTATGATGCACGACCCTTCAAATGAAACAAAGAAGTTTTGAACAATAAATAGTTAACACAAATACATTTTAGCACATTGACCCCATCACCTTGGTATATAATGTTCGGGCCGCGCTAAACACCCTACTCTTAGTTTGTTCAGAACTCAATACTCAGAGTTGGATACAATCTAGCTCTCTGTCGAAATTCTCTATCTACTTCCGACTGCAGTGAAACACTCACCGAAACACTTTACTCGACAATTAACAAAGATTTCTCGAGTACAAGAGACGAAAGGTGATCGAAGACCGCGGGCCGCGGGCCTGGCTGCCCTGCCACTGGGTGCACCTGCACCCACAGGCCTGGCTGCCCTGCCACTGGGTGCACCTGCACCCACAGGCCTGGCTACCCTGCCACTGGGTGCACCTGCACCCACACGACCGCCGCCAGGCACGCAGTCAACTGTTTCTCATTCCAGCTCGAATCACCTTTCGTTTACGCAATTGTACAGTCGACTTACTAACTAACCAACTAACATTCAAAAAAATGGAATGTTGATGAACTGTATTTACCGCCACTTCGCACGATTAAAGCATATAGTTACGCGACGTCGCCGCATATCATTTAAATAGAATTTCTCCGCCGCCTCTTTAGATACGTGTTTTTTTTAATAACTATAAATTGAACCCACGCCGCACTAAACATTTCCTCTCCCGCCGTACATGACTCCACAGCGCCGGCAGCGGTGACCGTAGCGTGTCCACTCCACCGGAGTCACTACTCTCCGGCTCTAACGCTACCATCACTCGACCTCTAGTAGGTGCATATGTGCGAATAAGGTGCAAAGAACGTGGGGTCCGTGGGTGCAAACTACTCGTGCAGAAGGTGCTGTGGCTACGGGGACGCGGCAGCGATGGCCACGCGTCCCAACTGTACAGGAGTGCAGTGCAAGAAAACGTGCATCGGTGCGTTATACGGTGGTGGGTGCATTTCGTGCGATCATTGTGCTGGCAAACGGTGCTTATAGCGTGCCTTTTTTTTTGTGCGTGCATGGTGCATGTGTGCGTGCGTGCGTGCGTGCGAGCGTGCGTGCGTGCGTGCGTGTTTGTGAGAACTATTTGCGGTGGATATGACTGTTTCACCAGTGAGAAGAAAACAAAATGAAGCGAGCGTAGACACATCGAATATAGCTTACTTGTAAAATAAATGAAAGAGAGAAAAAAAAAGTGCATCAAAGTAGCCTAGAAGGGTGTGACTATAGATTGACTCTACGTTCACCGCTGCCGAAAACTGAGGGCTGTACACTCCTACCGTCCGTTCACCTCACTCCTCTCTTTCTCTCTCACACTCTCTCTCTCTCTCTCTCTCTCTCTCTCTCTCTCTCTCTCTCTCTCTCTCTCTCTCTCTCTCTCTCTCTCTCTCTCTCTCTCTCTCTCTCTCTCTCTCTCACTCACACACACACACACACACACACACAGTTACGCTCCTGAACTGATGACCCCCCAAGCTGCTCCGAATAGGGATTCTGGTTTGCACCCCAACTCCGTAGTAACTTTCACTCATTCACTCTCTCTCTCTCTCACACACACACTCACAAACGCACATACACACTGGTGCCGGGGTTGGGATCGCTTCACAGCTTATTTCCCTCCCCAGGGACCCACAGACGCTCTCTCGCTTACTTGCTAAAGCCTAAAATTAGTTATTGTCAACACAGCCGTATGGGGACCTTCGTCGCCATTTAAAAACGCTCCAACAGAAAAGCTCTTACTGCCCGGCCCCACCACCGCCCGGGAGGGGACCGGCACAGGCCCCCGAGAGAAGCCGAATTATTTTAAAAATAACAAAATAAAAGTATTTCATAGGCAGATGTCGCTAACATTAATTAAGTCATTTGGTTATACGTGGGATTTCGGAGGAGTGGCCGCGGCCCGCTCACTGCAATGGCCGCTCTGCGCCGCTCTGCCTCTAAACTAGTCACCGACGTGAAGCAGAGAAATTGACTTGTGGCTGAGTTAGAGCCGGCCTCCGCCTGCTCGCACCCGCCGGATTTACTTAACAAATTGACGAACGTCATAGAAGAACATGGAAATTAAATATATTATTTGTATATAGTAACATTGGAAGCGCTCCGGGCGCAGTTCCCATAAGGATTCTAGTCAACGATAAAACGATTACATCACTCTTACAATTATTAATATATGATACATTTAAAAGATTTCATCTACTACAAAATGACTCAACAGTTAAGAATGAGAATGATATTTGGCGCTGCAATACCAACCATGCACGGTGGTCGCAGTGTTTGCTGCGAAACGTTTCGGGCTCTAATCGAATGATTCGGTCTCTTCCAAACCTTATATTACCGGTACCGCAACCCAAGGGCGTTTCCCTATTCGTACCGTGATACCCAGCAAAACCAACACATCTACAAATCCAGTTAATCAACCAATACGAACACTTTCTTCTTCACAACCGAGTTGCTACTCGGTTTGACCTTTGCGCCACAGTCGAGACCTATCAGGCCTATATGACACAAAAATAACTCCCCGAACACCTTCCTCCGAACAAACTTTAAAAAACTAATTTTAAAAATTGTTGAAGTTCACAAAAAAGATACATCTTCCAGTTTAAGGTTCTTACTAAAGTGAGTAAGTTTCAAATTTAAAACCATCGCTACTACTGATATTTTCTCTGCGGTCGCCAATGAAACATTTTGTTGAAAAAAGGCAACGGCGTTTCAAGAACGTTTCCTCCCCGCAAAACTTCCTATATCCGAGAAACTAAACTACAGCATCTTTCCGCGAGTACGCGTACAGTACATTTTTCATAGTTATCACGGTGAACGACGTCAGAAACTAAGTAGCCGCGGAGCAGCCGTGGTTGAGTGAAGCGAAGACTACTGAGACAGACACTGTTATGGGACTCTGGTTTGTGCGCTCAGTAGGCTCTGTCCTGGGCCGAGCCGTGCATGTAGGGGTCGGTGGACTCGGGCTGGACGGGCTGCGACACCAGGTTGTTGGCGAAGTCCTGCGACGGCGCAGTGTCCCAGGCCGCGTTCAGAGCGTTCGAGCTGAACGGGTTGGTGGACGCCGTCTGTCGCACGGGTATGAGAAATCGAGTTAGATTCCAGATTTATTTATTTACTTATTTTTTCTTCTTCTTTTTTAGGTTAAGTCTCACCTGACTAACGGCGCCGTACGCGAAGGGGTTCGTGGACTGGGCCAGAGGCTGGGATGGGTCCGCCACTGCCTGCTGAGGGAGCAGAAAGCATTCCGATTAAATTGAAATTAGATTAAATTGCAGAGAAATTATTTCGGGGGGGGGGGGGGAGCGTGGGGTTCGGGGACCGGCTCGTTGCCTTGGTTTCCCCCGCGGTATCGAGTCGTCTTGACGGAGATTCGCTGTCGCTGAGTTCAAATACCAGGTCACCAGCTCGCGGAGGGGTCGGGTCGTGATTCTACAAGTAGTCCGCTGCGCTGACTTTTGGCTGTCAGCAAATATCTACAATACCAGGCGGAGGGTGGAGGCGAAGCGATGAGAAACGAGTTTTTTCCCCCTCTCGGATGTCATGATTTGCATATCGAAAGCCCAGATGAGGAAAAAAAATGGCCAGGAAATAGAATCGCAGCATTACGGGGCGCGCTGGTCCCGTCTCGGCCCGTCCCGACGTCCCCTGGGCTACCCCTGGCCGCCCCTGGCCGCCCCCACCCCTCTGCCACCTGGTTCGCCGAGGCGGCCAGAGGTAGGAGGGCCTAACTCCACTGTAGCTCCTCCCCGGCAGCCCGCCGCCCTGCCCCGCCGCCCCCGCCCCGCCCCCGCTCCCTCAACGCCCCGCCCCCGGGCCCGCCTCCAAGCTCAGCCCCCTATCGATTGCCTCTGTCTTTGTCTCTCCGCCCCGAGCAGAGAGAGAGAGGGCGAGGAGGGAGGCGAACTGTGTGCGCATGCAAATAAATGGACGGCCGAGATTCAGATTACGCTGCCGTTTCCAACCGACTTATTTACCGAGAGAAGTTAACTTCCCGCGAGGAAGCGGCCAGCGGGCCAGCGCCGCGCAAAGGGTGAGAACCAAGGCGAAGACTAAGCGAATCCCCTCCGCTCGCCAGCACAATTTCCGCGTTTTGTGTAATTACTTTTTATTTTCCCCCCTCTGCCCTCTGCACTTCCATCCGCGAAAGTTGGGTCGGTGAGCGGGTAAAACTGGGAGTGTAGACGTCCTGGGAAGTATGCGGCCGCGAATGTGCGAGTGGGGAAGGGGTGGGGGAGAGGTTTTTGAGGTGGAAGAGGTGGACCAAGAGCCAAGCTGAGGCTGACTCAGGACTCAGGTCCCACAACGAAATGGCCGTAGTTTTCAAACCAGCCCTTTATCAGTCCCTTGCCAGCCCCTTATCAGTGTGTTATCGACCGAAATAATTGGTGACGATGGGTGTATAGTTACCGTGTAGGTGGGCGGGGGCAGTGAAGGTCTCGGCGGCGGTGCGGTGGCGCCCTCCATGGGGTCCCAGGACTTGGGCCCCATGGGGGGTCCGGGCAGCGGTGCCGGCCCACCTGCCTCGGGCGGGGGTTCTGCCCACGGCTGCAGCTCCCCGCTGGCGAACAGGCCGTAGAAGATGACGCCCGCAAAGTGCACGCAGGCGCCGAGGATGAATACCGGAGGCCAATCCTCTTTGCGCTGTGCACGGCAGAGAAGAAGGCAGACAGCGGTCAGGTCTCGGCGCTCCGCCGCTCAAATCGTAAATATTACCGCCTTTTAACCACAAAAAAAAAAACAGCCGCGGTAGACCCCCCGATTCTGAGCTCTGCTCCGCCAGGGGGCGCCCGGCAGGGTAGGCAATATGCGGACCGCAGTGCGTGGCTGCCCGGCGTGTTGCCTACCCTGGACTTCACAGGCGCGCGGAGAACTCCCCGATCTGTGCTTGCTGCTGCTAGGGGGCGCCTGGCCGGGTAGGCAATATCCGGGCCGCAGCGCGCGGCCGCCCGGCGTGTTGCCTACCCTGGACTTGGCAGGCGCGCGGGCCCCGCTGCCGGCTCAGGCAAGGCTCGGTATCGTAAGCGCGATCCGTTGTCACGTGACTCGTGAACAAGATTGGCACTCACAAGGAAAAATCGCCGCGTGAATGCTCAGAACTGAAGATGTGACCACCGGTTTCTCCTTCGGTTTCTTTTTCTTTTATTTCTTATTTAAAAAAAAAATTAGCTCACCGCGCTGTGGGTCATGTTGTCGATGACGATGGGGCAGATGAGTCCCGCGATGGTGCCGATGCCGTTGGACATGCCCATCAGGATGGAGGCGTAGCGTGGCGCGATGTCCAGGTGGTTGACGTTGAAGCCTGCGGCATGGCAGGACAGCACCAGGCTCACTCTCTCACTCACTCACTCACTCACTCACTCACTCACTCACACCGGCCGAGTATTTGAACCCGCGCGCAAACGAAGCACACGCAAGAGAAATCCGACGGGGAAGCCGGCTGTACGGCTGCAGACTCCATCGGTGACACTACCCTAGCACAGTCTCGCGAATGAGATCAGAGTAGATATTTTTTTTTCTTGTTTTGTTTATTTCTTTGGCACGTTTAGCGATATCCTGGCCGGTGTCGGGGGCGGGGCGGGGCGGCGGGCAGCGGCAACTTCCGCGCTCCGGTTTGAATCGTCGCGCCTCCCGACTCGGCGCCGCGCCGCGCCGCCCCCGGCCACCCCCGGCCACCCCCGGCCACCCCCGGTCAGGGGATGCCGCCGCTGCTCGGGGCGCGTCCGACCCCAGCGACTGCCGAGAGCCGACTGGTGGGCGGGACAGGGCCGGCGGACCGCGGGCTCAGACAGCCACCCCCACCCTCCCCTACCCCCATCCCCTCCCCGCGGACGGAAGGGGAGGGGAGGCGAGCCCCCGGACTCGGCTTGCCGCACCGCTTGTTTGGCGATTCGAACGCTCGTCAAATCCTCAAAGGCTCCTGCTCCGTGTCCCTCCCTGTCTCTATCCCGCAGCCTCTCTGTCAGACCACACGGCGTATCCTCTTTCGCACACACACTCACGCAGATCTATCCGCAAAGCTCTCTCTCTCTCTCTCTCTCTCTCTCTCTCTCTCTCTCTCTCTCTCTCTCTCTCTCTCTCTCTCTCTCTCTCTCTCTCTCTCTCTCTCTCTCTCTCTCTCTCTCTCTCTCTCTCTCTCTCTCTCTCTCTCTCTCTCTCTCTCTCTCTCTCTCTCTCTCTCTCTCTCTCTCTCTCTCTCTCTCTCTCTCTCTCTCTCTCTCTCTCTCTCTCTCTCTCTCTCTCTCTCTCTCTCTCTCTCTCTCTCTCTCTCTCTCTCTCTCTCTCTCTCTGTCTCTCTGTCTCTCTCTCTCTCTCTCTCTCTCTCTCTCTCTCTCTCTCTCTCTCTCTCTCTCTCTCTCTCTCTCTCTCTCTCTCAGGGAAGAGCCCTCCCGAGGATTCGGTGGCGCGCTGCATGCCCTCCCCGGCGACACGACACCGACCTGAGATGGCGAAGCCGCTGAAGGCCACGCCGAAGGTGAGCGCCCAGGTGGCGCCCGCCGCCGTGCTGCAGTACGCCACCACCAGGAAGAAGAAGGCCTCGAGGCCGAAGCCTCCGCAGTTGAACACCTTCCGCACCATGGTGGTCGTCATGATCTTACGCCGCCGAAGGTAGTCGGCCAGCTGGCCACCGGAGGGTACGATGATGGTCATGAGCAGGTGGGGGAGCGACCCCAGCAGCCCCGTCTGCAACAGGCAACCCGTGGCCGATGTACCTCAGGACGAGTACTCGAACCCGTGGCCGATGTACCTCAGGACGAGTACTCGAACCCGCGGCCCATGTACCTCCGGACGAGTACTCGAACCCGCGGCCCATGTACCTCCGAACGAGTACTCGAACCCGCGGCCCATGTACCTCCGGACGAGTACTCGAACCCGCGGCCCATGTACCTCCGAACGAGTACTCGAACCCGCGGCCCATGTACCTCCGGACGAGTACTCGAACCCGCGGCCCATGTACCTCCGAACGAGTACTCGAACCCGCGGCCCATGTACCTCAGGACGAGTACTCGAACCCGCGGCCCATGTACCTCCGAACGAGTACTCGAACCCGCGGCCCATGTACCTCCGGACGAGTACTCGAACCCGCGGCCCATGTACCTCCGGACGAGTACTCGAACCCGCGGCCCATGTACCTCCGGACGAGTACTCGAACCCGCGGCCCATGTACCTCCGGACGAGTACTCGAACCCGCGGCCCATGTACCTCCGGACGAGTACTCGAACCCGCGGCCCATGTACCTCCGGACGAGTACTCGAACCCGCGGCCCATGTACCTCCGGACGAGTACTCGAACCCGCGGCCCATGTACCTCCGGACGAGTACTCGAACCCGCGGCCCATGTACCTCCGGACGAGTACTCGAACCCGTTAGCCGGCGCAGCGCTCACCTCTGCGATCTCCAGGTTGAAGCGCTCGTGCAGGAAGGCGGCCTGGAATAGCACCAGCATGTAGAAGTTCCAGGACCGGCAGAAGTTGGCCACGATGATGGCGTAGACGGGCATGGACGTGAAGAAGGCGCTCCAGGGCGTGGTGGCGATGGTGGGCATGGTGACGTGCGTCGTGTTGCCCAGCGACTCCTCGATGTACTTGAGCTCCGTTAGCGAGATGAACGGGTGCTTGGACGGCTTCTCGAACGCCATCCACATCCAGACGCAGAACCAGATCACGCCGAGGATCCCTGCACCGGAACACAAATATTATTAAATAAATAAATAAAAATCTAAATATTGAAAAAATTCCCAAATTTGGAAAAAATGCCAAGCTGAAAAATGACAAATTTTGAAAAAAAAATCTAAAATTTAAATGTGAAAGTAGCTAAATTTTGTCAAGTAAAATTGCTTAAGTATGAAAAATTTGTTGTTACCGTAGGCGTAGAAGGAGGCCCGCCAGGAGATGGCGCTGGTGAGCCAGCCGCACAGCGGCATCCCGACCACGATGCCGGCGTACGAGCCGCAGAAGGCCAGCGTGGCCAGCCGGGACCGCTCCAACGGCGGCGCCCAGTGCCTCCAGATGCCGTGGCAGGCCGGGTACGTGAACCCCTGCAAGACAAGCGGGCGCCACAGGTTCAATAGAGGTTTCCAATGTGACTTGGAAACGGAAGTTGAAGAACAAAAACACTTCCAGACCGCCAACTCTGGAGGGCAATGTATCAGAAACTTGAATGGCGTTTTTAAAGAATTTGCAGGCTGTCTTCCATATTTCGGGCCGCTTTTGTGAGTCAAAATTTCTCATACTTGCTCTCGAGAGCTTCAGCTTCCGCTTCTGAGCCTCGTTGGAAACCTCTGTTACCATCATTTCGATTTTTTTTTATTTTTAAATGCCGGGTCAAGTCTGGTTGAAAACCGCGCGGGATCAAATACCGACCACTTTCATTCCGATGCCGCGACCGAGGGGTCGCGGGTTCGAGTACCGCTCGCGCCGCGGAGCCTCGCAGCAAAACCCTGATCGTCATGGAGGAGAGCCCCGTTTCCAAGCGGGGAAAGTTTCGATATGAATGCGCAGCCATGCGCAGCCATGCTCCTACTGGAGGGGGCTGCAGGGGCTGGAGGCAGTGGAGTGGATCTCATGTGTATTAGCGAGCAGCACGCTATCACACAGATCCGCATAGTCCGGCCCGACCGTCCCGCCGGCCCTAAACAGCACAGCGCGGCACGGCGCGGCACGGCGCGGCACGGCGCGGCACGGCGCGGCACGGCGCGGCACGGCGCGGCACGGCGCGGCACACGCAGGCAGCGCAATCTACCGATCGAGAGGGATTTGCGCGCGGCTCTTAAACGGGAGCGGTTTGGAGTGGGACTCGGGGCCGGGGCCGGGGCCGGGGCCGGGACCAGTCGGGCCGGGACTTAGCGCCGCTGTCCGAGCAGAGCAAGCAGAGCGAGCAGGGCCCCGCCAGCGGCCGGACGGACGGCGGACGGACAGCGGAATCGTCTATTCGGATCTGTTCAGCCCTTTCGTTTTCGAAGCCCAGCTCCTCCGCGAGCATCAGCAAGGAGGGGGGAAATAAGGGGAAAAAAAAAGAACATGAGTCATGCGATGGGTTCCAGAGGTTCTGAAAGGGCAAGAGACAGGTCATCTGACTGAGCCACTAGCTATAATGTAGTCCAAGGGAGTGAAAAAAAATCAACTACTGGGAAAGATTTTTGTTTTTTAACTTTTAGGGGTTCATCGGAGGGCTGGTCAGGGATATAGATCGACTGTAATCCCGAGCTCTCTCTCTCTCTCTCTCTCTCTCTCTCTCCCCCCCTCTCCTCCTCGCTCTTTCTCACCTCCACGAGCCCCTGGCAGATCCGGACCAGGATGACGGTGAAGGCGTGCGTGGCTGCGATCGGCACGAGCAGGTTGAGCACCGACGAAGTAACGATGGCCAGGCCGAATATCCTGTTGGCGAAGCACAGAGCACGTGTCAACGGTACGTCCACCGCGCTCGAGCGCCCCGTCCCAGTGATGTGATGTACTCACCTGGTGGCCGGGTACCTGGAGGCGAGGAAGCCCCCCGGGACCTGCGTGACGAAGTAGCCCCAGAAGAAGGACGAGTCCACCATGCTCTCCACGGCCACCGACCACTTCGCGTGCGGCATGTCCTGCATGGCCAAAGTCACGGGTTCAAATACACCAGCTCTTTTTTTTTTTTTTTTTTTCGCAATGGTGGTACGTACCATGGTCCTGTTGGAGCTGGTGGGCAGGTGCGCGGTCATGGACACGTTGTTGAGTGTGGCCAGACTGTGGTCCGTGTGGCCGTGGTGCGTTTCGTTCTGCAATATGAATCGGAGCACAAATCTGAATCTGAAACCGATGTCCGTTTCCCCAACAGTGTGCGCGGCGCCTCCCTCGCGCCTCGTATGCCGCGACGCTCAGTTTACCCGAAACTGGATTATCGACAAAACCTTTTTGGCCGTTTTATTCCATTTCATTTATGTCTGCTTCCATTACCGATCTGGGCGGGAGGAGGGGTGTCCTGCCCCGGGACAGAGCGTTGTTTTGTAACAATACGCCGCCAGGGGAGGGGAGGGTGTAGTTGTTGGGGGTAGCGTTTAATGTTTGTCCCATGCCGAAGCCTAATGCGTAGCGTGCTGACTCGGCCCGCGCGGCCGCTGCCAACCTAACCGGGACGGAAGTCGGCGGGAAGTTACGGTGCTTTGGTTGGCACCCCCGCGCCGCCGGCGCCAAAGGTACAGCACCGCACCGCCAGTGTGACTTATGATTTATGGCTGTGCGACAGAGGCGCGGCGCCACGCACGCGGCACGCGACCGCACGCAGGGCTGCCACCACACGAGTGGGTGAGAACGCAGCGCCGAGGCGTCTTACTGTCACAATCAAGCGGAAAGTGAGGATGTGGGGGGGGGGGGGGCGAGCGGATGATGGATTCGGACCGGAATGGACACTGATGGCTCGGCTCGTCTCGGCAGGGGGAGCGGGATAAAGAGCGACCGAGAAGTCAAGATTAAGAAATTAGTGACGGTACCCAACCAGCTCCCGATCTCGACAACAATTCCGAGTTTTCGTCGTTTGCTCCGAGTCGCGGGTTCAAATATCACCCAGTCTTTTTGTGTTTTTTTTCCCCCCGGCCTTTTTTCTCACTGACCCTGACGTCAGCGCCGTGTCGCCGGCGTTTTATCTCCCGTCTCTCTCTGGACCGCGCCGCGCCGAATGGCGGTGGAGCGTGGGTGCGAGAGAGATAGATAGCGCGGGGCGAAGAGACGTTGACGGAGTGAAAGAAGGGACGGCCGCTGCCTTGGAGCCCGGCGGAGCCCGGCAGAGCCCGGCACAAGCCTGGGAAGCTGGGTGGTCACTGTATTTTCACATGAAAAACGGAGGCCGGGCCCTCAAAGAGAGAAGAGAGCGGGAGAGTAAACCTTTGTCCGCGGCGAGGAACCGGAGCAGGAAAAGGGGGAAAAGGAGGAAATGACAATGGATGGGATCAGGGGAGGAAGGGCGGGGGGGGGGGGGGGTAGAGCCAGCGTGTCGCAGGTCATTTGGCGATAAGCGATGTCATTCGCTAAGTCTGACGTCACCTCCAGCGGGCTTCGGGCCCCCTCCCCCAGCCTCAGCAGCAGCCAGCAGCGGGGGGCCGAGAATGTCCCTTGGTGCAGCAAAATCACTACCCAGCAGCGCAGCCCGCAACGTGCTCCCCGGCGATACCCTGTGCATCTCGCTCCAATCTATCTATCCATCTCTCTCGGTCGGGGAAGCATGAACCGGAACCGAAACAAAAAGCACGAGATATAAAGCCATACGCAGCGCTTCCCTCTCTCTCTCTCTCTCTCTCTCTCTCTCTCTCTCTCTCTCTCTCTCTCTCTCTCTCTCTCTCTCTCTCTCTCTCTCTCTCTCTCTCTCTCTCTCTCTCTCTCTCTCTCTCTCTCGCTCTCCCTGCCGGGGCGGCGTCTCATGCGCCACTGACTTGGAAGCGAAATGCACGGAACACGTGTCATGCGGAATGGTGTGCGCACGCGCGCCCAGAGATTGAACGGCTATCAGACAGACGCAGTCAGACAGACAGACACGCCGACGCCAAAACTTTTATTGCAATTTCGCATCGTTTTTCTTCTTACAGCGTTTTATCAGAGGCAGTCGTTCGTACTTTGTACGCACTCTTGCCGTCGGTATTCGAACCCACAGCCGGGTGCCGTCCGTATTCAGAGCGGAGCACGAATATCGCATCGCCTCCGCTGTCGGTCCGTCATACTGCATTGTCTGCGGTCCGCACCCCTCCCTTCCCTCCCTCTCTCTCGCTCTCGCCCGCCGTCGCCGACCCGCGTCTCCCCTCTCCGTCTGTTCGCGGAGCCAGCGGAGCCTCCTGTCTCGCTATTCAGTCTATTAATTTGTGGGGAAGACGCTGAGGCGCCGGGCCACTTGTCGGCTCCTGTGGCTGGCAGCCCGCGCCCGCCTCGAGTACTCGAACCCGCAATCAATTCCCGGTATTCGAACCCGCGATCAATTCCCGGTATTCGAACCATCGATCTAGTGCCGGTATTTGAACCCGATCTAAGGCGATATTCGGGACCTCGGTAGATTCTCGGTATTCGAACCCTCGATCTGCTTGCAGTATTCGAACCCGCGGTCACTGTCGGTACTCGAACCCTCGGGTCTACTGTCGGTACTCGAACCCGCCGATCTACTGTCGGTACTCGAACCCGCGGTCTACAGTCGGTACTCGAACCCGCGGTCTACTGCCGGTACTCGAACCCGCGGTCTACTGCCGGTACTCGAACCCGCGGTCTACAGTCGGTACTCGAACCCGCGGTCTACTGCCGGTACTCGAACCCGCGGTCTACTGTCGGTACTCGAACCCGCGGGTCTACTGTTGGTACTCGAACCCGCAGTCTACTGTCAGTACTCGCACCCTCAAACACACGATGAGACTTCTTGTGCTCGCCGAGACCGCAGCCGCTACCGCCGCCGGCCATGAGGTCACTAGGGTTCCCGCGGCCAGGGTTTTTGCCCCGCCGTCCGCGGTCCGTCCGCAGTCCTGCGGCTTCCCGCTCCTTAATTAACGCCGGCCTGTCAGGACTCCAAAGAGGACCTCCAAAGAGGGCCGCACAGAGGGCGCTGGCAGCGCGGCCCGCTCGTGCACTTTTTATAGTATGCCATTTTCTTTTCCGCGTTTCAACGGGCGAGAGATAAGCGCGGCATGATGTCGATGAAAATGAAAAACACCGGAAATAATTTAGTGATCCCGGCAGGGCGTCAGTACAGCCCCGGCCGGCGCCAATCTCTGACCGGATCGGGTCACGTGGTCTCTCACACCCCCACCAGGGGGCGCGGCAGGCGGCGGCAGGTCCGCAACAAGTCATGCCGCAGACACGCACGGCCATGGCACAGGGCAGGACATCAGACATAGTCGGCGCGCGTTAGGCTGACCCAGGATCACGGCCGCCGACAAACCACCCCTAGCTATGTGCGTGTCCAACGATCGCCGCGCTGATAATGATTTTTCTATTTTTTCTTTTCTCCTCGTTTGCTTTCAAAAACATAAAATAAAAATAGAAACGGTTGGTGGTGGTGATGGTCCTAATTGTTTTATATTCGCCCCCCCCCCACCTAACGGCAGCGTTATTGCCGTGACCATTAGAGCGAGAGAGAGAGAGAGAGGGACGGACAATGCGACACGGCTGGGAACATAGAATACGCACGCGTGATGTTATCTGGGCTACCTGCGCTACCTGCGCGCGCACTGCATCGATTCTCATCTCTTCTCTCTCTCTCTCTCTGTCTATCTGTTCTTCTCTGTCTCTCTTTTACACAGCGGTCCGGTTAATATACTAATAGAGTGCACAGCTGACGACGACGGCAGCGGGGGTGGGAGATGGAGAGAGAGAGAGAGAGAGAGAGAGAGAGAGAGAGAGAGAGAGAGAGAGGGTGAATATACAGGCAATTAGTGGTGGCGCGTGCCCAAGGCGCTGAGGCGGGGCGGTGGTTGGTGGTGATGGAGAGGCTGTGTGGTGACTGGGAGGGGAGGGAGAGAGGGAAGGAGGGAGGGGAGGGGGTTGGTTGAAGGCTTATTATCAAGTAGCCGACAGTGGCGCCGCCGACGGCAGCGGACGGAACCGTACCGGCACGAGCCACCGCCAGCAGCAGCAGCAACACAAAGGGGACCAGAAGAAGCAGCGACGGCTGCTCTTATTACACGTGAACAAGCAACAAGGTTATTAATTCCGAGCTGCGATCTGATATGCTGATAAAGGAGGGGATGTTTAGTCGGGCCGGGGTGGGGGGGGGGGCGAGAGAGTATGAGAAACTGGCAGAAGAAGAAGTCCGCCCGCGCGGGACTCACTTTGGCGAACTGCAGCTTGGCCATCGCCATGTTACACCGCATCCCGAAGGAGATCATGAAGCCTGCGAAAGAGACAGAGACAATATTTGAATTGTTGTTATTATTATTATTATTATTATTATTATTATTATTATTATTATTATTATTATTATTATTATTTTCACGCTACGGATAATTTTTGGAGAGTGTACTGACCGACGCAGGTGAGCACGGCGACGGTGTAGCGCTTGCTGAGGCAGGGCAGCTCGGCGCGGACGTACATGTCGATGTGTCGCAGCTTGGGCCGCTCCCGCTCCGGCAGGGAGTCCGGCGTGTTCGGGACCGTGCCGCCCCCGAAGCTGCTCTTGTCCTGCAGGGACGTCTCGGCCCAGCCGCCGCCCCCGGCGCCGACCTTCTGCGGCAGCTCCAGCTCCTCGTAACCCTGGCCGCGGAAGTCACCGCCCCCGTAGCCACCGCCGCCCCCGCCCGCCTGCCTGGCGGCCACGCTGCAACAGAGCGACAAGTCAAGCTGCTGAGTGTGAAAATTAAGACGCAGCACCTCAGTCCAGACGACTAAACTAAAAAAAAAAAAAAAAAAAAAAAAAAAACGTGGCGCTAGAAGTTTAGAGATGACCTACTGGCGAGGGGCACACTGGTCCTGAAAATTTGTACAGTGACTGAAATACCAAATGACTGGGTGTGACTGGAGAGAGAGAGAGAGAGAGAGAGAGAGAGAGAGAGAGAGAGAGAGAGAGAGAGAGAGAGAGAGAGAGAGAGAGAGAGAGAGAGAGAAAGAGACTGGAAAGCGAGGTTCTCTTCATGTTCTGCTTTGAGGACACATGCTACAGTATAGGAAGCTTCAGGCCATTGGTACCGTGGCACGTTAGCCGTACCGGTTGAGGCGCTGTTTTCACGCAGTCGGTGTCCCGGGATCAACTCTTGCCTCCGCCTCCAAAAATTTTTCTCGATGTTCAGCTCTACTCTGTGGAGCTAGATTGCCGGGAGCGCAGCTACTTACATCGTGGCTCGGTAGCCGCATGGGTTAGCGGACCGGTCGGAAACCGACAGGTCCGTGGTTCAAATCTTGCCAGTCGCTGAATTTTTTCTCGTGGCACAGATCGGAGGACAGTGGCTAGAGTATACTTCCGAACGTGGCGTCGGTATGGCTGTCCAAGCGACCGTGCGGGCTAAGGCGCCGCCGGCACAAACCCCCGGTCCCGAGGGTCTAGGGTTCGATTCCCTAGATTCGAGGGTCCCGCCCGGGGGGGCGTTCTGTGCCTCTGGAGAAATCCAGGGGGAGACTCGGGGGATGTGCAGAGCTTCTAGGGTTCGAAGCTTCTGTTTTCCTCTCTCTGAATCTGGCAGGTGCGGACATGCCGCTACTCGGTACGTAGCGAGTAGAGTACAGCGGCTTCGGCCGTGTACGAAGGGAACCTATGTCCTCCAAATCTTCGCAGGGGCGGACTCCCACGATGAGTGGGGCCAAACCAGACTGCGGTTGAAGGGCACTACAGTATGATGGAGTCCCGGAGGCCGTGGTTAGCGGAGGGGGCCTCGCGCAGTAGCGCGGGCTAGGGGTTGCCGGGAGATCCGTCCGGCGCAAGCCGGGTAGCGGGTTCTAGTGCTGTGTCCCGGGGCCAACTAGCAGCCGTAAAGCACCGGTTCCCGTAAGATCACCGAAGTTGAAGGCAGGGGTCCTGGCGGAAGCCGGGACGACATAGGTTTTGTCAACAGCGGTCAAACATGCCATCAGCCAATTTTTCCTCGCTGAATTTATTTCGGAATCATTTTGGTGTCTGCTGATTAGAATGATTGGAAAGGGACTGGAAGTGACTGCACATGACACTATTCCGTTGGGTGTACAGTGACTTTAGATTGCCTACTGATCATCTCCCAGAACACGTTACGTGACCCCATTTCTGGAACCCCCGGCCCCGGCCGGCGCTACAATAAGCCCAGGGCTGCTCCCACGGGGGTCTGGGTGTAGCAAGTTCTACACCTAGATTTTCAAAAATTAGAAGGTAAGAGGGAAAAGAATGGAGGTAGAAGTGAGGGAAAAAAGGGAGGTATGAGAGAGGAGAAAGAGGAAGGAAAATGGAAGGAGGAAGAGAAAAGAGAGGAAAGGAGGGAAAAGGGAGGTCGGCAGCGTGAAAGGGAGGGAGAGCCCGGGTTAGCCCAATAATTGTGAGCGTTACTGCCCAGCCTGAATGTATGATTGCAAGTTCTATTTAAAGCAGAGAGAGCCTCTTTTCACGTTCAAGTCCCGACGTCCCGCGCGGCCGGAAGCCAGGCGATGGTCATGGTGACGACTCTATCACTCTCTATCTCTATATCGTTGCCAGAGTGTTTTGCATGCGGACTGGTGGCAGGCAGCAAACCATATTGCCCACGTCCCCGGCCCCACGGCCCCACCTCTGTTCAAACACGGCCGGCCCGGGCCGCTCGGACCACCCCAGACACACATCGCATCCGTGCTGCCCTCCGCCCCCGCCCCGCCCCGCCCCGCCTCGGCAGCTCCACTCCATGAATTGCGATATTTAATTTCCTGGCAGGCTCGTGTCTGGCTTGTCAAACATCATTTGCATGCAATAAACGACCGATGCCGGCAGACAGACAGTGGAGGGCAGGGCAAGGGTAGGGCGGGGGTAGGGGCGGGGGTGGGGGAGGGGGAGGCGAGAAACCACTGAATCCAAGGTTGAAGTACGTAACACACAGGGTGGCTGCGGCCCTCGCCTCACCCCCGGCACCCTCACTCGGCTCCATATTCCATCGAGAGGAGGGGAGGAGGGGAGGAGGGGAGGAGGGGAGGAGGAGGGGAGGAGGGGAGGGGGAGAGGAGGGGAGGAGGGGAGGAGGGGAGGAGGGGAGGAAGGGAGGGGAGGAACCCATACTCTGGTGGAGGGCGCGGCTGTATAGTGCGGCAGTCCTTGGCATTCGTGTGACGTCAGGCTAGCCTGCTTCCGCGCCAAGACAGGCAGAGGTAGTGCTAACACAGCTAGACGCCCCCTTCTCTCTCTCTCTCTCTCTCTCTCTCTCTCTCTCTCTCTCTCTCTCTCTCTCTCTCTCTCTCTCTCTCTCTCTCTCTCTCTCTCTCTCTCTCCGGAAAACGGGCCGAAACAAAAAGCACTCGCTCCGAAGCCCTGCAACAAAGGCCAACCAGGCACAGCTCGTCTGCCGCCTGTTTCCTACGCCCACGCGCCGCGACTCCAGAGACTCTCTCTCTCTCTCTCTCTCTCTCTCTCTCTCTCTCTCTCTCTCTCTCTCTCTCTCTCTCTCTCCAGATCACCCTCCCTTCCCCCCTCTCTCTCTGCCTTTCACTCTCTCCCACGCGGCATCATCACCCCGTCACCCCTCCTTTCTCTCTCCCTCCCATCAGTCGCTATCACGCTGGGAAGAAGAGATTCCGCCAAATGATGCATACAAAATTTCATCACTGCTTCGAGTACGAAATGGAGCCGGCAGGGAGAGAGGGACACACACACACACACACACACACACACACACAGTCGATAATTTGCTGACAACGTAATCACCACTAAGTGGGGCTCTCCAGTCTGCTGTTAGGGAACGCACCGACGATTACAACACGGCACTTTCCTCAAGTAGTGCGAAAAGCGACTCGCCGCGGGGGTGGGCGGGAGTCGAACCCCGAACCGGCGGCGGCGGCGGCGGCGGGCAGTGTCGGAGATGAGAAATTGTCCCGCGCTAGGCATTGCGACACCCCGCGTACCTTGATCGCCTTGTTTCCATTCCTCACCCGCTCTTCCTCGCAAGGATAAAAGTTGGCCGATGGAGTGTCTCGGCGACTGATGACGGCCCGGCGCCGGCCCGATGACTTTGTAGTACTGATGGCTCCGTCCGTCAAGGCGTCAAAGTTTGCTCATTATACTCGTCCATTCCTCCCTCCCACCCTCCCACCCTCCCTCCATCCCTCCCTCTCTCCCTCTCTCTCGCGCGCTCTTTCTGTCGTCACCGCCGTAAGCGAGGGGTGCGTAACTCCCGAAAAGGGCGTACAGCGACTGTAAAATTCTACAGTCAATTTGACTGTTTTGACTGTAAAATGACTGTAATGACTGCAGTGATTGTATGATTGTGCAATGACTGTAGAATGACTGCATGACTGTTCATCTGACTGTTACGACTGTTTTGTGACTGTTACGACTGTTTTGTGACTGTACGACTGTTTTGTGTGACTGTTTTTTGACTTTTGTTTTTACCGCGCGTGGGGGAGAAAGATTAGGGGTAAGGAGGGGGACATCCATTGGTCGCCGGGGAGATAGGCAACCGTTCTGCCACCGCACGGAGCCGTGTAGAGCCGTCTCGCGGCACGGGGTATTTACGGCGAGAACGGCGTCCTGGTTCCCTCGTCGCGAGCGAGCCGGGCCTCATATAGCAGACCCTGGACGTGGACTGGACCGGACTGGACCCTAGTTTGGCCCTACGTCCGAGGTTCGGTCCTTGCATCAACTTACAACGATATCATACTGCCGGCCATAAAACCATTTACAAGGCAGACGTAAATACGTACCTAAGCTAACTCGGTCTGAAAACCCAAAACCGGCGCCAAAACTGCCTGCGATCGGAAGTCACCCGAAGTCGACCCGAACGAGATGCGCGCCAAACAGACAAATGCTCCCTGCGTTCAGTCCGCGTGTGCTTACATAAAATTCCCCCTCCTCCAGTGACTGCAAAGTGACTGTAAAGTGACTGTAAAGTGACTGTTTGTGACTGTAAAGTGACTGTTTGTGACTTTTTGTGACTGTTTGTGACTTTTTGTGACTGCACGACTGTGTTGACTGTTGATTGACTGCGTGACTGTCGGTGACTGTTCATGACTGTTTTCATGACTGTTTTAAGGGTGTACAGTGACTGTTCGCAGTTACGCACCCCTCGGCCGTAAGATTCACTTCCAATTACCAGTAGCAGAACCGAGCCAGTCGTGTGAGCCCGCCGTAACGACAGAGGTGGTCGTCAGGCCAAGGCGGACGACGGGGACCTCGGCCCCCACCGAGGCCCCCACCGAGGCCCCCACCGAGGCCCCCGCACACCTGCAGGCTGCCCGTTGATGCCCCCTCCGCCAGCGCGCCTCCAAAGACCGCGGCTTGCCGCCACAACAGTGTCTCTAGAGTCCCGGCAAATTTCCGGGAAAATTTAAAAAATAAAAAAATCCGGGAAAATTATGAAAATTTTCGAAGAACTTTGAATTTTTTTCAGAAAAAAGTTTTAAAAACTTCAAGGAACTTCTAGGAACTTTCAGGACTATTTTGAATAGCAAGGAAAGCGCACTCGTGCGGCCGGTCGATATCGAAACCTTGTGCTCGACTTCTATCAGGCAGACAGACAGACGGACAGACAGACAGACAGACAGACAGACAGACAGACAGACACAGACACAGAAAAGGGGGAGGGGGGACAAACTGAATTGAGAGGCGATAGCCGGGCAGAGATAGGGGACCTATGCGTCAATGGCTCCCAAAAGGAAGTCATAAAATTGTGTGTGGCGGTTGCGACTGTCGCCCTCCCGGGGCTCTGCTGGGGTCCTCCCAGGGGCTCTTCTAGGGCGCGCGGGCACGGCGGGGCCACGCGACCCCCGCTACTGCTGCTGCTGCTGCTGCTGCTGCTGCTGGGGCCACAGTATGCCGGGTCTTCCTTCCTGGAGGGCGCGCGGCAAAGGGCAAGCGCTCGCACACTCACACACACACACACACAACGCTTGCCGGGTCCGCGTATTTTTCGGAAGGGCTTCTTCTTCTTCTCCCTCCCCCGCGCACGCCGTTGTTTCCGGTCTCGTTATTTTCCAAAGGGCCGCGTCGTATACAGGACCGTCGTCGTCTGTGAAATACGTAACGTTTGTGGCTGATTGTGGGCGTTACGTAGTTTGTGGCCTGCTCCTCTTCCTCCTCCTCCTCCTCCTCCTCCTCCTCCTCCTCCTCCTCCTCCTCCTCCTCCTCCTCCTCCTACTACTACTCCTCCTCCTCCTCCTCCTTATCCTCCTCCTCGTCCTCCTCACATGTCGGTTTTAATTCAGTGTGCCGTTCCCGAAAGCAAAGGCGCATCGCAGCTAGGGGCTCTTTATTGAGCGCGGAATGTGCTGGAGGGAGAGAGAGAGAAAGGGAGAGAGAGCGGGGACGTTTCTCGGCGACAGAAATTGGTGGAGAAGTCGTCTCGCATGATAACTGCACGGTGCCGTTGCGGAGCCCACTTCACTTCACGGGGTCTTGCCTCTCGGCCGCTGGGCTGGAGCTGGGCTGGGAACGCCTGGTGAGTAGGCAAGCCCGCAGCGTCCGGACGTCCGGCGGGACTGCCTACCCTCGGGCTGCAAGGCGCACTGGCCGACTCACCGCCTGTCTGTCTGTCTGTCTGGTTGTCTGTCTGTCTGTCTGTCTTTCTGTATGTCGGTGCAGAGCCGTTCAGAAGGGTGTCGTTCAGCTATACGCGGTTTGTTAGCCCGGGGTGACAACGACCGGGGGGAGAGAGAGAGAGAGAGAGAGAGAGAGAGAGAGAGAGAGAGAGAGAGAGAGAGAGAGAGAGAGAGAGAGAGAGAGAGAGAGAGAGAGATGATATTCATAGCCGTCATTTCGGCAGGGGACAAGCCTTCCCATCCCGGCCCTCAGGGGGACCCCTCAGAGACCCGAGAAGGACATCATCGCAGCAGCTTTGGTCAGTGATGCGCTGCCATAGACTCTACCGAAAGGAAGATGAAAAAACAGAAACAAAAAAAAAGGCTCACATTCAAAAAAATAAAGTAATACCTGAAAATACTTCATGACGCTGGGTTTTTTTTTCACACACTATAGGTAGTCTCTCTCTCTCTCTCTCTCTCTCTCTCTCTCTCTCTCTCTCTCTCTCTCTCTCTCCCTCTCTCTCTTTCTCTCTCTCTAACTGTCTATATCTCTCTCTATC
The DNA here is from genome assembly GCA_038380765.1 of Odontothrips loti. NCBI lineage: Eukaryota > Metazoa > Arthropoda > Insecta > Thysanoptera > Thripidae > Odontothrips > Odontothrips loti. The sequence goes on from CM076256.1 coordinate 12,856,757, forward strand.
TCCGACGATCGATCCGAATAAAACTTTTTGGAAAATTATGTGAGGACATTTGTTGTCGAGGCTGCTGGTAGGGCTGGCGAGGGGTTGGCGGCCCTGAATTATGTGCTGTCAGTGGTCTTCCCTGTCCCACTCCGCTCCGCTCCCCTGCCTCCCCCCGTCCGGACCAATCCGGTCACCACCGCGCCGCCGTCGGCTGCTGTTTGGCAAAGTTATGTCAAATGAGGTGCTTAGTGAAGTTATGCCGAATGAGCTGTACCGTGAGTGCTCGTGCCAGGAATTACGTCATGGACGGAAGGAGTCTGTGACTTGGGCCTGCCTGCGCCATAAAGTACGGGATCGGCGCAATAAAGATGGAAATAAATTGGAATAAGTGTGGCCGGGGCGGGTGTAAGGGGCGAGAGGGAGCCGACGAAAGTAATTCATTTGTGCGCAGCGTGGACGATATCAATAACTTAACTCGATAAACAGATTGGGAAATGACGTTGTGTCGATTTGCCGGATCGGGAGGGACAGAGAGGGACAGAGAGGGACAGGGAGGGAGGACGGAGCAGGGCCAGTGAAGCGCTCGCAATGTGATTGGAGGGTTGGTTGCCCTGCAGGTCCTTGGCCCCCTCTCGGCTGCAGGACGGATGAACAATATACAACCACTTGACCGGATAGAGAGGAAAAAAACACGCCAGAATTTTTCTCTGCTGGGGGTCTCCGCCGTGTCGATCTTCACCTGGCATTAAAGTCACCTGACACCCAAAGGGAGGCGGCCAGCGAAGAGGCCTACGTAACCAGTCTGTCCGTCCGTCTGTCTGTCTGTCTGTCTCCCCCCTCTCTCTCTCTCTCTCTCTCTCTCTCTCTCTCTCTCTCTCTCTCTCTCTCTCTCGCTCCCTCCGCAGTGTCGGCTCACTGTCGGTAATTGAATAGGAGATGCACGTTGATACGCTAATCAGCGTTCTAAACTCCAAGCGCTGCTGTCGTCCTGAAACAATTGCATTTCCCCCTATTCGCGGCTACTTCCGTCCTCTTCGCACCCCATCGTTCCAAAGGGCGATAGAAAGAGACAGAGAGCCGGAGTGGGGACGAGTTGACTCGGATGCAGCCGGAACGCGATGCTCACTCTCAGCCAGTGGGAGAGAGACAGAAGATCCCCCCCCCTCCTCTCATTCACTTGCAAATATGCAGATGTTGGCCGACAAGGAGCGAGAGAGAGAGGGCAGACCACGACCCCGTCGACACGGTTAGGGCTGGCCCGCAACGCCCCTCACCCTCCCCCTCTCTCCTCTGTTTAACCCCTTTTCTCCCCTGCGCGGCCCGCTGGATCCGCCCCCTTCTCCCTCCCCCATTCCTCTAGCTCTGAAAATGTTTTCAAACCGCCCGCAGAAAAATGCAAACCGCTGCTGTTTTTCGGGCGACGTCCGCCCAAACCACAACGTCTGGGAAAGCCATGCGGCAGTGGGGGTGGGAGAGGGGGGGAGGGGGGTACGTTTCAAGCGGGGCTTCATCAGACGTATGGCCCAGTTTTAGTCATTACTAGAGCGGCTGCTAAGTAGAGCCATACAGGGGCTCGGCAAACTGCTGACACGACCTCACACTGACATGAACCTCCGGGCCAGAGGGAGAGAGATGGGGTGAGAGAGAGAGGGAGAGAGAGAGAGAGAGAGAGAGAGAGAGAGAGAGAGAGAGAGAGAGAGAGAGAGAGAGAGAGAGAGAGAGAGAGAGAGAGAGAGAGGGAGAGAGATAGAGACAGAGAGAGCATTCTCGAGCCCTCATCAGGGTAGGTGCTTAACGTGATGATGCGCTGAGGATTAGAGAGAGAGAGAGAGAGAGAGAGAGAGAGAGAGAGAGAGAGAGAGAGAGAGAGAGAGAGAGAGAGAGAGAGAGAGAGAGAGAGAGAGAGAGAGAGAGAGAGAGAGAGAGAGAGACTTTAGGACGAGTGATACTAAACATTTTCGCCCCACGAACACCCTAAAAAACAGCGCTGCACCGCTTGTCAGTCATGTTTACGTGAAGGTTGAGCGCCGGCGCTCGAGCACTGGGTGCGTACCGGGCACCTCGTAGCCACGGCCCTGCCGATAACTTCTGGACACCCCGACGCTGGTCCCCATCCTCCCCGTACCGGGCACCTCGTAGCCACGGCCCTGCCGATAACTTCTGGACACCCCGACGCTGGTCCCCATCCTCCCCCGTTTCATGTCACCGTTCTCTCGAAATAGGGCGTCGCGATCGCGGCGACAACGACACATTCACATTCACATTCACATTCGTTTTTCTAAGCCCGTCGTAATTGTGTAGCCGGCTGGAGGCTCCTGGAGGCTCCTGGAGGCTGCTGGAGGCCAAGGGCGCCGCCGAGACGGAAAGCGGCCGCACCGCCGCCCTTCCAGAAACTGCTTCCAGAGGGGCCTCCCGAGAGAAAGAGAGAGGCTTCCAGAGGGGCTGCGCCCGGGAGGGCTTCGGTGGAGCGGCCGAGCCAAGTGCCTTCCAGTGTCCCCCGCCCCCGCAGACGTCGGGCCGTGCGGGGCCCGGCGGGGCCGGAGGCCGGGCTGATATGCATTGATAGACCGTCTCAGTTACGCAAGCTTTGTCGGCGAACACCCTTCCCTCCCCCTCCTCCTCTCCTGCCCCCATCCCCTCCCCCATCCCCTACCCCCTCCCCTCCCCGCTCCCTTTCTTCCCTTTCCAGGCGGCTCCTTTTCGGAGCGAGTGCAAATTTGTGCGGAGCGAGGACGCGAGCGCGGAGTCAGAGAGAGAGAGAGAGAGAGAGAGAGAGAGAGAGAGAGAGAGAGAGAGAGAGAGAGAGAGAGAGAGTAAGGGAACCAACCGGGCGTGCTTATGTGCGACTTCCGCACTCCCGCACCGTACCGTGTCTCAGGTGTGAGGATCCCTCACCCTCAGGTATGTGGCACAACCCTGGCACAACCGGTGGTCCCGATCCCAAGCCGGTGGGGTGTGCCCCACGGCACACAATACCTAGGGACTCTGTACGGATGTACTCTCTCTCTCTCTCTCTCTCTCTCTCTCTCTCTCTCTCTCTCTCTCTCTCTCTTTTTTTCTCTCTCCGTCCCCCCCCCCCCCTCCTTTTCGCTGGTCTTTCTGCGACGTCGTCTGCTTGGCTCTCATTACATGGATGGGATTTCTCCACAGCAGCAGCGCCCCCTGTGGACATCACCCTGGCCACAAACACACACACACACACACACACACACACACACACACACACACACACACACACAAAAGGCGGGAAAATCCTTTCCCGATTCAAAGATCCATTTGCGGCATTGTATCCGCTGCACCCTTCGGGCCGCCCCTGCCCCCTAAGGGCGGTCTGGTCTGGTGCTCACATCCTTCTCTCCGACAATCTCCGATCTCTGAAACGGGCGGGGCGGGGCGGGGCGGGGCGGGGCGGGGCGGGGGTCATCCGGCCATCCTCATTCCGAGGCTGCTGACCATGGCGGAGCCCAGGATGGGCAACGGGAAAGTACTGTAAAGTACCCCCCTGTGGAAGGACAGAGAGAGAGAGAGAGAGAGAGAGAGAGAGAGAGAGAGAGAGAGAGAGAGAGAGAGAGAGAGAGAGAGAGAGAGAGAGAGAGAGAGAGAGAGAGAGAGAGAGAGAGAGAGAGAGAGAGAGAGAGAGAGAGATAGCGTAGGAGACAGATATATACATGTGACACACGACACTGGCTGCCACCTACGCGCCACGAGCAGGAAACAGGACACTGGTGGGAGGACACTGACGAAAACTTATGACATCCGTGCAGATTTTCTTTAAATCACGCAGCAAAGAACAGGCTGGAATTTTTTTTTTACAGTACCCCGTCCTTCAACCTCTTCAAATGCTACAGCAGCCGAACCGGGTCGGCGTATTAGATAGGGCTCCGGCCCGGCAGGTGGGGGTGGGGTGGCGGCAGGGCTTGTTCGCTTGGTTTGCCGCCAGGTATGCGGGGTGGGGATGCTGGGAGGGGAGGGTATCGCCCCCCCCCCCCCCCCGCCCCTTTCACCTTATCAGAGCACCGTCCGGCCCGTTATCACTAATATCTTCCTTTTCGAGTGGCACTAATTGAATTCAATTACGACGACGCGCATCTGGAAGTAATTGCAGTAACTCGTGTTCGCGATGGTGTTACCGGCCGCGCACTCGGAGGTGTGGGTGACGTGTATGAGAAACCGCGGGGAAACTCGCAGCTGAACTGAAAACCGCTGAAAACAATAATAAAAATATGAAAAATAAATAAAGAAGTGTGCGGGGGGGAAAGCCCTCCAAATTGATAGGTGAGAGAGTGGCAGCGGGGACGTCACACGACCCAGAGACAGACGGGGCGTGTGTGAGAGAGACAGACGCTGCTGGTCCAGCGGCGGTGCGAGAGAGACGGCTGCTGATTTATCGGACAACTTCCAGCAAAGGGTCCGGTCCGGGCCCGAGTAGGCCGCCGCCTTGGCCGTCGCCGTCCCCGCCAACAAGACCCCCGTGAGGGTCCCCGTGAGGGTCCCCGGCCCTGCCCGTGTTATCGCTTTATTTTCACTAAGGAACTCCGCCAAGGCTCTGCGCCGCACGACTCGGCGCCGCTCCTTCTCTCTTTTTCCCTCTTTTTATCTTTGGTTTTATTTTTATTTTGTTACGTTGGCGCGGCAGTTTTTACCGCCTTTTTCACTGTCCGGCCTGAGCTTTATCTCAGCCGGGACAAAGCGATCGCTGAGCCCCGGAGCTTACTTTGGATTCGGATTCGCGTCTTCTTCATCCGATGGCCTGCACTGCTTGTGGGGAAGGGGGGGGGACCCGTGAGGGTGGGGGGCGGCGCGGGGGCGGCGCGGGGGCGGCGCGGGGGCGGTCGCCGTGTTGTGTGCCGTGGCCAACGGAGTGCACTCGGGCGGACTGGATGGCAGCGCCGCCGTTCGCAAGCCGCGTGCTGCCAGCAGCTCATATAAGGACATCGGCGAGAGAAAAGGGGAAGCAGACAGGGGAAAAAAACACTTAACGCTCACGAACAACGTGATAACGCTACGGATGGCCTCTGCACCTCAGCACGGACAAGGACACCCTCTACCTGGGGAGAATAACGCGGGGCCGAGTAGCTGACCCGGATGAGCTCGAAAAGACCTCCAGTGTTTCTAGTGTCTCCAGCCTCCAGAGTATGCTAGATACTCTAACCTAACCTAATCTAACCTAACCTAACGTAACCGAACCCAACCTAACCTAACCCAACCTAACCTAACATAACCTAACCCAACCTAATCTAACCTAAGGTTAGGTTAGGTTAGGCTGGGCCAAGGCCAGGCCAGGCCAGGCCAGGCCAGGCCAGGCCAGGCCAGGCCTGGGCCAGGCCAGGCCAGGCCAGGCCAGGCCAGGCCAGGCCAGGCCAGGCCAGGCCAGGCCAGGCCAGGCCAGGCCAGGCCAGGCCAGGCCAGGCCAGGCCAGGGCCAGGCCAGGCCAGGCCAGGCCAGGCCAGGCCAGGCCAGGCCAGGCCAGGCCAGGCCAGGCCAGGCCAGGCCAGGCCAGGCCAGGCCAGGCCAGGCCAGGCCAGGCCAGGCCAGGCCAGGCCAGGCCAGGCCAGGCCAGGCCAGGCCAGGCCAGGCCAGGCCAGGCCAGGCCAGGCCAGGCCAGGCCAGGCCAGGCCAGGCCAGGCCAGGCCAGGCCAGGCCAGGCCAGGCCAGGCCAGGCCAGGCCAGGCCAGGCCAGGCCAGGCCAGGGGCCAGGCCAGGCCAGGCCAGGCCAGGCCAGGCCAGGCCAGGCCAGGCCAGGCCAGGCCAGGCCAGGCCAGGCCAGGCCAGGCCAGGCCAGGCCAGGCCAGGCCAGGGCCAGGCCAGGCCAGGCCAGGCCAGGCCAGGCCAGGCCAGGCCAGGCCAGGCCAGGCCAGGCCAGGCCAGGCCAGGCCAGGCCAGGCCAGGCCAGGCCAGGCCAGGGCCAGGCCAGGCCAGGCCAGGCCAGGCCAGGCCAGGCCAGGCCAGGCCAGGCCAGGCCAGGCCAGGCCAGGCCAGGCCAGGGCCAGGCCAGGCCAGGCCAGGCCAGGCCAGGCCCTCAGGGCCAGGCCAGGCCAGGCCAGGCCAGGCCAGGCCAGGCCAGGCCAGGCCAGGCCAGGCCAGGCCAGGCCAGGCCAGGCCAGGCCAGGCCAGGCCAGGCCAGGCCAGGCCAGGCCAGGCCAGGCCAGGCCAGGCCAGGCCAGGCCAGGCCAGGCCAGGCCAGGCCAGGCCAGGCCAGGCCAGGCCAGGGGGCCAGGCCGCCAGCCAGGCCAGGCCAGGCCAGGCCAGGCCAGGCCAGGCCAGGCCAGGCCAGGCCAGGCCAGGCCAGGCCAGGCCAGGCCAGGCCAGGGCCAGGGCCAGGCCAGGCCAGGCCAGGCCAGGCCAGGCCAGGCCAGGCCAGGCCAGGCCAGGCCAGGCCAGGCCAGGCCAGGCCAGGCCAGGCCAGGCCAGGCCAGGCCAGGCCAGGCCAGGCCAGGCCAGGCCAGGCCAGGCCAGGCCAGGCCAGGCCAGGCCAGGCCAGGCCAGGCCAGGCCAGGCCAGGCCAGGGCCAGGCCAGGCCAGGCCAGGCCAGGCCAGGCCAGGCCAGGCCAGGCCAGGCCAGGCCAGGCCAGGCCAGGGCCAGGCCAGGCCAGGCCAGGGCCAGGCCAGGCCAGGCCAGGCCAGGGCCAGGCCAGGCCAGGCCAGGCCAGGCCAGGCCAGGCCAGGCCAGGCCAGGCCAGGGTTAGGTTAGGATGGGTTAGGTTGCGTTAAGTTAGGTTAGGTTGGGTTAGGTTAGGTCAGGTTAGGTTAGGTTAGGTTAGGGGTTAGGTTAGGTTAGGTTGGGTTAGGTTAGGTTGGGTTAGGTTAGGTTAGGTTGGGTTAGGTTAGGTTAGGTTAGGTTAGGTTAGGTTAGGTTAGGTTAGGTTGGGTTAGGTTAGGTTAGGTTAGGTTGGGTTGGGTTAGGTTAGGTTGGGTTAGGTTAGGTTAGGTTAGGTTGGGTTAGGTTAGGTTAGGTTAGGTTGGGTTAGGTTAGGTTAGGTTAGGTTAGGTTAGGTTAGGTTAGGTTAGGTTAGGTTAGGTTAGGTTTGGTTAGGTTAGGTTAGGTTGGGTTAGGTTAGGTTAGGGAAGATTGGGATAGGTTAGGTTAGGTTGGGTTAGGTTAGGTTAGGTTAGGTTAGGTTAGGTTAGGTTAGGTTAGGTTAGGTTAGGGTTTGTTAACCCAACCTAACCGCGCCTCGCTCTTGGAGTCTCTGCAGCGCCGTGAAATGAGAGGAAGGAAGTGTCCCTTCGCAGGCCTACCTAACCTAACCTAACCTACCTAACCTAACCTTACCAGCGTCTCCAGCGTCTCCAGCCTTGAGCCTCTCCAGCCTCCATGCTTCTCTAGTCTTTAGCTTCTCCAGCCTCCATGCTTTTCCAGCCTTCAGCTTCTTCAGCCTTCTGCGTGCCATGCTTCTCCAGCCTCCATGCTTCTCCAGCCTAGCGTCTCCATCCTTCAGCTTCTCCAGCCTTTAGGTTCCAGCGTCTCCAGCCCTACCCTTCCCCACCTGAGTTATAGCCGGCCCAGCAGTCTGCACGGCGCGCTCAGCGCCCCGGATCGCCAGGAAAGCGCTTTCATTGCGATGAAATTAATGATGTTATCTCTGTCCCACCTCGGCACCTCCCTCTCTCTCTCTCTCTCTCTCTCTCTCTCTCTCTCTCTCTCTCTCTCTCTCTCTCTCTCTCTCTCTGTCTCTCTCTCTCTGTCTCTCTCTCTCTCTCTCTCTATCTCTCTCTTTCTCGGCCTTGTTCCGCCTCTTTGCTCTTTTATTTTCCGCGCCTCGCTCTTGGAGTCTCTGCAGCGCCGTGAAATGAGAGGAAGGAAGTCTCCCTTCGCAGGCCTTTCGCAGGGGACCACAATTCAGCGAAAATTCAGACCGTTTGTTCGAAGTTCGCTTTTGGCCGCGCGGCGCAGTGTATCAAGCCACATACGCTGTCCCAAAACCGGAGAAAACACACGAACCGTCTCCTCCGTCTCCTCCGTCTCCTCCGTCTCCTCCGTCTCCTCCGTCTCCTCCGTCTCCTCCGGCTGATTGGCAACGCGCCGCGGGGACGTGCTCTCAATACAGCGGGACCCACGTCTGCCCCGCCGCCTCCCGCTTGCATGCGGCCAGAGAATTTGTGGCGACGTGGGGAAAAAATGTCCTGATTCCGCAACGCGCTCCTGATTTCCCGTTGCCACCGAATAGCAGGTCGGATTCGAAATACCAACCCATCGCGGGCTCGAATACCGACTGGCCGTGGGTTCGAATACCGACCCACAATGATCGTGTTTATCGCCTCCCCCCTCCCCTCCCCTCCCCTCCGCCGCCCCACCTCAGTCCGGCCCACTATCCCTCGTTACGTCATCGTCATCATTACCGTCATCATTACCGTCGCGGGTTCGGTTACCGATCCATCGCGGGTTCGAATACCGACCCCCCGAGTCGGCTCTCGTGGTCCCCGCTGCTCTTTCGCCACTCTCGCTCTCTGCGGCGGTGGCCGACCATGTCACCGAGCCCTCCATGACATCCTCCCCCTCCCCTCCCCCCCTCCCCCTCCCCTCCCCCCTCCTCCCCTTTCCTGTCCGCTTTTGCCAGTTTCGCACGCGCTCCGACGACAAGCAGGCAGGCAGCGCTTGCAGCCCCAGGGCCTTGTTAGTGTCAGCTTACCAGTTCCTGTGCTGTTTGCGACTTCAACCCCCCGCGTCCCACCCTCCCCCTCCCCCTGCCCGACCACGGCGCCGCCGTTCTCCCCAAATCCAGCCGTCACCGCGCCCCCCGGGACGTGTCCTCACCATTTCGTTGTCAATGATCGTGTTTATCGCCTCCCCTCCCCTCCCCTCCCCTCCCCTCCCCTCCGCCGCCCCACCTCAGTCCGGCCCACTATCCCTTTATCGCCCGAAAAACTAATTCCTGGCCATACGCGCCAAGTATGAGAAATTGACGTCATGGAAGACAGGGGGAAAAAATTCCGGCAGCGTAAAGGCAGAGAGAGCTTGCTTGTGCCTGGGGCGGGAAAATTCTGTGTTTGGGGCAGCGCTGCTGCTGCTGCTGGATTTTTCATAAAAAGCCGGTGGACTGTCGTGGTCCCCCGGAGGAGGGCGGTGCGCTGTGCGGTCAACGGGGCCGTGATATCACCAGCAGAGCAGCGCGTCATTAGAGAGGGCGGTGGAAGCGGCAGGGGGCGGCCACCATTCAGAAGGCGCTGGGAGGCTGGGCCGGGGCTAGCGGGGGTTATGGCGGCCGGCAGGGGCCGCCAGGGGCCGCCAGGGGCGACAGCCGCCGCATATTGCCCGAGGGAATATCGCCATTCACGGAGCCCGAACAGTGAAATGAATGCTGCCAGGCGGTGAAAAGGTAGCGCCCCACCCCCTCCCCCACCCTCTCCTTTCCCCTCACCGCCCCCCACCCCAACGTGGATGGACACGTTATACACGCGCACACCGTCAATGCAACACCCATACAGGCATTCAAGTTACCGCCCGGTTTGAAATCTCATACCCGTGGCGTGCGCGCGCCGCTTTGTATGTGCAAACCCGCGGCCGCGTTTCCTTTTTTAAAAGGCATCGTTTTGTGTTTTTCCTTTTTATTTTTCTGTACCGTGATTAAACCGGACGTCCGCCGCGGTTGTCCGGCAGTGCGACTCTTACGAGGCCGTGACAAACCCCGCCGCGCGTCACGGGCGGGAAGCTTTCAATCCGCCCCTCAGCTTTGCCACGCTCAAGTAGTGCGTGTCTAGCGTGTGCTGCCGAGGGAGCCCGGACACTGCTGCGGCACACGCCTGACAGCGTGACACACACACACACACACTGGGGGGGGGACATCACCACGACTGTGTCAACGCCCCCAGCAAGCGGCTTAGGACTGATTTCCCGCAGGAATCGCACTCTTCTTCGCTTCTCTCTCTCTCTCTCTCTCTCTCTCTCTCTCTCTCTCTCTCTCTCTCTCTCTCTCTCTCTCTCTCTTTCTCTCTCTCTGTCTCTCTCTCTCCGCGACATAATCGGAGAATAAAAGGTAAGAAGGGGGTTAAAATGTGCAGAAGGGGTGGTAAAAAGGGGTGGGGTGTGGGGGGTAGCGGTCGTACCGCCACCGCCCGGAGGGAGGAGGGGGGAGGGGGAGAGGGAGCGGAGTGGTGGAACATGAGGTAATCTCATAGGACACGCTGAAAGCCTAGCAAAACGCTGCTGAGCTCGGCTCTCCGGCGGCAGAAGGCGGAAAGCGTGGCGTGGCTCCGGCAGCCCCCGCAACACTGAATAGCGATACGCTTCAGCGGTTCTCGCCGGGGCACTGCTTGTGCGAGCGGAGATATATGGGGGCGGGGGAGCGAAACAGACGGACAGGCGGACAGACAGACAGACAGAGAACTGATCCTCCCTAAGAGCAGTATGAGGGGACGCGACGTGAAAGCGGCAAGATAACAAAAAAATTATAAAAGAATGAAGGAAGTAAAAGGGTGGTGGGGAGGGGAGGATGGGTACAATAAAATTGGTTAAATTTTTCGCAGAGTACGGGAAAAGTGAGCGATTGGTTTGTAAGGACTTATTGTTGTGGGATTTGAGATCGTGCTTGGCGCCTTCTGGCCCTGCGCGGCCCTGAAGGCGGAGTGGGCCGCCTTGGCCGTGGGCACGATCCTCCTTGTGTGGAAACAGATCGCTGCAGAACGAGGAAAAAGGGGGCCGAAACAAAAACACAAGGCGGAGGGCGCGGAGGGTTCTCCCGCGCAAACAGGAAAGGGGGAAAAGGGAATCAGAGAACCGAGCTTTCCTTTCCTTTCCTTTTTCTGTTTCCTACCCCCTCCCCGCTTCTCTGCATGGCCTATCTTAGCCCTCCCAGCCGCCGTCTGTCTCAGTCTGTCTGTCTGTCGTCCGGTTCCGGTTTCTGTTTGTCAGCTCGCCCCACTAATTAAAAAGGGAAGCCCTGTGTTTGAGGAGGCTGTCAGTTTAAAAGTGTATCGCGTGTTTTAGGGATCAGAATAACATGGCCGGCAGCAGCGGCAGCAGCGGCAGCAGGTGTGCGGTTGTCTGTCTCGCTCTCTCCCTCACTTGTTGCTACGCTCATGAGCCCCGGGAGACCTGCCCGCCCCCGTGCGCCCGAGGCGTTACCACCACCGTCTGCGTTTCACTCACCATCGCCCTCTCTTTCTCCCTCTCTCCCCTGTCACCCCCACTTCTCTCTCTCTCTCTCTCTCTCTCTCTCTCTCTCTCTCTCTCTCTCTCTCTCTCTCCCTCATGGCCATCGCCCGAATGATCTCCGTGATCCTTCTCCCCTCCCCTCTCTCCCAGGGGACCACACCGGTCTGCCAGCACCTTGTTCTGGTACATGGCAGGGATTTCACGGTCACGCGGGTTCGAATCCCAGCAGCGCGGTAACATGGCCGCAGGTTTCTTTTTTCTTTTCTTTTTTTTTTGCGTTGCGAAAGGGGTCTTTCTTGAATACGACAGACAGACTGTCTGACGGACGTACATACAGACAGACTGTCTGACGGACGTACGTACATACAGACAGACTGTCTGACGGACGAACGGACAGACAGGCAGGTCTCGTCACGTGACATGTGAACGGAGACACATCAGGACGCGTCGTCTTCTCTGCCACGGGCAAAAGTAAAGAGATGAGGCGATTCCGCGTGTTTTTCCGGTGCGCGGCGTCGCGGCGAGTTTGGTGTGGGGAAAGGCGGCGCGGGGCGGCGTGGGCTGAGGCCGCGGGTAGACAATGGGTCCTGGAGAGAGGTGGTCCACCCGCCCCCTCCCCCTCCCCTCGCCTCATCAGACTAAGTGCTACCCCCCCTCCTCCCACATCCCCAGGATCCCCAGCCAGGCGACTTCTGAAACAATTCGATGAGGGTGTTGGGGCGTGGCGCGGGGCGGCGCGGGGCGGGGCGGGGAGCTGGACGGGGCTGGATGATGACTCGTGACAGACAGCAGACAGGCAGACAGCCCCCCGCACAGCCACAACACTCTGACAATGACAGAGTCATCATCGTCATCATCACCACCTTCAACAATTTCGGAGAGGTGCGCTGTGTTTTTTGAACACTTTGCAACGCGACATTCAAAACAAGTTATCGCTACAGAGAGGCTCCGCCCGGCGACTTGTCTCCCGAAATTCTCATACACTGGCCACATCAGCAGCAACTCCCCATCCTTCAGGCTCCGCATTTCCCATATTTTCAGATTTCTCGCCTCTTTTTTTTTTATCAGCCTTCCCCCCTCCTCTTTATGATGAAGACCCTTATCACCGTGTTGGGGGTGTGGTACACGAAATGGCCGTGAGTGCAATCGAGCGCGAGTTCCGCGGCGGCGGTGGTGGCGGCGGCGGCAGCAGCAGCAGCAGCAGCAGCAGCAGCAGCAGCAGCAGCAGCAGCAGCAGCAGCAGCAGCAGCAGCAGCACAGCAGCAGCAGCAGTCCTGTTGTGTCGCTCAGCAAGCAGAGCAGCGGGAGCGGGGTAAAGGGAAAGGGGTGCCTCTGGTTTAATCAGCGCGGAGATGTCAGGATAGAATGGACTGCACGGAGCGTGCTGCCCAGTTCCGCCGTGTACACTCGCGGCCGGACGGTCGGTCACGTTACTTTGGGGGGGGGGGGGGGGGGCACGTTCACAACGTTCGTAACGCCCGCCACAGACACCTGACGGGGCGGGCGAGAGACAAACAAATCAGAAAAAAAAACAGAAAAAATTCAAAAAAGTTAGAAAAAAAATTCAGAAAAAGAAGACAGAAAAAAAATTCAGAAAAAAGATTCAGGTAACATTAAAAAAAAAACAAGAACATATTTTGCTTATAAAAGGCGGTGAGGCACTCCTCAGGCACGGCTGCAGAAACGATTATTCCCTCAGAACAAACACGAGCTGGCACACAGCGCCAGTCCAATACTGTCGGCAAGGCTCCCTCCCCTCCCCCTCCGACTCGAGTATTCGAACCCGCGTCCTCCTAGGCTGGTACACAGCCCCGGGCACCGTGAGGGAGGATGCCTCTGCCGACGGACGGGAGCCAAGAGCTCAACAGCCCGAGTTCTCTCCTATCGGGTCAGGATCCAGGACCGGCCTCTAGGACGGGGTGATGCATCAGTTTCTGCCTACTTACACGTAGACCCGGTGGTCACCGATCGAACGGCTGAATGGCTCTCTAGGCTGATCTACCTCTTTAAAGTCTGACAGACCACAGTGGGGCGCGTGCCATGGTTCGAATCCCGCCCGCTCGGAAACAACCCCCTCCCCACTCTCACCCCCTCTCCCTCTTTCTTGGACGGCTAAGTAAGTGGCAATGAGCTCCTATAACGGACAGGGTGGAAAGAATTCGGAGCCTGGGTGCCATTAATTATGCATGAAGGCCACCCAGTCGGGGTATGCAGACGATCGGGACAGGGGGGGGGGGGAGGTGTCCTCTGCCCCTCAGACAGCTAGGCCCTATCAGATTCACAGCCGGACTACGCTTCGGCATGGTCGCATGAACAGAGATTCGAACCCTGCACCTCTGTCGTGAGGCACCAGCTCGCTGACCACTCGGCCACCTGTCGGTGGGATTACCACAGGGGAGGGGCCGCCCTGACCGGGGTAGCCGGACACCCCCGGGAAATGTGCCGTGTTTGATCTTTAGGGGTTGGATATGAAGCACGGCCCTCCCGGTCCCCCTCCCGTCCAGCTCACTAAACCGCAGCCGCTTAAGCGGCGCCCCTCCTCCCCTCTCCCTCCCACGCCCCGCACCCCCGCCTCTCCCCCTCTCCCTCGCACGCACCGCCCAGAACATGACTTCGCGGTCCGATGCCCGCCCTCAATGAGACTGCAGCCCAGACAGGGGCAGGCTGCCGGCTCAGATCTGATTTCCGTCATGGTGTTTTTAAAAACTTTTTTTTTTTTTTTGGAAAATGTGACAGCATTGGCGGTCCAGTATTTGACCCCGAGAACTTTAGATTTGCCGCCAAGGTGCTCTCGAGTGTAATTTTTTCCCCGCTTAAATCATTCATATCAAAATAAAATACAGAATTCGCTGCATTGCCTGTCTTCTGCCAGGCTGGCTTCCCGCCTGGCTGCCAGCCTGCCTGTCTGCCCGGCCCGTCACACCCATTACACTGATGTGCTAACGCTCTGGGCGGGTTGGTGATAATGGCCGTGAAGAAGCAGCATCCCTCTTGTCTCACTCGCACCCCCACGCCCCCGCCCATCGCCCTCCCCACTCACTCACTCACACACCTAACACTTCCAACCCTTCATCTCTCGCTCGCTCTCTCCCCCGTGCCGGAAGCGCGCCTCGCTCCGACACGGCGACCACTTTTGACGTCCGCCGACCGCGCCAAATTTTGAATGGACGCATTCGCCGCAATCGTAATACGCGTGTGACAGAAGGCGGCGCCCGCAGAGCTCCGCTAGCACGGCGGGAGTTGGGAAATAAAAACGTATTTCGAGGAGGCGGTGAAGAAGAAGGGGAAGTGGAGAGCTGTCATCTGTCAGCACCTTAGCCACCCTCTCCGCGTCCCTTCTTCACGCGCGCGCACACACACACACACACACACACACACACACACACACCACAATGTGTCCTCCTCCGCTCAATCCGTCTTCATTAGAGTTTCTAAACGCGAAAACTCTCGAGTCAGATTTACCGATCGCAGACAAAGGGACGACCCGGGCGTGTGAGATCGTAAGTGTGTGTGTGTGTGTGTGAGAGAGAGAGAGAGAGAGAGAGAGAGAGAGAGAGAGAGAGAGAGAGAGAGAGAGAGAGAGAGAGAGAGAGAGAGAGAGAGAGAGAGATGGACAGAAAAGGGGAGGGCTGGAGTTCGCTTCTGTTGTTCATAAAATTCTTCCTGTCAGTAGTGGCGCCTAGTTGGGTAGGCAACCCACGCTTGCTTATCGTGCCACTGGCAAATTGTGCGTGCGTGCGTGTGTGTGTGTGTGTGTGTGTGTGTGTGTGTGTGTGTGTGTTTGTCGGGCATGCAGACCCGACGCCCACGCCGGTACCGCGGCGTCCAGGCCGAGCCCCTGAATTTTAAAGGGGAGGTGTCGGAGCTGGCCGGAGCCCGGAGGCCGTGCCGGAGGCCCGGGATCCCGGAAGCCCGGAGGCACGCCGTCGTCGTCAAGGTCGATTGGCGGAGGGTTCGAATGAAATATGGCGGAGGCGGTGGGGGAGCGGCGGCGGGTAGGCACGCGCCCGTGCTCCAGCGGGGGCGGCGGGGGCGGCGCGGGGTGGCGCGGGGCGGCGCGGGGAGGGAAGCGAATACTTGGGGGCCGGCGGCATGGAGCCGCGTTCACGGTCAGCGCCGCGTCCACAAACGCCGTAACACCCGGGCCGTGGCCGCCGCGGCCTGAGCCGTTGTGTCACGTGGTCCGAGATCCGCGCGCACGACGGATTTCTCATATCGCAAGCCGCTTAGCAGGCATTGCCTGTGCCGACACACACTGTGAATGAAGACAGCGCGGCCGCAGCGGCGACTCACTCGAGGGGAGCGGCGTCATCCATCGGACCGCGTCGGCGCGGGGGCGGCGCGTTGCCAGTGGTTAGGGGGCGGGGTGCTCGCCCCCGCGCCGCCCCCGCGCCGCCCCCGCGCCGCCCCCGAGCCGCCCCCGCCGGGCTGACGGCTGGCGGCGCCGAGCTCTAAAAGAGGGCCCGGAGGACGTGATGGGATTACCGAACCCAAAGTGAGGAGTGCGTCGCTTGCCGCCCCACGCCAAGCCATTGTTTCATGCACTGCCACGCCCGATACGCTACGCTCCCGGACCGAGAGAGAGAGAGAGAGAGAGAGAGAGAGAGAGAGAGAGAGAGAGAGAGAGAGAGAGAGAGAGAGAGAGAGAGAGAGAGAGAGAGAGAGAGAGAGAGAGAGAGAGAGAGAGAGAGAGAGAGAGAGAGAGAGAGAGAGAGAGAGAGAGAGAGAGAGAGAGAGAGAGAGAGAGAGAGAGAGAGAGAGAGAGAGAGAGAGAGAGAGAGAGAGAGAGAGAGAGAGAGAGAGAGAGAGAGAGAGAGAGAGAGACAGAGAGACAGAGAGAGAGAGAGAGAGAGAGAGAGAGAGAGAGAGAGAGAGAGAGAGACCGAAAGCGACCGGGAAGAAAATAAGGAAATGAGAGCAGCGTCGTCGGTCCGGTATTTGATCCCGCGCTGCTGCCGCTGCTGCTGGTGCTGTCAACACCCTGAGGAGTGAGGAGGGCAGTGGCGGCGGCAGGGGGCGGCCGACGGGCACCCGACCGGCACCCGCCGCTCCGGTGACAAAGATTTAGCACTAATTGGAGTCCGCGCCGGTGACATGCTAAGCCTCCGCCCCCCCGGCCGCCCCCGGCCGCCCCCGGCCGCCCCCGGCCGCCGCCCCCGGCCAGTGGGCACCGCCAACAGTAATTGCTGTCTTTGCGTCTTACGTGATTGGACTCGCACCGAAGCTTCGCACTCCAATCTACCGCACATCTTCTTCTTCCTCCGTGCCGCCCCCCGCGGCCCCCGGGGCTCGGCGCTCTCTGGCGGACAAAGGTGCGGAGCTACCGGCCGGGGATCCTGGCCACTGCCTTGTGGCCGTCGGCCCCGCAGCCCCGTGGTAGTGCTGCATACGCCCGCCCCGCCCCGCCCCGACGCCACACTGCTGGCTGGATACGGTCCAGCAGCAACCCTTCGCCTCCACTCGCCCTCCCCCCACCCCTCCCCCGGTGTGGGGAAACACCGTGACGACGAGCCGGCGCCACTCGCTATCCCTCTCTCTCGCTCGCTCTATCTCTATCTATCTATCTATCTATCTATCTATCTATCTATCTATCTATCTATCTATCTATCTATCTACTTCTATCTCTCTCTCCGTCGGACACATGTAACGGTAGCCCTGCTCCTCCGCTGATTCCCTCCCGAACCTTCAGTGTGTTTCCAGCACGGCTGTAACCGAGAGCGCGCGTTGGGCAACATAAACGGAGGGGGAAGGGGTGAGAGAGAGAGAGAGAGAGAGAGAGAGAGAGAGAGAGAGAGAGAGAGAGAGAGAGAGAGACAGACAGACAGACGGAGACAGAGGAAGAGAGAGAGGGGGGAGGACAAGGATGCTAGGCGCCGCGGCGCCACCCGGATATGTACGTCTGGCGCCGGTCCCGGGCCCCCACCGTCCGCCGCCGCTGTGCTGTTGCCGACCACGGGACGTCCGCATATTACGTTGCCCGCCATCCCCGTGGCTAGGACGGCGTCTATTTAAGCATTCCGGCCGATACCCCGCGCTCGAGCGCCATCGACGGTCGCTTCGACGGCGTCTCGACGGCGGCCTCAACGGCGGCCTCAACGGCGGCCTCAACGGCGGCCTCAACGGCGGCCTCAACGGCGGCCTCAACGGCGGCCTCAACGGCGGCCTCAACGGCGGCCTCAACGGCGGCCTCAACGGCGGCCTCAACGGCGGCCTCAACGGTGGCCTCAACGGCGGCCTCAACGGCGGCCTCAACGGCGGCCTCAACGGCGGCCTCAACGGCGGCCTCAACGGCGGCCCCAACGGCGGCCTCAACGGTGGCCTCAACGGTGGCCTCAACGGCGGCCTCAACGGCGGCCTCAACGGCGGCCTCAACGGCGGCCTCAACGGCGGCCTCAACGGCGGCCTCAACGGCGGCCTCAACGGCGGCCTCAACGGCGGCCTCAACGGCGGCCTCAACGGCGGCCTCAACGGCGGCCTCAACGGCGGCCTCAACGGCGGCCTCAACGGCGGCCTCAACGGCGGCCTCAACGGCGGCCTCAACGGCGGCCTCAACGGCGGCCTCAACGGCGGCCTCAACGGCGGCCTCAACGGCGGCCTCAACGGCGGCCTCAACGGCGGCCTCAACGGCGGCCTCAACGGCGGCCTCAACGGCGGCCTCAACGGCGGCCTCAACGGCGGCCCCAACGGCGGCCTCAACGGTGGCCTCAACGGTGGCCTCGACCGCAGCCTCGACCGCAGCCTCGACGACGGCCCCTCTGTGATACACGATGGTCAGGAGCACCCCGTCGCGCCGTGGCCGCACAGATGATTAGATTCCGACCGGACGGACGGCGGTGGGGAGGCCGACGGGGGTCTTTGCATGTGGCCACAGGTGGGGACCGGTGGGGACCGGTGGGGACGTCGCCCCTCCTACACACACACACACACACACACACACACACACACACACACACACACACTGCCTCCGCGGGAGGGCGCCTCGCCGACAAATATAAACGTGCAGAAACTCATTTGTCCGGTATGCATTAAGAGGAGTGTGTGTGTACCAGCGGCCCACTGCCCGCTGTGCCTCCGCAGGGGGTGTGTCACCCACAAATCACGCGTCGGATAGCGCTGCTGCTGCCGCTGCTGCTGCTGCTCTTACCGCTGCTGCTGCTGCGAATAGGACAGTCCGTCAGAGGAAGCGCGCCCCAGGCTGAGCCCCTGACAGGGAGGCAACCTCGCCTCGCCGGCGCACAGGAGCCTGCATATTGCCTACCCCGCACGGGGTCCCCGTGCCCCTGTGGCCCCGCAGCCAGTTTCACTGCGAGCCGGCCACACACAGCGGGAGGGGGTCAGGATTGGTGGTCCTCGAATAAGGAGGAGAAAACAAAGAAAGTAAGAAAAAAATAATCCTTGTCGTTGTCGGAGTCTGACTCATGCAGGTGGCCCATGTCCCCGCCGTTTGTCTAGCCGGGCTTGCGGCCCTAATCCCTCTGTCTCTCTCCCTCCTTCCCTCCCTTCCTCACTGGTGTTCCTCTCTCACTCCCCCCCCCCCCCTCTCTCTCTCTCTCTCTCTCTCTCTCTCTCTCTCTCTCTCTCTCTCTCTCTCTCTCTCTCTCTCTCTCTCTCAACCCGCGCGAGGCGACTCTGTCAGGGACTTCAAAGGGATTAGCCCGAATTGGTTCAACCAGTCCAGGGAATCATCAAACCGGGATTTTTCGGGATTAGTCTCGGTAATGAACGCCCTCTTTATGGTAGGCTCCCCCCGCCCCCTCTCTCTCTCTCTCTCTCTCTCTCTCTCTCTCTCTCTCTCTCTCTCTCTCTCTCTCTCTCTCTCTCTCTCTCTCTCCCTCGCCTCCCTCTGCTGATGGAAAAAGACGGCGACAGCAGGGTCGGGAGCACACTGAAGTGGCGTGTAGGATTGTTTCCAACGTCCCGGCCTCTCGCCGCCGCGGCCGGTATTCGAACCCGCGATCATTGCGCACACAAGAGAGCCAGCGGGGCTGGGGGGAGGGGAAGGAGGTGGGGGGAGGATGTTGGGGGGCTTGTTGTCGCCGGCGCCCTCGCATAGCCAGACTGGCGCCGAGGGCTCTGGCGGCCGACTTGGCGAACGGGGCCGGAGTGAGGAGGAGGAGGAGAGGGGGGAGAGAGAGAGAGAGAGAGAGAGAGAGAGAGAGAGAGAGAGAGGGGAGGGGGAGCGGAGAGGAGGGTAGGGGATCGGCGCCCTGCTGGCACCAGAGCCACCAGAGCCCGCAGCCGCAGCCTCGCGCGCCTGCGGGAGCCAGGGTAGGCAACCCGCCGCGTCGCCGGGAGCTGCGGGGCTGTCGTCGCCGACCTGGTGGGCGCTGAGGCGCGTGCATGCAGCACGTAACGCTATCTCACCCGGAATAGAGATAGAGATAGCCACCATGCCGCAAGGGGGCGCGGGGGCCACACGTTCCTCATCACGTAGTGCGGATAGAGATAGAGCGCGCGCGGGTGGACCAACTCTTTTGCCAGTGCATCTCAAAGAGATAGGGCTCTGTGTGTGTATGTGTGTGTGTGTGTGTGTGTGTGCACGCCAGCCTTGTCCGTCTGTCTCGCTCTGTCTTTCACCACCGCCGACTCTCTCTCTTTGTCTCTCTCTCGCTTCCTCTCCATCTCTTTTGCCGACTTTTACGCACACTGTCGGGGGGGGGGGGGGGGGGGGGTGGAGGCGGCCCATACCATACATCACAGGCCGAGCCCCGCGTCCCGACGACAAATCTGAGAGTTTGTTGCGGAACCTCCCCCCCCCCTCCCCCTCCCCTCCCCTCCCCTTCCCCTTCCCTCCTCGCCCCACCCCCACTTTCTAGGGCGCCGCCGGCTCATATCAGACGAACAGTTATATTTTGTTTGCTCTCCAAGGGGCTTTCGGAGCTTCCCCTCCCTTCGCCACCGCCCTCCCGAAACGGCTCAGACCGGCACGGCGCTATGTTTCAAGGCTGTGACCCGCGTGCAAGGCTGTGGCCTCGGCTCCGGAGTAATGCAGTGCTGACGTCAGTGCTTGGGGTCAAATCCCCGCCGATTCATTTTATTTTCATTCCAAAATTAAACGCAAGTACACAACCCCGGTAGGTGCCACAAATTTTTATTTTTATTTTTCCCGTCGACTTGTTGGTTGGCAATGCCGGAAGTGCGTCGGCCTTGATTCGATTCCAAACGCGCCAAATTCAATTCGATTCGCTTTTCGATCGAATTGAATGCGCATTGAGTGCGTTCGTGATTGGAGCGGCGAGACGGCTCATCGCGATACGTATGCCCCGTCCTCGTCGCACTCCGGGCGGGGCCCGGCGGGGCCGGGGAGGGGGAGAGAGAGAGAGAGACAGCAAAGGGAAGCTATCCCGCCTCGGTATAAACGACATTTTCAAATTTGACAGCGCGTGTCTCTCTGTCTCCGTCCCACGCCCACACCCTCCCTGCTCGCCGTCTCACTCGCACGCCCGCGACAGACCGGCACCCAACTTGAATACCGAACGACCCGGGACTTAACTACGTCTCCCGGGCTGGTGCTCCCCACGTCGCTGGCGCTCCCAGATTTCATCCCCTCCCCCTTCCCCTCCCCTTTCCCCTCCACCTTGTTCCGGCACCTTCCGCACCCTGCCCTACTGTAGTGCCCTTATTTCCCCGCAGTTTAGAGGGAACTTCTGTACATCACGTCGAAAGTGTGTGTGTGTGTGTGTGTGCGTGTGTTTTAAATAAAAACTCAGAAAAATATTAATCGATTTGCGACCTCCTTTTTTTTTTCATTTGCAAAATGAGAAACAAAGAGCAGAAATACAGATTGGAAGCAAATCAAACTCGGCAACTGTTTACTTTCATTTTCTCTTGCATTGTTTTTTCTTTCTTCCTCTTCGTCTTGGCAACAGTAATTCCATCTCCGTGAGGACGTTCGCGTCCAAGTTTTGTACGTCGCATTGTTTCTGCGTCTCGTGAATGTCAATGGAGATACAAAAGAAATTTCCGGCATATAGATAAAAGAGAGAGAGAGGGGAAGGGGCGAGAGAGAAGAAAGGAAGGAACGGCCAGGCAAAGTGTGGGAGGGGGGGGGGGGATAGTATTATAGGCTAAAAGTGTCGTCACTCAAATCTACTGCCCCGTAACAACATGGTAAAGCGTGCGACGACATGCAAAACTTTTTTTTCCTACCCCCTCTATCTCTCTCTTTCGCACGCTGAGACATGGTCGGAATATAATGAAGCGGTCTGCACAGGGGCTCACCACGCCGTGCGGCGGCTAGCAAAAGTGCTCTCCAAGTCGACAACTGCGGAACATAAAATTCCCCCTCAGAAATAACTCCAGTAAAATGAGGAAGTTAGTGGCTAGGCCTCGTCGCAGGGCTACTTCCGGCTCATATTATCTCACGCGTTTCCCATCAGAAAATGTCACGCGTGACCGCACCACTTGTGGGAATCTGGCGCCGACCCGAGTGCAGCTCTGTCAGGTCTCAGATCTGATGTGACGCTCTCAGAAAACTAAACATTGAATCGGCTAAGGAATGTTTGCTTTGATCAAGATTCTGTGACGATTGAACATGAAATTAGTTCAACCGACGCAGGATCTTGATCAAGGCGACATTCCTGAGTCGATTCAATTTTATTTTTCTATAAGTGGATGCGCGCGGCAAGGTCTCAAAACAGCCTTGCGACGGAAGCAGAGCGGGCGGCGAAATGTGACGAATTTTTCATACTCTCGGCGAGTGTTGCTGGCAGTAGGCTGCGCGACTGACTTGTCGATGAGCGTGTGACTTTCATCCCGGAGTCATGACGTGTCACCCAGCGGAGGGTCGAGGGACCCCCGCGGTGCGGGCCAGCGGAGCCGGTGGTGGCCGGAATCCTCCTCCTCCTCTCTCTCCTCACCCTCCTCTTCCTCTTTCTCCTCGTCCTCATCGTCCCTGTCGTCGCCGTCCTCCTCGTCATCCTCCTCGTCTTCCTCCTCCTCCTCCTCCTCCTCCTCCTCCCCTTCGAAGCCCACAGGCTCAGCACGGAGACCACCAAGGGCGCCAAAAACCCTGGCCGTAATTGAGCGCGAATGATGATCGTTTTCAGTCCAACTCCCGCTCCCTCCCCTCCCTCCCCTCCCTCCCTTCCCTCCCCTCCATGCCGACCCGTGCGGGAGAAATAAGAGCTGATATTCCACATGGCTGCGTCAGCAGAACAGTCCCGTGTAGGCCCCGTAGGCCCCGTAGGCCCCGTAGCCCCCGTGTGTTAGAGCCTATGGCTCACTGCCCAGGACCTCGGTGACACAGCGGCGCAGGGCGGAGGCGGAGCGCGCCTGTCCCTCAGTGCAACGGGTCCGCCGTTCAAATCCCAGTTCCGGTTGGTTGGTTTAAATTTTATTTAAATTTTATTTTTTAAAAGAACGTTCGCGCGGGTACCGTGTTTTCCGCGTATTTTGCTGCGTGGGAAAAAGACGCGCCGAGGAAGCGACGGAGAGGGTAAAGACGGGGGTGGTAGTGGGGGAGGGGGAAGGGGCGTGCGTGGCGGAATGTGGCGGGGAGGGCGGGCGGCATTAGAAGACGCGCCGGTCTTCCGGGGCCTGCGGCCTGCGGCCCGGCTGGCGCTGCTTAGCGGGTGAGGTTTCTATGTGCTCGCCCCCGTCAACACCCTTAAGCTGGGGACTGTGTGACGCGACGCCGTAAACGGGCTCAACGAGCCCAGCCAGCCCAAACATTTATCGTGCGCGAGGACGTGTAAAAAATTCGGCGGCCGTATGGGAAATTTCTGGAGCGGTGCTATGAGAAATTCGGCGCGCGCTGCACCGCGCGGAAGCTCCTCCGTCGACTGCAAACTTGCTCTTGTTGTTGATCTTGATCCCCTTGAAGGCATTAAAGCCGGAGTTCTCCCCTCAACTTTGGGCCGCGGTGCCGCCCCCGGCCCGCCCCCGGCCCGCCAAGCCACGTCGTGGTTGCTTTGTCATCTGAGACTCATCAGCCTGTGCTCCGCCGTGCTGCGGGGACGGATCAGAGCTCGGCGGTAGCACGTGACACGTCTGCCGACACCGCCCGCCTGACCACCTCGACCACCGCCGGGAACCAGGTACAGGCCGGGCTCCCACATCAAAACGGACACGTTGTTTTTTTTAAATCGTTTCATTACATAATAATCGTTGTTTGCTTTTTTTTTTTTTTTGCAGCCGTTCGTTGCTCATTTCTACATTCCTCCAAGAACAAAACCGAGAAATTTTCCATACTGTTTTCCACAGCACAGGTGGCGTCCGTTTCCTGCCCTTCTTCTGGTGAGGACCCGCGCCGGAGCCGGGGTCCGTGTCGAACATCCGTGTCCTTCGGCGAGGGGCCCGGGCAGGGAGCATTCCATGGATAGCTTCGGCTCGTCAGACACCTTCCCTCCAGCCCGCGTGGCCTGCTGGCTGTTGGCTGGCTGTTGGCACTACACTGTCCCCAGTTTGGGCATCGATCGCGACAGTTTTTATTCAGTTTTAATAATTTCCTAAATGCGCACTGGCAGCCGAGGTGGCCGGAAACAGCCGTTTGTCAGTGTTCCCTGCGGCCGCGACTCCGACACCTACAACAACCGCTGCTTCCTGGCGGGCGGT
The DNA here is from genome assembly GCA_038380765.1 of Odontothrips loti. Lineage (NCBI taxonomy): Eukaryota > Metazoa > Arthropoda > Insecta > Thysanoptera > Thripidae > Odontothrips > Odontothrips loti. Next base: position 12,880,386 of record CM076256.1, read on the forward strand.
CGCGTGGCTGCGGCACGCGATCGTCGTCGTCTGCTCCGTGACGTCACGTGACAAAGGCGTGACGGACGGCCGTTGTCGTGTCACGCCCGGCCACGGCGGACGGCCGGGGCCGACGGGGGCATAGGGGAGGCCGCCGACGTCGAAATGTGTCATCACGCAACCCGTTAGCGGACGCGTGCCGGGACATAATGCCCCCCGCCCCTCCCCGCCGGCACCTCCCCGTCAACCCCTCCCCTCCCCTCCCCTCCCGCCAAGCGACAGGGTGCATTAGTGGACCATTAGCATAGACGGGTGGTTGTGCCGGGCCGTGCCGGGCCGTGCCGGGCCGCGGAACTCCTGGCTCAGCAACAGTTTTAAAGCGGTGCGCTCAGCAGCGGCAGCAGCAGCAGCAGCAGCAGCAGTGGGACCATGCTCTCGGCGGACTTGTGCGCCAAAGAGAGCAAGAAGGATCGATGGCGCTGACGTGCGCGGAGAGAGAGAGAGAGAGAGAGAGAGAGAGAGAGAGAGAGAGAGAGAGAGAGAGAGAGAGAGAGAGAGAGAGAGAGAGAGAGAGAGAGAGAGAGAGAGAGAGAGAGAGAGAGAGAGAGAGAGAGACAGACAGACAGAGACAGAGCCATGCAGGCAGACAGACAGACAGACAGACAGACAGACAGATAGAGAGACAGAGACGGAGCCATGCAGAAGTCCCGCTCCGCGCGGCGGGTTTTCCGCTCCTACCGCCGCCGCGACGACAACGATTGACGGCGTGCTCCCGGGGCCGGCCGCGCACCAACGCCGACGCCGCGCCCTCCCTCCCGCAGAATTCAAAGTTGTCTGCCGGAGCTCGCATCTCCTCTCCTCCCAGCAGGGTACGACCGCGGACGAGGGTTGCGGAAGCCATCCAGCAAAACGGAACATTGTATCCGTCGGCGCGGGCCCCGCTCCAATCCCGGGCCGTGTAAATACAAAGCACTCTAAATACATGCACGGCTTCCCCTACTCGCCGCCCCCGGCCGCCCCCGGCCGCCCCCAGACCGCAGCGCTCCCTGGTGACCGGTCCCGGCGATAATTAAAAGTCGGCTCGGCCCGCCAGAGTGAAACACCGCCGGCCATGAATCAGAATTAAAACTGTTGGCGGAGAAGAAGAAGAAGAAGAGGAAGGGGATGTGCTGATAATGAGAATCGAGCGGAATGAGCCAGATTGGAAATCGCGGCGAGAAAGGGAGAGGCAGAAGGAATGGAGGAGAAGAAAGAAGGGAGGAAGGAAGGAAGGAGGGATAAGAGAAGACGCGTCTACACAGATTGAGTCATTTCCATAGCGAGCTGGGACTGCGGCCGCTGCGGCTGTGAAGTCATCCCCCTGTCGGTTACTGCCCGGCCCGTCCCAGGCTGCGTTGGGGTGCGGGGGGGTTTATGTACTGGAAACAGTCTATGCGGGGGCGGCTGGGGGCGGCTGGGGGCGGCTGGGGGCGGCCGGGGGCGGATGTCAGGGCGACGCCCGGGATTGGCTGTGCTCGCAGTCGGTGGTGTGCCCGGGCTGGGATATACGAGGGGTGCGGAAATCTGCGTAAGGGGGGGGGGATTCCAGAAGGGGGTGGGGGCAGGGCAGCGGGGGGGGGAGGGGATTCCAGAAGGGGGTGGGGAGCAGCGGGGGGCCCCGGTCACGTCCCCCCATCAGCCGCGCGGCCCGTGGCGGTGGTCCGGGGCTGGAGCTGGAGAGGGTTAGGGTTGTCAATGACCCGAGACTATCCTCCCCTCCCCTCCCTACTACCATCATACCAGAGGGAAAATGTGCCGGATGAATCTTTCATATCGATTGTGAGCCGAGTCGAGCCGGGCCATGGCCAAGCCTGCGCCCGCTGAGGCGGCCGTGGTGCAGCGCCCTCATGGGCGTCTCGGCGTGGCGCGTTTGGTAGGATTGATGAGTCCCAACGCGACGCCGCGTCCGGGAGCGTGAGTCACGTCTCTATCGCCGCTGCCGCCTTGAGGGGGTGGGGGTGGGGGTGGGGGGTACACATAGGACATAACGCCCATCAATGCGGACAGCGAGCGCCTTGATCGGCCGCGAGCTGACTAATCCTGAGACCTTGTGATTTTTTATTAATTTTTTTTTACAAACTATTTTTGCCATTAGTTTTTGTGATTTTTAAATTCTGTGCTTTTCTCACATTTTAACTGGACTTAGCCAATGGTTTGTTACCCTGAGCCCTGCAGTGTAAGGCTTGACCAGGCACACCAGCCCTGGGGACCGTGTGCCCCCATGACCATTAATGCTGACCATCCAGGCCGATCCCGCTGACTGTTAGGCTGACTTCATAGGCTGACTCCACGGCAGGTGACGAACGGACATAAAACAATTTCGGTCCAAGTGCCACAGGCCGATCGGGGCGAATTTGTGTCACCGGTCTCATAGTGGTTGTTTTAGAACTTTAGGAAACGTTTGGAAACGTTCGCGAACGTTCAGGAACGTTGGGTTGCAGTCGAGCATCGCCGGGGGGTACATCACGTGGTAAAGTCACTGTACACCTAACGAAACGGTCTCATGTGCAATCACTACCAGTCCATTCCCAATCACTGCAGTCATCGAAATGTTTTCGAATGTTTTTGAAAATAATTCAGATGGCATATTTGACCGCATGTTACAAAACCTATGTCGTCCCGGCTTCCGCCAGGACCCCTGCCTTCAACTTCGGTGATCTTACGGGAACCGGTGCTTTACGGCTGCTAGTTGGCCCCGGGACACAGCACTAGAACCCGCTACCCGGCTTGCGCCGGACGGATCTCCCGGCAACCCCTAGCCCGCGCTACTGCGCGAGGCCCCCTCCGCTAACCACGGCCTCCGGGACTCCATCATACTGTAGTGCCCTTCAACCGTAGTCTGGTTTGGCCCCACTCATCGTGGGAGTCCGCCCCTGCGAAGATTTGGAGGACATAGGTTCCCTTCGTACACGGCCGAAGCCGCTGTACTCTACTCGCTACGTACCGAGTAGCGGCATGTCCGCACCTGCCAGATTCAGAGAGAGGAAAACAGAAGCTTCGAACCCTAGAAGCTCTGCACATCCCCCGAGTCTCCCCCCTGGATTTCTCCAGAGGCACAGAACGCCCCCCCGGGCGGGACCCTCGAATCTAGGGAATTGAACCCTAGACCCTCGGGACCGGGGGTTTGTGCCGGCGGCGCCTTAGCCCGCACGGTCGCTTGGACAGCCATACCAATCCCATGTTCGGAAGTAAACTCTAGCTACTGTCCTTCGAGCCGTGTCACAAGAAAAAGTTGGGAGTCCGGCAAGATTTGAACCACGGACCCGTCGGTCGCCGCCCAGTCCGCTTACCCATGCGGCTACCGAGCCACTATGCTGCTCGTAGCGCGCTCCCTGCTCTGTATCCCCGCAGAGCAGAGCAGAAAACCGAAAAAAAATTGAAGGCGGAGGCAATAGTTGAACCCGGGACACTGGGCGTGAGATTTCAGCGCTTTAACCGGTACGGCTAATGTGCCAAGATACTGGTACACCGAGGCTTCCTACACTGTAGCTGACTGGCTGACTGTAGCACATGTCTCCAAAGCAGAACATGAAGAAAAATATTGACCCTCGCTTTCCAGACACGTTTAGTAGAAATTTCGCCCACCCTTTCTCCAGTCATTCTCCAGTCACATCCAGTCATTTGGTATTTCAGTCACTGTCCTGTATTTTCAGGATTGGTGTACCCCTCGAACACCGCTCTTTCGGGCCGCTCTCGGTGGAGGTCGCCGGGATTTCACGAACAGAAAAGTCTGCTCATCTCCACCATTTATAAATGACGAATTCCAGCAATTTCTCTGGCGCCGCGTGCAGGGCGCGGGTCGTGCTAGTTTCACTTTCCTCCCCCGGCACCAGATCGCTGTACTCTGTACGGCGTGCACTTGCAGATAGCATCAGCGGGGAGCGGGCTGGGCCATGCAGAGCCGCGTACCTCCAGGCCGGGGCGGGGCGGGGCGGGGCGGGGCGGGGCGGGGCGGGGCGGGGCGGGGCCGGGCCACGACAGCCAGCCCTACTTAGCAGCCCCCAAAGAGGGCCGGAGTTAAGCCGTGGTAATGACCAGGCCGGGAGCGGGACTGTGTGTCTGACGATAAGAAGCACCGGCGCTAACATCTCAATTCAGCCGCCCATGACGCTCTCGGGGGCTGCCCTTACAGCGAGACCCGTGCTCGAGCGCCGACACTCCGTCCTCGAGTGCCGGTAACGCCGTCCTCGAGTGCCGGAACGCCGTCCTCGAGTGCTGATACTCTGTCCTCGGGTGCCGATCCGTCCTCGAGTGCCGGTAACGCCGTCCTCGGGTGCCGATCCGTCCTCGAGTGCCGGATCGCCGTCCTTGAGTGCCGGTAACGCCGTCCTCGAGTGCCGATTCTGTGTCCTCGGGTGCCGCTACTACTCCGTACTCTCGAGTTCTGATATTCTGTGCTGTCACCGCTCTCGAGCGCTAGACGCCGGATGTCCTCGCAGCGTGGTTCCCATGCAGAGACGGCCCCAGGGCGCAGAGTGCAAGAAGGGAGGGCGGGAAATTGTTAACAGGTTGTTCCCATGAGCCAGAGGGTACGGAGGGGAGGGGGAGGGGAGGGGAGGGGAGGGCGGCACGCGGCGCGGGTTGGTCCGTCTCTATGAATATTGGAACAAGGCCGTCCCGTCCCGTCCCCAGAGGTCGGCCGCCTGCTTGCCGTTGGGCAGGTCATGGTGGGGCCCAGGTGGGGCCCAGGTGGGGCCCAGGTGGGGCCCAGGTGAGTGCGGAGCGGACACGCCGGAGGGACGCCCCGGATAACTCTATCGCGGGTTTGAATACCCGTTCAGACCGATTCAGATTGAGATTCGTCCCCCGCGGAATGAAAAGGAACCCCGCAGGAATACCGGAAGTGCGCGATCCGCACTTTCCTTTCTTCTTTTCTTCTCCCCCCCTTTATTTCTTCATCTCGTTATTGCTGAAATTGAATTAAATCGTCATCGGGGACGAAGAAATAAAAGAAATGAGATGAGAGAGGGCACGACGTAGGGAAGCGCAGAGAGAGAGAGAGAGAGAGAGAGAGAGAGAGAGAGAGAGAGAGAGGGCAGGAGGGGGAGGAGGATGTCCACCCCATCCGGTGGGTTCGCCGGCTACGATCAGACGCCGATCAGCCCCGCAGTGTGCTGGGCAGAAGCCGTGGCTGCCGTGGCGGGGAGCTGCCTGCACCCCCTCCCCTCCCCTCCCCTGCTCGGTTGCGCCGGGCCGACTGGAGTGGAAAGATAATATACTTAGCGTGCGTTCGATATCACCCTCCATGGACCAAGGCAGCAGCGGCGAGAGAGAGAGAGAGAGAGAGAGAGAGAGAGAGAGAGAGAGAGAGAGGGGGGGGGGCTGCTGAGTACGGCGGGGGCGGTGAGGACCGGGGGCCATTTGCTGCATTGTTATGAATAGCAGGACACCGCACACACACGCGCACACACACGTACACTAGAGAGAGAAAGAGAGAGAGAGAGAGGGGGGGGGGGGGGTAGGCCGCTTTGTCGCTACTTGCTATCCTTTTTTTTTTGTAAGAAGCAAAAAGAAAACGCTGAGTGTTGGCTCCATAATGTTGGTGGGTGTGTAGGCGGTGAAGCGTCCAGCGTGGGTGAAGAGAACGGCGCTGTGAAGCGGGGGTTGTTTTGTCAAAGTTTTCACAAGCATGAAAAGGGGGTTTAAGAGTGTGGTGCGATGCCGCAGTGTGGCATTTTCAGTAGAAAAGAGTCGCGCATATCGACAGTTTTTCAAAGGGGAGGAAAACGATATGGTTTTTGAAAAATAAAAGATTGGGGCGGCTGTTGTCGACGCAGGGACTTAGACGAGTAGGCGATGACTTTGTGTGCAGTTCTGGGATATTTTTTAACGGTAGCGAGAAAGAGCGAGAGAGAGAGAGAGAGAGAGAGAGAGAGAGAGAGAGAGAGAGAGAGAGAGAGAGAGGGGGGGGTACAATGGGAGAAACGGAGGGAGAGGGACAAGGAGGGAAGGCCGAGGTCGGGGGCGGTGAGAGTGGAGTCGGGATCAGAGCTTTTAGCGATGTGATCTGGCCCGACCGCCCCCACAGAGTACAAACACAGCCCCGCTGAGAGGGTGGGGGGGGGGGGGCTGCGGCTGTGGCGGTATGAGATTGCGGAAGGAGTGGGGAAGGGGGGGGGGCGGCTGATGGACAGCGATCGAGAAGTTGCCCCCATTTCGGACAGCACCGCACCGCACCTCACGTTCTGTACCTAGACAATGCGGTATGATTCGCGCCTCTCCCCCTTCTCACTCCCTCCCCCTCCCTTCCCTAACCTCTCCCCCCCCCTCCCCCTTTACCACGCCCGGAGAGCTCCGCGCCGTGAACAATGCACCCTTGAGATCCCAGGATGTGCAATCAGCGATTCGTGATGGGAGTCTCCCAGTGAAGTGGGCGAGAGAGGGAGTGGGAGGAGAGGAGCAAGACGGAGAGGGAGAATCAGAGCAACAAGGACAAGAGGCGAGGGAGGAGACGGAGCCGGGGTGCATCTTGTACAGGTGTCAGTGGTGCGCACGTGCCTAGGTCTCGGCCGCGTTTGCCACGCCACTTCACCGGCACCCTCCCCGACCGGGCCACGACGGCGGCCTGGTCCTGGCGGAGCCGGCGTCTGCGAGTCTCGGGTCCTTCACGTCACCACCACACCCCTCCCTCTCCCTCTCTCCGGCCGGGCCCTTGCAGCCCTCCACCTCCCTCTCTCTCTCTCTCTCTCACTCTTCAAATAACAGACCTGTGAGACAGCCAATTTCGTCTGCTGCATCCTGCCCCCGCCCCGCCCCCGCCCCACCCCCGGCCCCGCAGCCCTGACCGCGCTGAGATACCGTCCCGTCGACCAGGCGTGCACTGCGGGTCTGCCTACCCCACGGGGGGCCGGCCGGGCTGGCAGCGGTAGCGTCCGCAGGCCGGAACGCGGCGCAGGGTTCGGCCGGTATTCGAACCCGCGACTTTTTCCGACCCCTCGCCGCGCGGGTGTCGTTCTGAAGAGCAGGCTTTGGCGGCGCTCATAATGCGCCGGCTCGCTTAAAAGCCACACACACACACACACACACACACACACACACACACGCACGCGCGCGCGCGAATACGTACACGTGAGTGAGAGAGACAGACAGACAGAGCGCTCGGCCGCGGGCGGTTGGGGAGGAGGTGAGAGCAAACAACCGCCGATCAACTCAGTGCTAAGCCCGAGTTTATTGCTTTCTGCTCCCCTGGGCTCCCTGCGGGGGCCACAGGGGCTACTGCCGGCGGGCGAGAGACGAGAGAGAGAGAGAGAGAGAGAGAGAGAGAGAGAGAGAGAGAGAGAGAGAGAGAGAGAGAGAGAGAGAGAGAGAGAGAGAGAGAGAGAGAGAGAGAGAGAGAGAGAGAGAGAGAGAGAGAGAGAGAGCAATAGATACGCGCCGGTCCCACTACTAAACGTTCGGCAGCCGTGATCACGAGTAGTTGGTGGGAGAATGCACGCAGAGAGCGGGAAAGTGCATATGAGACGCGCTGTGGTGGCATGAATTCAGATTCAGATTCGTGCCATGATGATATGCATCCTCAGCCCGGTGACAGGCTGTTCCCTGTGGCGCCGCCTCTGACGCACCCGGCGTAGCGACCATCGAGTGACTCCATTCCAAACTGCTGGGGAGGTTTGTGAATGGAATCTGGGTGATGCAGCAGCAGCAGCAGCAGCAGCAGCAGGCTCGGAGTGGGGGGGGGGGGGGCATTGCATGACAATGGAGGCGGAAGTCGCCTTCTTCCACATTGCGCCTCGCTGACGGAGGACAACCCCTCCCCTCCCCCCGTCCCTCCGGAAGGGTTGGGCGAAGGGGGGAGGGGGGGGGGGGCATGCAAACGGAACGGAACCTCGTTACCCACGAACAATCGAAGCATAGGAAAAGGAAGGAGGAAAATGGGGATCATAGAAAAAGAGTGAAATAATATTCGACACAGGAACTCTTTTTCAGGCAATTTTCAAAATGTTCAGAAAAATTAAATGCACAAATGCTGTGCTAAAACTATATCTTTTCTTTATATCTTTTTTACTTACCTTTGGTACGCGGCCATGGCCCTGTCTTTGAGACCAGACAGCGCTCCGAGTCCTGGCATCTTGGCGTTTGGTGAAGGTCTCGGCGTTCAGTCAGGAAAAAAAAATATAGGGGTTGCTTTGGAGGTTCCCTAGGCTTCTAACATCCTAGGGCGATGGTGGCTAGGCAAGACCATTCTGCAAAACAGTGAGAAAAATGCTTGAGAAGTGGCTCAACTGTTTCCTGGAGGAAAATGGGGTGGCAGTATTCGCATGTGTGGGTGATTTCAGGGGAGGGCAAACAGTTTTAGCCTACGGGTTCCGCCCATCTTGGCGAGCGAACCTCCTAGATTGATATTCCTTTTCACTTAGGCCGTCCGAAGCGCACGGCGCCATGATTCACTTGCCTCCCTCCACTGAACCAGCAAAATAAAATAAATTATTTAAGAAAAAAAAAACACACACACACGCGAATAAAAAACGCGTCGGTCTGTGCTCTCGAACTAGCGCCCACACACACACACACACACACACACACACACACTGAGGCCGGCCGACTCTGTAGCTCGTAGCGGACGGAACCAGTCCGGCAGTCGCCATTTTGTTTTACATGTCGGGGGGTGGGCCCGCCCCTCCACCCCCCGGCCGTCCAAAACTAGGTCACGGTCTAAAATTGCGTGAAAAATTCGTCATCGTGCGTTGCTTGAGACCGAATGAGGGCGCCGGCGCCCCCGTGATGAGGAGAACAGCCTGAGCGTGGTCATGAACACGCCCCCGTCGGCGAGTGTCCGGAGCTGCAGGACTCGACTCTCGATCGATCGCTTCCGCTTCCAGGATTCACCATGACACACGTTCCAGAAATCATCTCCTTCGCGCACGCAAACGACATGTGACCCCATTTCTGACATCCTGACCTCAAAACTATGGCTGGAGTTTTCAAGCCCCGTGACGCCCGAAGTAGGGCGGTGCTCATGAATGCTTCATTCTCCGTGGGGTGGGGGCGCCTGCCGCCGGGCCAGGACGCCGTCGTCACTGCCCCCCACGTGTGTCCCCGGGGGGGGGGGGCGTAGAGGTTCCCGGGGTCCCCGTCGGGGTCACGGTCGCGCTTACCTTGGACACGTGGCGGCCGATCCTCATTGACGGACGCGCGGTTTTATAACGGCGACGTGACGGTACTGCCAACCAGGGCGCCGCGGGGGCCGCGGGGGCGTCGCGGAGGGCAGCGGGGGCCTCGGCGCGCGGCCATCTCAGGTACGACACATCCGTTTCCCCCTATTTTTCCCCCCTCTTCCCCTCTCTGTGTTCTCCTTCCCGGCCTGGCCTGGCCCAGCAGGTTAAGTACCTGCTTCGCGCGGAGGGGGCGAGTGAAATTGAATAGTCTTGGTCGGCGACCCGTTCGGTGGCCCGGGCCTGGGCTGGGCCTGCGCTGGGCCTGCGCTGGGCCCGCTGGGACTGTGCTAGGGTGGGCCCCGGAGGCCGTACCGGGGGGGCCACGGGCACGGCCTGGCTGGACGCGGTGCCGGGACGCTGCCGGGGCGGCTCACGGGTGGGACTCAGCCTCAAGCGGACTCAGCGGGTTGCCTACCCCCCGGCCGCGGGCGCGAGCAGCGCTGGGCCGACCCTCGGAGCTTCCAGCGGCCGCCGCCAGGGGCAGCACCGGGCGCGGCGGCGGCGGTGGCAGCGGCCCCGGCGGCAGCGGGGGGCCCCCATTGGTGAGCGGTAGCCGCCCCGACGAGCCCCTCGCCCCGGCCAATCAGAGCACACCTACAGCCGAGGGTGTGTTCTGCTGGAGCAGTACGGAGCAGCGCGGAGCAACCGAGACCGCGGTTGTCTGCATTCCGCTTTATTACGTTGTCTCCCCCCCCCCCCCAACAGCCCCCCCCCCCCCCCCCGGTAGGGCTGCGCCCGGAAAACTATCTCTCCCTCTCGCACTCGCTCTCCGCCCCTCTATGGGCGAGCGAGGAGCGAGACAGACTCGACTCATTCGTGGACGGAGTCAGCAGTGCTTAGACAAGCGTTCCTGCCTCCGGTTCCTCCCGCTCCTCACTGCTTTCCCTACCCCCTCCACCCCCCCCCCCTACCCCCTCTCCCAACCCTTTCCCTAATCGACCAACGCTTGGATCCCGCTGTCACCAGTAGTGCCGGGGGCCGTGGCGTAACGGGTCACGTAAGGGGTCACGTAACCCGAATCGACCACGGGATTCTGCGGCAACTTCAGAATCAATCGACGCCGGCCGAAGCTTAATTTCTCTCTGCCTCCCCTCCTGCTCCCCCGGTCGTTATTTTTCCTCTGCTGCCCCCCCCCCCCCCCCCCCCCCCCCAATATATCTCTCTCTCTTTCTCTTGCTCTATCTGAGCGCCTGGAGGCCCCACCGACCCGCAGAACACCTGTGTGTGGCGGGCTTGCCTATCCTCTGTTTGTCGGGCGTCAGGCTCATGCCCAACATCTCCCTCCCCCCTTTATTTTTTAATCGTGTGTTCAAAACGGTTCAAAATTTCCAATAAGTAAAACAATATCGAGGGAATATGTTTGATTTGGTTGCTATAATGTTCTCCTTTTTATTGAGGCGGATAGAATTTGTTATTGGGGTTGGAGTATCATCTCAGTTCGGAGTGAAGCATTTGCTCCCACTTCTCCATGTCTGGAACTGTTTTCCAATGTGCCCGTTGTGGACCGCGAAGCGGGTTCAGGTTCAGCTTTATGACAACTCGCCGCTTGGAGTTACTCCGCTGCAAGGGAACTGGAGGCGTAGAGTATGTCCCATGTCCCAACTCATTGCCTCATCATGGGGATGAGCTGAGTGTGGCCTCGATGTTCATCTATGGGGTGTGCCAGAATGATGGATGATGGGTGTTAAAAGAGGAAGAGGGTTACAGCAGAGAAAAAAAAATGTATCTCCAATACTTCATTCCAAGTTTTTATTTTTGGGCCATTGAAAGCATTTATAAATTTGTGATCTATCACAGATGAGAAATGACAAGCCAGGAAAGTATAATATAGCAATACATATTATGTACACACATCCGAAAATAAACTAGCTAAAAATACTATAGAAATAAATAACGGGAACACACACATTATCATAACAAATCAATACACAAGAAAAAAAATCAGGCACACTGAGGATTGTACAAAAGGAAGATCTTTCCTTCAAACACAAAAAAATTACATATCAACTTAAAACAAAAAATGTTTTGGCCTGTGTTCTTCAACAGTAAGAAATATTTTGGTTGCATCATTTTCCAGACCAGTACTAAGCTAGGGTGCTATCATGCAGAGGAATACTATTTTTCCTTTAGTGCTATCACAGAACAGAACACAGCATTCAAAAACCAAGAATTAACTTAGTGTAGAAGACAGAGAACAGTTCACAGTTATTATTTATAATTATACTGTTAAAACAATACATTTTGAGCAAATCAAGAAGACCTTTTAAAAGTTAGGTTGTGAAAAAGTTAACCATTTGTGGACGCTCACATTGCATAATAAGGAGAAAAAAATAAATGGCTCCCTCAGATGCATCCCACATTTTTCAGTCATAAACCAACACTTTGAACACAACAGTGGAGGAAATCAAAATCATATTGAAGTATTTACTAATACGGACTCCTAGTCACCAATAATTAAATCATCATAATCATCAACAGAACTTTCAGAGGAATAGATATTTCCCCCCCTTCCAAGATTTTCTATCACACTACAATTTGAACTCTCGTGTAAATCCTTAGAGTTAATTGAATGTAATAAAGTTCTGTCAGTAAGCTCAGAAGCTTTGCTAATAGCTTTCCATGTTGGTTTCTCCGCAAGGACAAGTGAGGGAATATCATCATTTTCAAGTTTTTTATTTAAATCTAAGTCATCTTTTAATACTTTTCTATATTTCTCAAACGCACTTGCCATTTCTTGCAGAAGTTGCGTGTTTGTTGATCTGTAGCTCATATTAATGATATCTTGAGCACTGTCTCTAAGAGATTCAAGAATGGAAGAAGAGGGATCATCTGATCGGAAGTTTCCCTCCTCAATATCAGAATTTCTCCTTAACCTCTTCCTATTTTTTGATATTTTAACTATTTCTCTTTTTAAACCTAACTCACATGTTATATCTAAATCTTTTTCAGACTCTTCATTGTCCAGAGCATTAGGAAAAAGACTTGTGTCATTATCCTTCAGGGAGTCACTAGGGGGTAACGCACACAAATCAGTCAATTCTTTGCCGTCATTCTTGGCTTCCTTCATTAAAAGCTCAGTCTGAGAATCCTCCTCAACAAATAAAAATTCGCTGGTATCATCAGGGCATGTATCATCGCCATCTCCATCCTCAACAACACAATCGGTACTAGTAGCACCTTGGACACCCATAATGACACTGCTCTCTAATGAAATGACACGGTTTACATCAGTTTCATTATTTTTATGGGACTCCAGATGAATTGTTTCATTATCACCTGGTATAGATAGGACTTCCCTTACTTCATCATGACAATGCTGAGATATTAAAATATTTGAGTCATTATTTAGCTGTAAAATGCGAGACTCTGTTTGTGGATCCGTAATAACAGTGTAAATGTTGTCATCCAGGCTGACATTAACAAGATTTGTAGTTGATTGAATTGTAGTATTCCCAACCCTGTCAACTACTTGATCATCCAATGGTTGTGCAACCATGAATATGAGAGTACCATTGTTGTTCAAGACTTGAACCACATTTGATGGCAGGATTGGTTGGTCTTGCCAATCTCCTAGTGTTTCCAAAGCAGGGACAACAGCCAAGTCTGAATCACATTTCTGGAAATATAAAATACAAGATAGTGAAAATAAATTATAGCCAAAGTCTTACCACATTTAAAAATAATGTGTTGTAACGTTACCTCTGACATTTGATGATCTTGATGTGGAGCTGCAGCAACAGAGGAAGACATAATTTCCTCTGCCAGAGAAGCTACACAAAGATTCTCCTTTACATCCTCTACCTTTAGTTTCGGAGCCTGCAAAATCTTAGCATCATAGACATGATTGTAAATAGCTTTGTCATTAGGATAAAATGCAGTGTTTGAACGGTCTGGCTGCACACTAGCACTTTTGAACATATTCTCTACAAATGCGACAAGTTCATTTTTTACAACAGGTACTGATGTAATTCCTCTGCTGACAAGACGGTGGATTTCAGCAATGACATCTGGATGTAATGTCTGAATGCTTAGAGTTGCTGTTCTTTCATGGTTGTGAGTACTCTCCTGGGATACAGCAATCCAAAAGTGCATCTCAAACCGAGGAGGTGGGGTGATTTTTAAATCTGTCTTCAGTCGCTTTAATAGCTAAAAGGAAAAACAAAAGCAGTGAGCAAGCTTGTAAACTAGTGATAGAGTGAAAATCAGTTCTATAAACTTACTTCACATTTTCTCCGCCATGAATCTGAAACAGCTTTGTAATCAGGATAAACTCGTAGGCTTTTTACAGTCATTTTAGCTGGACAGCCTAATTTAATAGATTCATTGACTCTTCTTTGTTTCTTCTTGGTAGCTGGGTTTTTGCCACCTGTCTAAGGAAGGAAAAGATGCAAAGACAATTAACTACCGTCAGAAACAGATTCAAAAACAAATATACACAGCAAAAATATACAAACCTTGTCATCTTCTTGTTTACTCTTGAAGTAATGAATGCCATGAGTACAAACAAAATAAGTTGTACCCTCGACATGAAAGGGAGACCCAGTGAAGGGGATCTGCATGTCTGGAGACAGCGTTTTGTACTGAAGTGTTTCTAATAACAGGAAAAGAGAGACAGACGTTTTCGGTTATTACAGCAGCACCACAACAAATTGTAAGGCGAATAAACCCTACGTGATTCCTGGCGAGGATTCTAACCTTCATCTGACGCCTTCACAGAGTATGTCGAGCGCACGGAGTAGCGACAGCCCAACACTTTGAGGTCCCGCATCAGCTCGTTGTAGGTGGCCTTGCTGTCCACATACCCTGTGATCATACCCTTCGCAGTGACGTGACATGACTTTAGTCTTTCTTTGAAAAATTCGTCGAGCGAGTAGTCGTCTGTACCCGTTGACATGTCGATGTCGGCCATGTTTGTTGTTGTTGCTGGAGGACGCCAACGTCCCGGCCTCGTTGTCTCGACAGACGATGGCAAGTTGTCACGTCCAATGCCCCGTTCAGTTGTCCCGCAAAGCCAACGCACTTGCCATTTTGGAAGACCGTGTCACTCTGTCCAAGCGTCGGGAAAAGCGTTGGGGCCGGCTGCTGGGCAGGTGTAGGCAGTGCGTACGTTGGTACGGTTCTCGCGGCAGCCCTGGCGGGAAAAGTCGTCGAGTTCAAACGTGGCTTCATCGGGTAACCCGTCCTGTCCAGCGCCACGCCACTGGCTCCGGGCTCCGGGACCACGACGCTGGCGCTCATCGCGGCCGTCATCGACACTGTCATCGAGGTTGAGATCCACCGATGACAATGATGACGATAATGACTGTTAATGGCCCCGACCACGGTCCCCAAACCATCCATAGCAATGAACTTTGAACTTCGATATCAAGAGCTGCAGCGGCAGCGGCAGCGGCACACAAAGGCCGGCCCGGAGACTGTAGAGATGACAAGATGGGGACAAGATTTCCCTGGCCGGCGCTGGGCTCGGCTTGACGGCCCGACGCTTTGCTCGTGAACCGCGGGCGCCAGGCGCCACCACGGCAGCCAATCAGCAATCGGGGAAGTCCCTCTCCTGCTCGCCGATTGGCTACTCCCGAAACGAGTCAACTGGAATATCACAGCTGTTGCACATGTGGTGGATTCTGGTTGCCGTTTCGGTCTCGACGGGAGAAGGAGGAGGGGTGGGGGTGGGGGGCTTAAAAAAACACCTCCTCCCCCCCTCTTCGGTCGGACGGGAAATGCTGACCGCAGAAACAAGGTCCCCAGCATTGTCATCGGGAAGCTCGGCTTTGCCATGTGTGTGTCATGCTTCCGACCCGAAACCAGTGTCGTCAGCTTGGTCAGAGAAAGAGAGAGAGAGAGAGAGGGAAAGGAAAAGGGGGGGGGGGGCAGAATAAAAACTACGGCTCCGGTCTGGAGATTCGAACCCACGCCTTGCAGAGCAAAGACGGGAGGACTGCCTCCCCCCCTCCCCCTCCTGTGCACCCTCATTATGCAAGACTTGTCATATGTTGACGATAGCTAGGCGTGTGAGCTTGGATTGTTTCCGGAATTCTGAGAGCACAGAGATTGACGCTTGACCCCTGCCCGGCTAGCGGCAGCCAGCGGCAGCCAGCGAGGTCCCCGGCCCCCCCGATGAAGCCTTTTTTGTTCTGATTTCCCGCTAGTCGCCTCTTTCTCTTATTTTCTGATGGGAAGCGCCCGTTCCGTTCCGTTGCGGCTGGCCGGGACCGGCCGGTTCAGACCTCCCGTGCCAAGAACGCGTGGGAAAAGTATGAGAATGATCATTCACTTTAGGGTGAAAAACACGCGATTTCTCATAATTTCTTCAGCGTTCTTCCTGTTTGTCATGACTTCGCACACTTCCGTTCCGGGCTTCTCCGGAATACTCTATTGCAAAAGCTTCCAAGGGGGCACAATAAGGAAACTGTTGTTTTTATTGAGTGCGGACAGTGCCGGACTGTGTTGGAAGGCAGAGTAGAGTGAGCAGGCGGGAAGAAGCAAGAGACATTGACGCCCTTGTGATTCGGTCCCGAATGGCCATGGCTTGCATGGTGGCTAGCGCCTACACGGTCATTCTCTTCTTGACCTGGAGCAGGGTCGGACCGGGGCCGGCCATGGCGCATATCCTATCAGGGGTTAGCATCTGTCCCGTATCACGGCACCAACCATTCTCCCCCTTGGGCCTCGATTATTTATCACTTCTTCTTTTTCTGCCACGGCGGGGAATCGAACCCTCTCCCTCTCCCTCTTCCTCCGCCGTTTGACGTAGACGATGTCGGGAAGGCGTAGAATCCGTTTTATTTCCCCGTACATGTTGTTCGCGTCCGGCAGCACGGGCGGGGCTTAACCACGCGGCAACCGGGTGATAGCGGAGTGGTACAGTACGGCGTACAGTCAGCGCGGGGCCGCGGCGCTCGAGCGCGGGGTATCGAGTACAGTGCTTTGGTCACGTAGTTTACGAGCCCCCCCCCCCCTTTGACGTCCGATAACAGAGTATGCATAGAGGCAGGCGCTGGACCAGACCAGACAGGCGGCCATGACCGGGTCCTTGAGAGGGGGTTCTTCACCCCCCCCCCCCCCAAAAAAAAAAAAAAAAAAAAAAGATCGTAAAAATAAGAAAGTAGTGGGGAAATTCAGAAAAAAAGAAGCCAAAGAAACGTCAGAAAAAAAAAGTTATTTTCAATCGTGATGTGCTTAGGGAGGGACACCGCTGATGATGACAGTCATCGGGTCAGTGGGGACCACTCTGCTGAACACCTCTCCAGTCGATGCTCCACATCACGGCCAGGAGGCTCTCGAGCACGGGGTACAGACCGTGACAGTTGACCGATATTAATTGTATGCCTGCGCTGTGCGGGTGTCGTGTGTAATCGGGTAAGCACCCCGGCCCCACCACTCCGCACGGGAGGGGAGGGGGGGGGGGGTATGCACTGAACGGTGCACTAAGATTAGACTCCTACAGTACGCATCCACCCACGGCCAGCAGGGGGGGGGGGGGGCTCTGAAATCGCACGTCGGGCGACGGAGATCTGACAACGACCAGGGGACGCAGACGAGAAGTAAAATAAGATTTTTTTTTAAAATCAATCAGAGGAAGAGAGTCGGTGAACAGAGTAGTTAGAGACAACGTTTAATGGTTATTACAGTAGAGCTCTGTGTGTGTGTGTGTGTGTGTGTGTGTGTGTGTGTGTGTGTGCGAGGGTATGAAGGAAATCAATACGAATATACCGTTATCATGCCGATATGCGATGGGTGTTTTCATTTAAAACTTATCATCGTCCCCAGCTGTTGATGTGATAGAAGCATAACAGTGTTGCACGTAGGCCGGGCAGGACCGCGAATGTGGGAGGGAGAGAGAGAGAGAGAGAGAGAGAGAGAGAGAGAGAGAGAGAGAGAGAGAGAGAGAGAGAGAGAGAGAGAGAGAGAGAGAGAGAGAGAGAGAGGGGGGGGGGGGGAGAGAGTCGTGACCACCTCGTGTGCAGCAGCGCGTCGGCAGGCGACAGACGACGCGCAGTCGACGTCAGTCACAGCCTGTCTGCGTGGACCAATCAGGAGCCTCGTAACTAGCGGGCTAGGCGGGCGTAGAGAGCCAGGCTCTCTAGGCGGGTGCAGCGGGCGCCGCCAGTCCTTGGCGGGGGACGGGCCTTCGCGGTCGAGGGTGACCGGTGACACTTCCTCGGTAGGTGTTGGGCAGGGCAGGGCTAGGGCCGCCGCCGGGCCCGGCCAGACAAAAAAAAAAATATCCGTGAAAAAAAAATCGACTCGAAATATTTCTGATCCATGTTTGTTTGTATCGGAGTAAAATCTAAATATTGTTGTCGAACATTTTTCATGGCGTTGGTTTTCGTCGGTTTTCTCGACTCGCACGAGCTTCTCGCGCCGAGCGCCTGCGAGGTCCGGGGTAGGCCAGCCCGCACGACACGCGTGCGTGCACGAACCGAGTTTGCCTACCCGGCAGGCGCTGACGGGGGAGGAGAGAGAGGCACGGCAGAGAGAGAGAGAGAGAGATGTTTGAGATGATCTCGCGAGCAGGGCCATAGGCCATGCGTCGGCCGACTGCCGGGGAGGTGCCGAGCCGGTGTCGCATAGACTCGTTCATGACGTGTACGGTGGGGAGGGGGAGGGGGAGGGGACAGCTCACCGTCGGCTTCCTCAACACGTGTTGGGCTGGGGGGGGGGGGGCACTTGCACCGCCGTCCTCACCCGCCCGGACCCGCGCATAAGTCAGTCCGCCCACACACACACACACACACACACACACACACACACACACACACACACTGTCGCCACCCGACAAAAAGTTTAATATCTGACTAAGGCGTCGACGGCGGTGGCTGTTTGGTGAGTTGAAGTTCAGGAACGCGGCTTGAATCGTGTGCGCTGAGGCGGGGCGCCTGGTCGTTGAGCTGCTCTGTTCCATAACAACAAGCTTCAGCGGAATTGTCTAGCGCCGTCCACTTTCGAGCAGCACCCCCCCCCTTCCCCCCCTCCCCTTCCTCCTCCCTCTCCCCTCGCTTGCGGAGAGGTTTGGGTTTCTGGCATCCTTCTATCCTAGCACGAAACGGCCACGTGGACATAGTTTATGGAAGGCCGAAGTCTTCTGCCGGCACCGGCAGGCCGGGCTGTACCGACAGCTGGCCCAAAGGGCTGAAGGCTGCCGCAGGCTGGCCAACAACCGTCTGCTCTGAGTGCAAGCCGCAAAACATAAAGAAGAAGAAAAATTGAGCAGAAAAGAAATGGATTTGACACACACACACACACACACACACACGAATCGATGGAACCAGTCATGCATAGTGTTCCTTGGCCCTCTTGTCGTTATCTACTCCCCCCTCCCCCACCTCTACCTCTTCCGTTTCACATTCTGCTCCTAACCTCCTCCTCCTCCCCCCTCCCCTCTACCCGCAGGCACGCGACACCGGCGGCAGCCCCGCCGCCACCCGCCGCAGAGTTTTAGCCACGGTGATTTTAGCAGTGTTCGACGGCCACCTCTCGGACTGCTCATATAGAGGTTTCCAATAGAGACTTGGAAACGGAAGCTGAAGAACAAAAACACTTCCAGACCGGAAACTCTCGAGGGCAGGTATGAGAAACTTGAATGGTGTTATGAGTGGTTAGTTCCCATATTGGGCGAGGCCCTTGTACATCGATATTTTTCATAACTGCACTCGAGAGTTTCCGGTCTGGAAGTGTTTTTGTTCTTCAGCTTCCGTTTCTAATGTCTCATTGGAAACCTCTATTCTCCACACAGTTTTCCTGGACCGTGTCCAAACCAACGTGGTTCGGGGCACCGCCGCGGCATGCTCCGTGGCGTGTCCTTCGAGGCGGCCGACATCCTGCCCTCCCTCCCTTTTTCTCTCTTCCTCTCGCGCGCTCGCGGCGTCCTATCTGCCTCTTTCTCTCTCGTACTCCTTTCCCCACCCCTCCTTGACGTCCGTTTTGGAAGCGCCACCTGGCGTGTCAACCAAACAAACAATGTCTATGGATGCGTCTGTTTTTCGCGGCGGAACGAAAACACGACTCGTGGAGGGGGGGGGGGGGCAATATAGTCGGGGGGGGGGGCAGTTTAGTGTGCACGTGTTCATATGGTGGGAAGCTGCAGAAACTGAAAATCCGCCTCCGACGTCTCGATGCGTTTCGCGTCCATAACTTGTTTTCCCGTTAAGGAATGCCCGCACGACAGCGCGAGTCAGCGGATGGATGCGTTCCGTCACTCAGCCTGTCTCTCACTGTCTCTCTGTCCGTCCGTCTGTCTGTCTGTCCACCTGTCTGTCCGTCCAGCTGCCTCCGTTTGTGCGCAGAAGCGGGGGAGGCTCGGCTCAGGAGCGCGGCGTACACAATTAGAACTGTTGTGTATCTGCGACATAGTCAGTGCCGCGCACAGGGAAGGCCATAGTGCCGTGCAGTGCGTACAGTGCGTGCAGTGCGACAGAGATAGCCGCACAGCTGATAGAGATCAGAGATATGCTACGGTGCCTTAACGTGAGTAGCCTTGTCTTTTCCTGCGGGGAACAAGAAATAAAGGCGCCAGAGAGTGTTGGGGACTCTGAGCAGGAAGCTGCCGGGGGAGGGCGCGGGCAGCTGCCGGCAGGCACCACGGGGCCGCGGGGACCGCGTTGGCTTCGCTTGCGAGCGGTGCGGCGCGGTGAGGCCTGTCCGGTACACCGTCCACAAATCCCCCCCATCGAGATTCGCCTAATCGCTGTTGTCCATCCCGTTATTGTGATGTTGACAGGGACTATGTCCGCGCTCCCGGGTACCGGCGCCGGCACCGGCACGGCACCACGGCGACGGCGTCCATTTGGCAGAAGCGAATCGAGCGGAATATTCCCATTGATTGCGGCGTGTCGGTATCACTCAAATCAAATCGGGCGCCTCCGCGGCTGCGCGGTGGCTCCGCAGGCCTGGCCTAACCCCTAACCTTGGCGCGCGGCGGTTGGCAGCGCCGGTTCGGATCGAATCACGGAACAAGTGCATGCTCACTAGCGCTAGCAGACGCCGCGCCGCGCCGTTCCGTCGCCATCTGACACTTTTAGCATTCGCCTGGTCGCGAGGCTGAGTTCGCGAGGCGACGGTCGACAGTGTCGGTGCGAGTATCCAAGTCGGCGGACTGGACTGGACGGGACGGGACGCGTGCGTTGGGCTTGGTAAGGGACCGCCGTTGTCACGCGGGCGGCTCTCTGTGTGGGTAGGGAATGCGGGCACTTCGTGACCGGTGGCGTGCCGCTGCCGCTGCCGGGCCCGGGCCGGCGCACCCTGTGTCCTGCGCCCTGTCGTGCCCCGCCCCCGCCCCCACCCCCTTTAGCAGAAGACGCAGGCGCCGTCGGTCTCTTCGCCCGTCGTTATGATCCGCTTGTTTTCTCGTGCAGTGCGCCACAGTGCCGCGTTGCGTCAAACGTGGGATTGTGTTGAGTAGAGCTTTGAGCTTTCCTGATAATCCTATGACCTTTCGGGCTCGGTACGGCCGGGAGGGGGCTGGGCCCCTCTGGGCCCCTCTGGGCCCCTCCGGGCCGCGGGAGGGGAGGGGGCTAGCCGGGGCCGGGGCCGCCTTCCCCTGTCCATGTCTCTCTACATCTACGCCTGACGCCCGATCGTTTGGGCATTTCTACTTTATTTTTCTGGCGAGCTGGGAGTCGCTGTACTTTGCCCAACTTATCTGGAATCCGTTTTGTCGTACAGATTCCCGGCGTGACTTTCTTTTCATTCATTGCCGTGCCGTGGAGACGCGCGCTAGAGACTAGACAGACCGCGCAGCGGACGGCCAGCGCCACTGTGCATCCCATACCCGGCCCAGCGCTAGCCCTAGCCCTAGGCCTACCGGTGTTGGACCAGGACGTGTGTGTGTTCCTGCGGCACCGGCTGGAAGATGGACGAAAACAACGCCGAGGCGACGGGCAGCCTGATCGTGGTGTCGAACCGGCTGCCGTTCGTCCTCAAGAGGGATGAGAAGACCAAGCAGCTGCAGAGGAAAGCAAGGTGTGTTAGTGTGCGTGTTTGTGTGTGTGTATGTATGTGTGGGTCACTCGCGACGCAGTTGCACAACCTTGAACTCTAAAATCGGCACTGCCCCGCCCGCGCTTCGGGACGGGGTTGAACATGGTCTCTCTGGTTTCCCAGCACTGTCACAAGTGGGGAATGATTTTACCATGATTTCATTAGAACCTGGTTAGTATAGAGGTTACGTTGCAAAATTGTTAGAAGGATTTTGAAAATCACTTGTTGAGCTTGTTGCTGCTTGGAGTAAAAGTGTTGTGCGAGGAAAATTGTATCTGAGGTGTTGTCGTCCAGGGAGCAAAACTTTGATTTTCCTTGCACTTTTTTAAAATTTTTATTTAGTTAATCATTTTTTTTTTTAAATACAAATTCTGTAGCGAGAAAGAATTTCTTCTGTTGACAAATTTCAGGCTGGCCTTCTTCAGTGACCTTACTTATGATTGCAGTGCAAATCTGCATTTCCTCTCCTTCGTTATTCTGATACAGTAAACTGTACTGTATTTCATTGAAGGTTGATGAGTCATGCAAACTGTGGCCTAAGGATTGTTTACCAACAAGTTGTCTTCAAAGGAAACTTTATTTATTTTCCTTTAATTTTTAAATAGAAACTTGTTTTGGATATCTTTAAATCATGAGCTTGTTATGTAAACTGATTTTTTAAAATATAGTATAGAAAGTGCTCTACAACTGATTGCCTTTGGCAATGTGTGCTCACAGCCACCTCAGTGCAACGGTCGTACATGCCAGGAGCTTGGAATATTGCCAAAGTATCTGTAGATTTATTTTCTGATGGGTGACATTTTGAGCAGTCGGCGTGTCCTAGTGGTCACAAAAGAAGTAATTTTATACAGTTTTAGAGGCCCTGCCTTTTTCATAGTGCAAGTTTTCTTGTTTGCCCACATTTACAAACTGTGATTTGTAAGTCAGCAAAATTTCACAGTGCATGCCCCATTAACCGTGGGAGTTGATAGTGCAGGTTGAGATGAATTCCTATCAGATAGCATGTCAAGGCCACCAAATAGTTCACATGGGCAGCCGTAGACGTCATAGGAAACCTAGATACAGAAAATGTGGGATGCGGCACAAGTGGTGACTGCATTTTGACCTACAAACATCAGTGCTTATCATAGTGACCTTCTATTTTATGAACTTGTTATGCTTGTAGAATCAAACAAAGATTATCACTTTTTGAGTCAAGGAAATCATTGAATCTCAACAAAATTCTTCTGGAGCTCCAAATTTTTTGCCACAAGAATAATTTCATGCTCTGTTACATAACAAGCACATGTACAGGCCTGGCCACCTGGTCAGATCCCCATTCTGCTTCACTGCTCTTCTTAAGTTGCCAGAAGTAGGGTCCAGTAGAAGGTGAAGGTTGGATCTGGGAGTACTACCTTATCAGGTGACAAGTTTTATCTGAATCTATTTATATAGCTACCTTAAAATAAAAACAACTTGTTTACCTACCTACTCTTGGGTTCTGGTAAACACATTGTTGTTTTCCATTGCAGTCTGGAAATGTTCTCATAATAGGAATGTGAGGGGCGACGCATCACCAATAAAGACTGATGTAAAGTGCGTTCACTTCCTCAAGTTGATCTTGCTTTTATCAATGGACAGTGGTGGACTGATATGAGTGATGTCTGTGACGTGTGGGTGTGCAAGATGCTGAGTGTTTTTGTCTTGTTCCTGATTGTGGCAAAAGCAAACATTTGCTCTGAGAAGTTAGCTTTGTCATTTTCTGCTCTATGTATCAATGCTGACACTTTGGGTTTTTCTAGTTTTTAACTTGTTTTTTAATTTTTGTATTCTTGTTGTGTGAGACATTCAATAGTAGAACACTTTTTTTCTTCAAAGTTAGGAATGCAATAAGTATCAATATAATGACTGTTGTTTTTTTCCTACTTATTTTTTCAGTCCTGGTGGCTTGGTGACTGCTGTTGCCCCTGTTGTGGTTCGAGGCAAGGGCTACTGGGTCGGTTGGCCCGGCATCCACCTTGAAGACCCAAATGAAGCTATCCCTGAGTCGGACCCTTCTGATCGCACACCAACAGCTGGCCTTCTCTCTGAGAAGGTATGTAATTGTACCTTTATTCTGAATTGATCTTGATTTTTGTAGGTGATATGAATCGTGTTTGTGTATTATGCTATAGGTTGTGGCCGTTCATGCTGACCCAGCTGTGTTTGACAGTTATTACAATGGCTGTTGCAACAATACATTCTGGCCCTTGTTCCATTCCATGCCAGACCGGGCATCATTCAGTGCTGAACATTGGAGGGTAAGCTGATAACTGTTCAGCATCGTACGTATTTTGTTTTCCCTTAATGGATTTTTTGTTCACTTTTGTTTTCGTAAATATTTCCAGAATTACTACATTGTCAACAAAGAGTTTGCTCAAAAGACTCTATTTGCCTTGGAGAAAGTGTCTAAAGAGCAGGGCCCAGATGCTGGTCCCCCACTTGTGTGGGTTCATGACTACCATTTGATGCTTGCTTCCAACTGGATCAGACAAGTGAGCATATTAATGAAATTTATCTGTCAGCAAATACATGTTTTAGCACCCTTTTTCAATATATTATTTGATTTTGTCAGAGTGCTGAGGAATTAAATCTCCGATGCAAACTTGGTTTCTTCCTTCACATTCCTTTCCCTCCATGGGATATTTTCCGTCTCTTCCCATGGTCAGATGAAGTCCTACAGGGAATGCTTGGTAATTTACCTATTTATTTTTAAGTAAGTTTTCTCGGACTTACTTTAATCTTTATTACCTTATCCTTTCAGGTTGTGATATGGTTGGCTTTCACATTCAGGATTACTGCCTCAACTTCGTTGATTGTTGCCAAAGACGTTTGGGTTGCCGTGTTGACCGTAAAAATATGCTGGTAAAATAGCTTTATTTTTTTTATCTTGGTATTGAAAATACCAGGTGGTAGTTCCTGAATCTTTGCATGTGACTAAGTTTTTTTTTTTTTGTTATAACAGGTTGAGCATGGTGGCAGGACTGTTAGAGTCCGCCCATTGCCTATTGGCATTCCGTTTGATCGGTTTGTGCAATTGGCACAGTGTGCACCTAAAGTTATTTCAAGCTCCACAAAAATTGTTCTCGGTGTTGATCGACTTGACTACACGAAAGGTCTTGTTCATCGTCTTAAAGCCTTTGAAATGTTGCTTGAGAAGCACCCCGAACACCTTGAGAAGGTAGGAACACTGATCCATTATAACAGAGTTGAGCTGCTTGCTTTCTTGTTTATCGGCATTTCTAATGAGCACAGGTTGTATTGTGCAGGTGACACTTCTCCAGATATCAGTTCCATCTCGCACAGATGTGAAGGAGTATCAGGAGCTCAAGGAAGAAATGGATCAGCTAGTGGGCCGTATCAATGGGCGCTTCACCACACCAAACTGGTCTCCCATCAGGTATATTTATGGCTGTGTCAGTCAAGATGAATTGGCCGCATTCTACAGGGATGCTGCTGTGGCCCTTGTCACTCCTCTAAGAGATGGTAAGCACATTCCTTACAAAAATTATTGAGTTCTTTTCATGTGTGAACACTTAAAATGACATCAGGCTGCTTCTGTTAGGTATGAATTTGGTGGCCAAGGAATTTGTGGCATGTCAGATCAATGAACCTCCTGGTGTGTTGATTGTCTCGCCTTTTGCTGGTGCTGGTGAAATGATGCATGAGGCTCTCATTTGCAATCCTTATGAAATTGGAGCTGCTGCAGAAGTGATTCACAGGTATTGCATTTGTATAATTTGTCCTTCCCTGTATTATAACTCCAATTATTTACAAATATTTAACTTTGCTATTTTCCAACAGGGCTCTTACAATGCCTGAAGATGAGAGACAATTGCGAATGAATTATCTCAGGAGACGAGAGAAAATCTATGATGTGAACTATTGGATGAAGTCTTTCTTGAAGGCTATGGGGTCTCTCATTTATGAGGATGGTGAAGAGACATTACCTACCACCATGCAGCCTGTTACGATGGATGACTTTGAAGAGTATCTGGCAAAGTAACTGTTTGAAGCACTTGTGGGTATTCATGCAGCAGGAACTTTCCTTAACTCTTATTTGATTACAGATATGTCGGCACCACTCACAAACTTGCTCTTCTCCTTGATTATGATGGTACATTAGCACCAATCGCCCCTCATCCAGATCTTGCTATTCTGCCACCAGAGGCACGCAATGTATTGATGAGATTGTCTAACATGTCAGATGTGTACATTGCCATTATTTCTGGCCGTAATGTGAACAATGTGAAAGAGATGGTAATTTAACCAGGATGCTAGGATGAGGTTTTTTAACATTCTCCTGTGTTCTAGAAATGGTATATTATTTTGCACAATGTTCTAGGTTGGCATTGAAGGTATAACATATGCCGGAAACCATGGATTAGAAATTCTGCACCCCGATGGCAGCAGATTTGTCCATCCGATGCCGATAGAGTTTGAGGGGAAAGTGAGCGATTTGCTTAAACAGCTTCAGGAACAGGTAGGTTTCTGTCACAGAGTCCTTGGAGCACAACCAACTTTGCCGTTCCAGTGTTCTCAACATGAGCATTTTACAGGTCTGCAGGGACGGTGCGTGGGTAGAGAACAAAGGAGCCCTCCTCACCTTCCATTACCGGGAAACTCCCATTGAAGTGCGACCTGAGATGGTTTCAAAGGCGAAACAACTGATTGAAGATGCTGGCTTCCGCGCCGGCCGTGCCCACTGTGCCATTGAAGCCAAACCCCCTGTTCAGTGGAACAAGGGTCGTGCGTCTATTTACATCCTCCGCACTGCCTTTGGTGTTGACTGGGAGGAACGAGTAAGAATTATCTATGCTGGAGATGATGTCACAGATGAAGATGCTATGGAGGTAGGAATAACTCCCATCGCAATTTCTCTCCTTTGGGTTAAAAGAAGTAGCTACAGTCTGTTTTCTACGGTGCTTCCAGGCTCTGAAGGGCATGGCTGCCACGTTCCGTGTCACTTCTTCTCAAATCGTCCGCACTGCTGCCGAGCGCCGGCTTCCCAGCACAGACTCTGTTCTCACCATGCTTAAGTGGGTGGAGCGACATCTGAACAGACGCAAGCCTCGTGAGCACAACCCTGACAGGAGAAGTCGTAACAACTCTGGCATCAAGATGGAGATGTCGATTCCGGATGTGCGGCGGTCCCCTTCCCCTTCCCCATCTGCAGACAGGTATGGCAAGCGACAGGAGCGGCCGTGCACTGTGACAATGAACCTTGTGTGAAGACAGTAGTCGTTGGTCAAGAAATGTAGTGCGTGTTGTGTGCTGTGCTGGTAGACCTGCTTGGTCTGTAGCCCTCAAGTTTTTCCTTTGCCTTCTCTCTTCTTCCTCTTCGATTGCTTCTGCTATTTCTGTTGTTCCTGCCTGCCTTCTGACAAGTTCCCTCAGAATATTTTTACTTTCTGGGACTATTGATATTTTGACGAAGTTGTTGCCAAAGAAACTGACCAAACCATTTGATGGTGAATCCTCATGTTGGATTTGGGAGCATAGTTATAGCTGTGATTTGCATTTTGGCATGCATTGCTCTCGGGCTCAAGGTTTTGCCCGCTTCATACCAATACTGCATAATGATCTGCATTGGAAGCTCACAGCAGAGCCAAGATTGATCGCACCAAGTAGGCAAAGACGCCTGTAGTGTGTGCACCCAAGTGACTTGCACATTTTTATGCAACGTTGAGCAACTGCAACATTGTTTTTAAAAAGGCACTAGTAGGCAAAAGCTGCCTGTTGTGTTCTTGGAAGAAGAATCAACTTCGAGATACATCAGAGTGATCACCAGTAGGCAGACTTGCCTGTGGTGAAATCGATCTTCCAAAATGCTCAAGAGTACAGCTTTTGAACCCTTAGCAGCGATTCCATGAATCAATTTGATAATTTTTTGAGCCTGGGTTATTTCTCAAATACACTTGCATGCTGTGAGTGTCCCTTACATCTTTCAAATGGTCTTGAAAGATGAGACCTACTTTGAAAAATGGAGGTGGAAAAAAAAAGACTTCTTTGCTGTGCCAATTCCTTTTTGTATCTTTTTGTTTTAGGTGTAGTTTAATGAACAGTCATTGCTTAGCTTTTTTTTAGATATGTTAAATTTTAAAAAACTGACTGACAGTACTCAATATGAAATTTTGAACTGTTTAGCCTTTTTAAATACTTAACTGTAGACTTTAATAACTTAGTGGCTAAGGAACTGTTTCAAGGGTATCTTTGATGTTATTTTGGATATAAACATTGGAATGGATGTTCTGCAGGGATGACGACGAGTTTTATCCAGCAAATGAACAGGCAGACCCAGCAGAAGTGTGCAATCAAACCACTTTGTGAAGTTTGCCAATGGATGATGTGAGTTACCCCATCGAGTAGCTGGACTTCTGGCTCTCCAAGAAGGTCAAGTCACCATGTTAATGGTACATTTTAAATATTTTTTTATTTTTTTTTTCAATCTTGCTATCTGAAATCAGGTATATTTTTAATTAATTTTTTTTTGTTGAAGTAGATGCTAGTCGTGGTTTGTTATATCAGTGTGCTATGTAGTTACTTTATGTGTAATCATGTTTTCCATGCAATGAGATCATTTGTGAAATTATTCCTTTCGCGAAACTGTTGATGATCAGCTCTTGATTTCAGTGAAGACATTTGTTTTATTTTGTTTAACGTTTGATTTGCCAATGATATTGAGCACTGGTGACTTGTATTCCACACCATGTGTACTTTTTGGCTCTAGTCTGGAAGAGGGAGGAAGTTCAACTGTGTCCTCCTCTTGAGCTAATTTGTTATGTTTCTGATTAAATTTCACTGTTCTGTAGAAAATATATATTTTGTTATTCTTGAAGAGCATGGTGTCATTTTTTTCTTCTTTTATATATAAAAATATTTTGTTACTACTCAGAATGTAGGAAGGATTTGTAGTCAATTGTTATTGTGATGGAGTTGAATTTCAACTAATACATATCTGTAAGAGTAGGTTTTGTCCCGGTGTTAATAATTTTCGCTCACCTTTGCATTTTCATACCTTGCATGAAATAAAAATTTTAGTCAGTGTATTGTTTTTGTACGTTCCCTTTCTTTTCATTGCATGTTCTGATATTATTTATGGAGCACTTAACGTGGTATTGATGTGATTTTTTGAACATATCATTTCATGTTCACCTTCATCTAGAGCTGATAGCTGCTCCTTCCTCTGAGGCATTTACAGCCTCAAGTAGCTGTACTTAAGTTATTTGATGTGCCGTTACTTTTTCTGTCTGTCATTTTCAAGGAAAAAATAATCTTGACCTCTTATTGTACAATGCCTTCCATAAATCTTCCACCATATGGGATGCACTTAACAAATAGGGCTTATAGTGCCAAAGTATTTGTTCTCGGTGCAGAAAAACTAAATGTTTTCCTGTTCTGTCCACATCAAAGACTGTCCTGTACCAATTTTTTTTTTTTTTACTATTGAGCTTTAAGAATGTTGAAGAACCAAAGCTATTTTGAAATCTTGTTTTATAAAACTAAGACCTTTGCACATTTTCTGAATGAGTGAATGAATAAATGTAAATGAATGAGTGAATGTGTGTCAGTGAAGTAAGATACGAGAGGAGTTTAAAAAAATTGAAATAAAGCATGGTAATGTGTGTCTTATCTAGCAGCCTTTATTTTCTGTTGCTTCCCTTTGCACTCACTGAGAAAGCATTCTCTTTTTAGTGTATTCTTGTGTTTGAACTATCTAGTTCCAAGATAATTTTAGAAGGTTGATCAGAGGACAGCTGATTAAACAATATACAATTGTTGAAGTAGCATTTTAGCCATCTTGAAAGTGTTTTCTTCAATTCAAAATCTCCATCCTCCAGCATTGATTTCATTTTGAAATTTTGAAATTGGCTCAAGTTCGATTCTTTCAATCTTGTGATCCAAGTACCTGGTCAATGTTGGCAGCAAAACTACGTGCCGTTTGAAAGGCTCCATATCTATTTTTTTATCCCTCTTCAAAAATACATTGTTATCTATAAATTATTGTAGGTTGAAATAAACCAGAACTGTGTAAGTACAAGAAATAAATAAATAATTTATTTGATACAGCAAAACTTATAAGACATGAAAATGACACGCATGCTCATAGGCATACAACTTGCAACAAATAAAATTATCACGGAATGTCAACCCAAGGCATTTGCTTTAACAATTTATGTACACGTTCCATAATAACAGCATTTGACACAAAACATTGATTCAGTCCATACGGCGAATCAATCACAATGACATCTTCCATCACCAACATGTTGCCATCCTCAACCACAGGAACGTGATTTGCACATAGCCACTGTTTGAGGTGAACTCGTCGTCTTTCAGCCTCTTCCTCTGATATTTGCTCTGCTGTTACGAACAGCATTTCATCAGGGATGGGTTCTGAAGGAGCATCTTCTGATGAAGAAATGTGTGTGATACTTGAGACGGAGTGACCAACAACAATGTCCATACTAATTCTGTCATCTTGTCGTTTGAGTAGTATCACACTGAAAAAGGAACAAACAGAGAAAATTAATATGATAATAAATATTATGAATAAAAGTCGGAACATAAGTAACAATCACATTTTAAAAATTAGGAAAGGAATCGGCCAACAAATGTTTCACAACACATGAGTGTTTGAGGTTAACGAGACGTGGATTTCATTTTTACCTCTCAGATACTGGGTCGATAGTGTACACAAAGCCCTTCAGTGTCGAACCTGAATTTGTCTTTACTTCCACGTAACAATTAACGAATGACTTCAAATGTAAAGGGTCATTGACGTAAACTTTCGACGCATCGCTATTACCCTCGCCAGCAGACCGGGACGCCATTTTTGTTATCAAAACAAACATTTACAGGGGTGCCACTGGTGCCAACTTCCATCCAGCCCAGACCATGAAACTCACGGCGTCC
This sequence comes from Odontothrips loti, assembly GCA_038380765.1. Lineage (NCBI taxonomy): Eukaryota > Metazoa > Arthropoda > Insecta > Thysanoptera > Thripidae > Odontothrips > Odontothrips loti. The sequence goes on from CM076256.1 coordinate 12,910,469, forward strand.
TCGCCGAATTCCATTTATAAGGTAGCTGCAGGTTGAAAACTTACGGTACGGAGTTCGAAGCTCGGCTCGGGCGGGGGCGGGTGGAGTGGAGGGTCGGGTAGGGTTTGGCAGATGGCAGCGGTCTTCCCTGCCGCCGCCTCCCCTCCCCTCCCCTCCCCTCACTTCCTCCGGGTGTGGGCGCCGTACGCCAGGTCATGGCCCGTGCCGGAAGCGGATGCGGCCCCGGCTGCAGGGGCCACCTGCGCCGCCCCCGCCCGCCGCCGACTGGGGTCGTAGGAGGTCGCCGACGAGTACCCTCCGTACCCGCCGTACCCGGAGCCGTACTGCTGCTGGGGGCCGTACGGGGCCGGCGGGGGCGGACCATACACGGGGGCCGGGTCTCGTTTCAGCTGGATCCACAACGGTACCTGTCAGTGTGGTATGCGTCCGTCAAATGGTAGAGCCGGCGGGAAAATGTCAGCTTCCGGGTCCGGTATTCGAACCCCGGACCTTACCTCTCGCAGAAGCATCCTGATAAGCGCCACGGTGAAGTAGGAGACGTGGCCCCAGATCACGAGCAGGGCCACCTTGAACTTGATGGCGACCACGGCGAAGGCCCAGGCCCACCAGTAGAACGTGCTCCACAGGGCGTACTTGTAGTACTTCTTCTTGTGGATGCCCCTCTCGCCTGGAACCAGGAGCGCCGCCGTGGCGCGGGTTCGAATCACAACTTGCATCCCACATTTTCGGGGTGTTCTCGCCTTGACTTGCCTGGGTTGACTTTCTGGGAGGCGACCTCGGTGGCGGCCTCGTCGGGGGCCTCGGCGCCCTCGGCCTCGTCGGCGGCGGCTTCCGTATCACCCGTCGGGACTCCCAGCATGGAGAGGACGCCGTCGACGACGCGGCGCGGGGCGGCGCCGCCGATGGCCGCCTCCTCCACGTTGGCCTTGCCGGCGTCGGCGAGAGCCGCCAGGACGACGACGGCGGCGGTGGCGAGGAGCACCGCGAACACCAGCTGGTTGGCCATCTCGGAAGGCAATGCACCGCCGGACCACGGCCAGGCCCCTATTAAGGACTGGCCCTGCTCGCGGACCTCTCACTCGCTCCGACGGGGCAGACACCGTCTGTGAGAGAGACAGCGTGGAGGGTAGTGGTCCACAGTTCACACCCGGGTGTCAAGACTATCTCGGTCACGCCGAAACTGGGCTATTTTGACGCGTCCTGGGCGGCTTTCCCCTTTCCCCCAGGCGGGGCCGGTGATACGGTACCGAACCGTGGGGCGGGCCGGGGGCGGGCTGGGGGCGGGCCGGGGGTGGCACCCCAGCCACCTAACTGAACCAACCCCAGAGCCTAGGGCAGGGCCGCACGTGCGCGCTGCTCCCCGGACTAACCACTTCCGCTGTTCTGCTCAAGGCCGCTCACTCCACTCAGTATCGAGGAGGGCGGCGGGCAGAATCAGACCACCGAAAGCACCGGGGATATGGATATACCCCGCGCTCGAGCGCAGGCTCCCCGCGGGCAGGGATGCCAACAGCACGAATGTCAACGTCCGACCTCTGGCCGAGCGCTGAGCCGCCGTGCCGGTAGGCAGCCCAGCCGCCAGCCGTGCACGATGGGCCTCCGTACTAGTAGCGGAGCGGTATCACCACCCACCCAGCGAGGAGAAGAGCAAGAGCCCCAGCCCCTCACTGAAAAATAAAAATAAAAATAAAATAATCAATGTAAACGCATTAAAAAACAAATTGAGAAAAAATCGGTTAAAAAATCAGTAAAACTCGAAAAAAAAATGAGGAAGTGACAAGAAAAATCAGATGAACGCCAGAAGAAGCAAATGAGATAAAATAACGAAAACTCAAATTTTGATTTTGAATTATATATCGTGAGTGAGGGACCCGTTGATATTCCGACGACACTCTCGTGGGACATTTCATTTTCCTGTCTGTTATGGAGACGTGGCAACGAGACGCGCCGCCGGCCCGGTCCGGCCCGAAGCCGACGAGCGTGTGCGTCGTCTTCTCGAGATTACAGGGACGAGACGATTCGTGGATTATTGGGAGGGCATGGCGCGTGGCTGGTTGTGGCGGGCGCGTGGCGGACGCGTGTGCGGGGCCGCGCGTGGCGCCCCTGACACCTGTCTGCACCGGTGGCATGCGCGGCCCAGCAGCCCCACGACCGGTCGAAGCAACAGCAAGAGCGGACGCGGACAACAACAACAGAACTTGCCTCAGCCCACCCTGCCCTAGCCGGGACGGGATGGCACGACCTCACCGAAGTTGAGCGCGTTCCGAGGCCATCCCGCCCGCTCCCAATATACCCCACAACACGGAAAGCGTTCCCGCGGCGAAACCAACACCCTGCTATCGCAACCCTTCACCCCCCCCCCCCCCCCACTAGCACTTCCAGCACTTCCTAGCCCCTGCGCCCGAGGGGATGAGAATTGCGATGCCGGGACAAACTTTTGCTGCGTACTTTATACAGACTTTGTGGCCCGCCTGTCTGTCTGTCTGTCTGTCCCGTGTTCAATCGATCAACCCCACCCCCACCTCCCCGCCCCCACGTGTATTTGGCGGAGAGTCCTGTGTGACCTTGAGGTGCCCTCCCTAGTCCTCATCTCAGTAGGGCTGAGGGCACCACGATGCCTTGAAGGGGGGGGGGGGGGGTAACTAGGGCCGGGAGAGGTAGGGTATATTTTTTGATTAACTCCTCGATTGTGTGAACTGTGTGATTTCGTGAGCGCGGGGCGCCAGATGGATATATTTTTTATTGTTATCATCAGGTTTGTGTAGGAAGTACTATACGAGTCGGCCCATTCTGGCCTAGGTGCCGTCGACAGCTGCAGCGACCGCCATACGCCGCAGTCACATTCCAGTCCAGGCGTTACGGAACTTGAGGACTCCTCCTCCTCCTCCTCCTCCTCCTTCTCAGTTTCCGCAGCTAGAAATAGCCCCGCCCCCATCCTTGAACTTGCAGACTGAGGACATCGCTGAATTCAAAGCCTTTTGAAAGCGCGGAAGTCACATTCAAGTTCAAATTCTGTGAGGTGCGCCACCTCCGCCACCACCGCCACCACAGAGAGCTCGTGGCGGTAGCAGCGCGCCCCACACAAGACGCAGGAGACGCTCTATCCCCCCCCCACATACACACCCCCCCCCCCCCCCCCAAAAAAAAAAAAAAAAGGAGTCCAAACCGTTATGTTGTTGATGCCTTGCCGTGACGTCCGGTACTTAAAAGATGACAAGATAGAGTTCGGCAGAAGAGCCGACAGGTGGCCGGGCCGGGATTAGCACTGAGAGAGAGAGAGAGAGAGAGAGAGAGTGTGGGAACGAGGTTGGGAGAGGAGGGAGGGAGTAAGCAATCAGCTCAGACCCCGTAGCCGCTGGTTGTTGGGCTAGTGCCACCCTCGGACCCGAACTTTAATCGAAATAAATGACGGAAACCTCACCAGAGTCCGCCGGCCGCCTACTCAACCTCAATATTACCCCCCTCCCTTCCCCCTTCCTCTTCCTCAAGCCCCGCACCTCCTCCGCCCCCACCCACCCACCCGCCAGCTGAGAATTGAACCCACCCATTCCCTGCCCCCTTTTTGTCGGCTCGCGCTGGCCGCCTGGCGTGGTAGGCAATCCCCACGGCCGTGACGCACCGGTGGCCGCCGGGTTGCCTACCTGCCGCATGGCAGGCGCCCCGCCGACTCCGACCCAGACAGCAGAGGCTGTCCTCGCCAACTCCTGCCGACTGTTCATGCACACGACCGGGCAAACGCCAACGCCCAGCGGGAATACGAAGTAAGGAAGAGAGAGAGAGAGAGAGAGAGAGAGAGAGAGAGAGAGAGAGAGAGAGAGAGAGAGAGAGAGAGAGAGAGAGAGAGAGAGAGAGAGAGAGAGAGAGGGGGGGGGAGGGGGGGGGGCACATGCGAAGCGAAGCGCCGTAAGGATCGATACCTCTCTATCGCATATCCGATCTTTAAATCGAGCGCACGTTGTTCTATTGTCCTATCCATCAGCGAAGGTGGGAGAGAGAGACAGATAGATAGATAGACAGAGAGAGAGAGAGAGAGAGAGAGAGAGAGAGAGAGAGAGAGAGAGAGCGATTGGTACGGCACGAGAGACGGGGCTGTACGCGTGAGTGGGAGCGAGAGGGTGGGCGGGCTCTGTATCTCTAGCCATCACCCCCTCTGCCGTCAACGACGTCATTGTGACGTCACAGATTCGTCCAGAACCTCGGGCGGGGCGGGTTAAGCGTCCCGGAGTGGTAGGGGGCGGAGGGGTGGTTTGGGGCGGTACCGGGCCGTACCGGGGTCCGGAGGCAAGGGGGGAGGGGGAGGGGGCACGGCTCGGTTAGGACCAAGCAACAGCCTCCACCTCCGTGTGGCCACGCCGAGGGGGCCCGGAATTAGGGGAGGGGGCGTGGCGTTGCGCAACCGAAGGCCCCCCAGCCCAGCTTACAAGGGGAGTCGGCTAACTGTCACCCTCAGATTTTAATGGGGGCTGGACCATTTGATCTACACATCTTGAAACACCTAACTTCAAATTTTCAGCTGCTAATGTAGGCTAGTTTCGGATTTCGAAAAAATGGGCAACTTACACACATTTCAAGAAATTTGTAATTTTAGGTAAAAAGGTTCTTTTTCCGGGGAAAAGGTACATGACCTTTTCTCTTCCTTTTACGACAAAGAACACTTTCGATTCTACAACATTTTTTGAGATCTCCACTGCTTTCGATACAGGCACCAAATTTTAAAAAGTTGTCACGTGCGCAGTCGACAATGCTGGAGGAAACGAATATTAACCGACAGTGGGCGTAGGGTGGTCCAAAAAAAGTTTTTCGGCAGGGTCAAATATTATCCGATTTAGCTGAAATTTTTTATGGGGCGGTTTTAAGGGTAGTCCAAAAAAATGAGTTTAAGGGACCTACAATTTAAAGTGGACCACCCTACGCCCACTATCGGTTAATTTTCGTTCCCTTCTCCTTTTTGCCTTTTTGCCTAAAATTAAAAATATCTTGAAATGTGTGTAAGTTGCCCACTTTTTTGAAATCCAAAACTAGCCTATATTAGCAGCTGAAAATTTGAAGTTAGGGGTCTCAAGATGTGTAGATCAAATGGTCCAGCCCCCATTAAAATCTGAGGGTGACAGTTAGCCGACTCCCCTTGTTAGCCCACTGCTCTCCGACAGGGCGAGGATGATGTGGCTGGGAGCGGGCGCAGGTGCCGGACTAACCAGAGGACAGACACCTGAGTGCGAGAGACAGAGAGAGAGAGAGAGAGAGAGAGAGAGAGAGAGAGAGAGAGAGAGAGAGAGAGAGAGAGAGAGAGAGAGAGAGAGAGAGAGAGAGAGAGAGAGGGGGGGGGCGGGCTCCGCGTTATCATCAGAATCAGGGTCACGCGACGTACGTAACGCGATTCGAAAATGAGGAAGTGTGTGTGTGTGTGTGTGTGTGTGTGTGTGTGTGTGTGTGTGTGTGTGTGTGTGTGTGTGTGGTCTTGGCCAGTGGCCGCGCTCCCCAGCCCTTATCTCAGCCCCACTTCGGGTCCCCAATCAGGGCCGGGCCGCCCTAAGTGGGCTATGACTCTGCCGTCATTCTCTCACTCTCGGTGTACGAGCAGCAGCAGCGCGGGTTCAAGTACCGGCCAGGGATCTGGTTTTGTTATCACCTGCCGTGGGGCCCGTGGAGTCCGGAGTGCCCCTACCCTACCCCCGACCCGCCACTGCCCTTCTTGATGCCCACCGATTTTTTTTTTTAATTTCTTCTCAACAGAGGAAAACTGATTTTTCCAGAAACAATATCGGTTTCAACCTTTTTTTTGTGAATATACTTCTTCTTTTGCGTTTTTCTGAAATTTTTGGTCGTGTACTTGACTTTTTCTATTGTTTTCCACCTGATTTATTTTGATTTTTTTCGTTGTTTTTTTTTTGCCACAGTTCGGCGATTTTTCTTTTCTAGTGAAGCCCCCCTCGTCCCGTCAGCCGTCAGCCACCAGCACTCAGCACTGTGGCTTTGGCCCGGTCTGGTGTGATCTGGCCGCAGAGTCTTGGGCCCGCTGGTGCTGTTGTTTCATTCAACAGGTTCGTCGGCGTGGCGCTGAGCGTTGTGCGTGGCAAGGGCAGGGCGGCAGGGCGCGGCGCTGGAATAGGACGACACCCCAGCGTGTCGAGAGTGCCGCCCCGCCCGCCCCGCCCCGCCCCGCCCCGCCCCGCCCCGGCCCTAAGGACCCCACCCAGTGGCAGTGGCGCTCTCTGCCTTTACGTGACGGGGCACGGCACGGCACGGCACAGCGAAGGACAGGTGACCTTCGCGAGTCGCATTAACATATTCAGGCCGCCCAGAGACACCTGCCGCACCAGCGTGGGAAATCACGCCTTCGTCAATATGTCCAGAACATTAAAATGTCAGAAGAAAAAAATTGGGATTTAAAAAAAATGAGCAGCGAGAATTGGGAAGCAGATGAGAGAAAATGGCATCGGTATAAAAACCACCCCTCTGAGGCCGGTGTTTGAACCCGGACTCTCCGTGTTTCTGGTTCCATCTGACGGCGACCTCGCAGCCCTGGGAGGCAACGAGGTCGGGCAGAGCCGAGCCAAGGCCAAGCCCGTCCTGCCAGAGGCGGCCAGAGGCGGCCAGAGGCTGTGGGGGTGTGGGGCTGCGGCTGACGGCTGACGGCTGATGGCTGATGGCTGACGGCTGACGGCTGACGCTGACGGCTGAAGGCTGACGCTGAAGGCTGACTTCTGACGGCAGACGTGCTGACGCCGCTGCGCCCTCGGCCTCCGCCTCCAGACCTCATCCCATCTGGTTTGGTCCGGTGTATTTGCGGTCTGGCGCGTAGTTTGTTACGAAATCGAGAAAACGGGGGTCGGGGAAGGGCGTAGTGGCGGTGGAGGCTCCCCGAGGGCTGCTGCTGCTGCCGCTGCTGCTGCCGCTGCCGCCGCTGCTGCCACCGCTGCTGCCGCCGCTGCTGCCACCGCTACGCGCATGCTCAGGGGCTGCCCTCCCCTCCAGCCCGGGTGGCTCGATAGCGACCCCCCGTCCACGCTTTGCGAGGTGCCGCACAACGGCCGAGGCATGGCCGACCGAAGTGCGCCGTGCTGCCGAGCCAACGCGCTGCCAACCGACCAGGACGAAAACCAAATTCCGGTCGACCCGGGGGTGGATTCGAACCCGGACCAAATCGTATCGAGGTGTGTCCTGGGAGGGTGCGATACGTCAGGGAGTTGTTGAGGCTTGGCCAGGGTCTGTGAGGGTTGACGTGGCGGCCGGGGCTCGGGGGAGGGTTGGCTACCCCGATGGCAGCGGCTGCCCTTGGCGGCTGGGAGGGCGACTCCCACCACCGAGGCTGTGGTGGTGGGGTGGCCGGGAGGCCGGGCAGAGGCTGGGGGTGGCGACCCCGCCTGCCGCGCTGCCCGCGCTGCCTCCATGGCTGCCACGCTGGCGGCGGGGGCGGGGCGGGGGCGGGGCGGGGGCGGTGGAAGGGGCCCGCACGGGGGTTGATGTACCCTGGAGGGACGGGGCGGGACGGGACGCTGACGGCACGCTGCGCGCCCTCCTCGCTCAGTCGCCAGCGTCCCTCGCGGTGAGAAAGTCCGCGTCCGAGGCCCCCGCCGCCCCCCGAGGTCCCCGCCGCCCCCCCGAGACCCCGCAGGCCATAACAGTGCCCCCCAGCGCAGTGGTTAGGCCCCCGTCGTCACCCCCTCGTCGCCGTCGCCCGCTTCTGCGCCCCCCGCGTTAGATGGCTGTGCGCCCCCGCTGCCCCCGCCACCCCCCTCCGGGGTCTTGCCGAGCCCCCCGCCCCGCCATGACGGTCGCAGCTGGGTCCCCCAGCTGGCTCCGCGCAGCACAGTCATCGTCCCCGAGGCTGAGGCCGAGGCCCAGCTAGCCGGGACCAACCCCGTCCTCGTCCAGGCCGTCCAGTCCGCGACGGAGGAGGCAGCAGCAGCCGCGCGCCCAGGGCCCGGAGGTGCGTAAATAAACTCACACATACACACCGCTCTGTCTCCCTCGCGCTCACAGACCGCCGTGGGAGGTAGGCAACACGTCTCTCGCGGAGGCTCCTCAGGCTGCCGGCTGCCGCCCTGCCCCTGCCGCCTGCCGCCCGCAGCTCACACCGTGCCAGCTGCAGCCAGCTGCAGCTAGCTGCCAGCGCGCCTTGGCCACGTTCCCTTCCCACAGCCCGGCCCGGTAGCCCGGCCCGGCCGGCCCCGGTGTAGGTTCAGGGCACGCACACGCACATGCACACGGCATACGGTGTGAATGGAACAGATAAAGAGACGAGGCGTGTCGCACGACCCACGGCCAGCAGACGGGACGGCACCGGGGTGTCCAGGGCTGCCGCTGAGACCCGACGCCCTGCACGCTGACGTGGACAAGCACAAGCAAGCCGAGAGGAAGCACACGCAGCTGGTCTCGGGCTGGCGCGCGGCGTGCTGTCCACGGCACACGTTTGTCACGTCGGCCGCTGGCGCCGGCGGGGCCGGGGCCCACGTCAGTGAAAGGCGTCATCTGAGTTTTGTGTGGGAAAGGAAAGAGCACGGCTGTGCCTGGCGCGCACGTATATGGCGTCTTGTGTCCTCTGCTGGGGTCGCACCCGCCCCGCCGCGCCACGCCACCGCACGACCCGCCACGACCCCTCGCCGACGCCCTCTGCTGCGTGGAAACGGGACAGAACAGAGCAGAGAACCGCGCGGTCAACACAAATATTTTTCTCGCGGGCTTCCTTTCGGCTATTGGCAAGGAAACGCCCACGCCCCAGGCCACGTGTCGTGACGATGACGTCTGTTGTTGTGGTGCACGTCCAGTCCCGCCCCGGCCCCGTCAGACCAAGTGCTTGGGCCCGGTGTGGCAGTGATGGCATACCCCCAGGGAGGAGGTGCCCCCCGGTACACCATCCCCAGGGGCCATGTACCCCCCCCCCCCACCAACCGACTCGGGGGTACACTATCCCTAGGGGCCATGTACCCCCCGGGGGTGCACCATCCCTAGGGGCCATGTACCCCCATGGCCCCTAGGGATGGTGTACCCCCGGGGGGTACATGGCCCCTAGGGATGGTGTACCCCGGGGGGGGTACATGGCCCCTAGGGATGGTGTACCCCCGAGTCGGTTGGTGGGGGGTACATGGCCCCTAGGGATAGTGTACCGGGGGGTACAGTTTCAGGGGGGGGGGGGGGGGTAAGTGGTCCCTTTTACACCGGGGCAGCCTGGGGCGTCGGAGGAGGACAACGCGATATGCCGTGAAGGCAGCAGCCTGGGCCGGGCCGCCACGGCCTACCGGTCAGCCAGCGTATCCGTAAACAGAAGGCAGGCCCCCGGGCGCCGCCGGGCCCCACCGCAGCACACACACACACACACACACACACACACGAGCACATAAACACACACACACACACACGCAGAGTGGAAACATTTAAGTTTGGATTAACCGCAAGGCGGCACGGCACAGCCGCCGTGGCCCCTCCCCCCTCCCCTCCCTCCGCCCTCCAGAATTAGCACACACGTTACGGCTCTGCCACTCCTGGACTGTGCAGACGTCGGTAGCCGCGTTTGCGGTCGATACCCCGTGCTCGAGAGCACAGTCGTCGGGGAAGTGCGTCTGGCTTTGCGGACCAGGGAGTGACGTCACGCGTGTGACGTCACCGGGGCCGTGGGCGAATGGCGAAGGTCCGACAAGTGTGTTTACCGCGGGGAAATAAGCGGGACCAACAAGTGACAGTGCGCTGGTTTTTATTGCCGTGTTCCGCGCGGGGGCCGTCAGGAGCAGGTGATTTTGTGGTGTTTTTTTTGTGGTATTTTTTGTTTTGTTTGGGAGGGGGGAGGTAGCTTCCATGGCGCCGCGCCTGCCAGGTAGGCAGCCACGACCTCTGCATGCACGCGCGTCGTGCGGGCTGGCCTACCCTGGCACTCGCAGGCGCTGTCCCCTGGGAGGCACGCGCGGGGAGGAGGTGCTCCGTCAGGACAACAACAAGAACCAGTTTGAGGTCGACAGCGGAGCGGCGGAGCGTGTTGTTACATATTACCTGCCGCCGCTTGGAGTCGACGGATTGCTATCCGGGTCGTGACAGCCGAGCTGAGCTGACGGGACGGCGGCTGGCGCTGCTGCTGGCACCTAACGGAACAGTCTCACTTTCCAATCATTTCAGTCACCGAAATGTTTCCGAAAAAAAAAAGTAACCAGAGAGAAAAATGCCTGGTGGCATGCTTGACCAGATTGCCAGATTCAGAGGGAGGAAAACAGAGGCCTCGAACCCTAGAAGCTCCCGTTCATCTCCCGAGACTCCCCCCGGCATTGCTCCCGAGGCACAGAAAAATGCTGACCCCCGCTTTCTAGTCTCTTACAGTAATTTCGTCCGCTCTTTCTCCAGTCCTTCTCCAGTCATATCCAGTCATTTGGTCCTTCAGCCTCTGTTACAAACTTTTCAGGATTGGGGTGCCCCTCACCAGGCCCCGCTCTCCTCTTCTTCCTCACCCACCCGACGCATATAAACACGAGTTATGTCACAAGCCTCAGACTCAGCGCGCCGCACGTAACGGAGCTCGTGCACGACCCACCCCGCCCCCAGAGGTGTGTGCGTGCGTGTGTGTGTGCACGGGTGGGAGTTGGACGAGTGTGGTCGGGGCCTCTGAGACAATGACCCCTGCCCCCTGCCCTGCCCTGTCTGCCATGCCCTCACCGCACCGCACCAAGTGTACAGCGTGCAAATAAATGACCTTGCGTCGACCCGGTGCCCGGCCGAGGTCCCCACTGGGTTCTCACACATACTCGTAAACCTCCCCGCCCGGCCACACCCAAAGCAGCGTGCCGGGCGTGCTGCACACCCTGCTACCCCCGGACGCGCCTCACACAGACACATGGCTTAGGTTAGGTTGGCTTAGATTAGGTTGGTTTGGGTGAGGTTAGGTTGGGTAAGGTTAGGTTGGGTTAGGTTAGGTCAGGTTCTCTCTCGCCCAGGGGCCGCACGGACCACGGCCCCCTGTTCGCACGTTCTATGAGAAATCAAGCTGCATTTCAAAACGCCCTCCGGGATCTCTCAGAGTTCACCTTTCCTCTCTCTCTCTCTCTCTCTCTCTCTCTCTCTCTCTCTCTCTCTCTCTCTCTCTCTCTCTCTCTCTCTCTCCCTCTCCCTCTCGCAGAGCTGTAACGCCGTGGTGTTCGTCAGACCACCGTCGATCGTAAAGCCGCAAGTCGTTCACTGCCCGTTCGGCGCGGCGTTGGCGGCGTCCGAGGTACGCATGATTTGCGGCGCCCTGAGTGCGGCCTCCGAAAACACGACCTTCCTTCGCTCCTTGTCGCTCCCGCTCGTGCCCGCACAATGGAGTGGAGAGAGAGAAGCAGCGCAGAGCCACGCGCAGTGTTCGAACCCGCGCACATTCGAACGCAGGGCGGCGGCGGGGGAGTGTTGCAGTTCGCTAAAAATAGCGAGTTAGCAGGTTCGCGTAAGATGTTGAGGCTGGGTTTGTTTAGCCGTGTCCGAGCCATAGAGGCTGCCAGTGGCGGCGGGCCGGGGTTCGAGTACCGGCCAGTGAAGAAAGTCGGGCGGGTCGATGATGCATCGGGAGCCCGGCTCGATGCCCATCCATGTTTCAGGGCTGGACGGCCCATCTCGACGCGCCCGACGCCAATGCATGTTTCTTTCATCGTTCGAGCTCCGTGGTAACTCGAGCCGGGGTGTCGACCGTGCATTCCGTAGCGCAGGCAAGTACGAGGAGTTCCTCGAGGACGGGGTATCGACCTGAACGCTCTGCTTCTGACCTTGGCGTTACGTAGTTTGTGGACAGCAGCAGTACAGGGCGTTGTTTACACCGGAGAGGAGAGGAGAGGACAGCGGTGCGATTGGCCTGGGCTCACCGGCCAGTCATACGTTGGCATCACCCCGCAGCAGCTGAGGCGGTCGCCCCATTCACAGCGCAGCACAGCAGCACACCAGCCAACGTCCTGGCAAACGGCTTTGTTTGCCGTCTGCCCCGGGGCCGGCCGGAACAGAGCGGAGCAGGGCAGAGCGGGCCGAGCGGGCCGAGCGCCAAGATTTGAGCGGCGAGTCGGCAAACGCCGCGTCGCGACGCCGTGTTGCGGCCCATAATGGCGCTCGAGGGAAAGGGCAGGAAAGGGAGGTCTGGGGGGTGATGGTGGCGACCGCGTGCTGCTGCCGTATCGAGGCGGCTGCCGGGCAGCACGAGAAGGGCGTGCTCGTGACCCCGGCCCGGCCACCGGATCCCCCTGTCAGAAGTGATCAGTGTCCTCTCCGCACCGGAGGGAGAGGGACGGGGAGAGAGCGAGAGAGAGAGAGAGAGAGAGAGAGAGAGAGAGAGAGAGAGAGAGAGAGAGAGAGAGAGAGAGAGAGAGAGAGAGAGAGAGAGAGAGAGAGAGAGAGAGAGAGAGAACAACTCCCCCTCAGACCGCCCTGCCGGCCTCCCTGCAGACGTCACGGACGGTCAGCTAGTACTACGAACGTTGAGAAATATGGCGCAAAAATTTGCCTCGGTGCTGCAACAGAAACAGGACAGTCACGGGGAGCACACGGCACGGCACGGCACGGCACACACACACACACACACACACACACACACACACACACACACACACGCCCCCGCTGACTCCTACGGCTCGTCGTGCACAGCACGGATAGGTCAGGTCTCCCCCTGCCACCCCTCGGCTCTGCTCGGCTCGAAAGGAAGGTGTGGCGAGTCGCCAAACGCTTCGCTCCTAAACTCTCTCTCTCTCTCTCTCTCTCTCTCTCTCTCTCTCTCTCTCTCTCTCTCTCTCTCTCTCTCTCTCTCTCTCTCTCTCTCTCTCTCTCTCCCTGCACCTGCCGCTACGCCCCCGCCGCCCGCTCCGCTTTTACACCCTCCACGGCCACCACCACCACCAACACACCCTCCGCTGCCACAACCCCCTCCGTCTCAGCCTCCTCCTCTGTTTCTTTGTGTTTCTAGGTGAGGGTCGATTCTTCTCGCTCCGTCTCTCTCGCTCTGCCAGGAGAGGTGCCGGATGAGCTCGGACCCGTAAGTACCCGCGTAACAGACCGGGGCGGGAGGGCCACTTACCGCTTGTTGTCTGTGGCCTCGAAGCGCTTCGAGAAGGTAGCCGTTCACAGATGGCGTAACGCCGGAAGTGGCTTTACGTCATTTATGGACACGCTTTTCAGCCCGGCCTAACGCGGTCTCCAATCAAGAAGAGTTAGACTCGAGTTAGACTCGAGTTAGACTCGAGTTAGACTGCTGCTGGTTTAGGGAGGGTGCACGTTTCCTCGGGGTTCTTCGGTCGCTTCCGTCTTGATTGGTGCATGCTGTAATTGGCACATGCTGTAACCTTGTGGAGCCTGGAAATAGTCCGCAAAGTCTTCTAGAGATCTAGTCTAAGCGCTGTGGGCCGTCGCTTTATGGGGGGCCGTTAGGGAACCTCGCTCACGTACGCATTTGAGAGAGCTGCGCGCAATTAGATGGCGAGTGCTCGCCAGTTGTCATGCGGTGGCTGTTGCTCACGTAGCGCGCCATTAGCACCGCCTTTCGGAAGCCATTAACGACAACTAAGCGTATTGCGGGAGTGTTTGTGAAGGCGGTGAGCCGCGGCCGCACCTGGCATCAAAGGGTGCGCTGGGCCCGGTATTTGAACCCGGGCCCGCCGCGTTCAGACCGCGAGGCCAAGCCTTGTGACGAGACGGCAGGCCGAGTAGAGGCGATCCGGGTTCAAACACCGGCCGCGGCAGCCCCGGCCCGCCCTACAGGGGTGATAACACTTATCAGGCCTTTGCCTCGCGGCCGCTGGGGGATCCATCTGCTCACTGACCTTACACAACTTGGCCATCTTTGATTTTTTACCCCCCTCCTTTCGACGACATTTGTCGCTCCTTCCCGCGTCTTCCTGCTCGGGTTCGGCGGTCCTCCGTCTTCCCAGTGGTCCCTGCAGTGCGAGTGAGACGGACGCAGACCCCCTGACATGTCTGGCCCCGCTCCAAGCAGCCGCGCTCTCCGTCTCTCTCGCACGCGTCGCACGGGCTGCTGGGTCGGGGGGTGCGACAGAGAGGAGAGAGTCCGGGTGTGACAGCCGGGCCGGGCCGGGCGGGGTGGGAGCAGATGACTCTGAGGACAACGCTCTGATTTACTTTACGGCCCCCGTCAGTGTGTGAGAGAGACAGAGCGGTAGTTGTTTGTGTGTCTCTGTCCGTCAGCCGGGCTCCGGGGGAACTTTCCGGATACGTCCCGAAAACGTTCGGATCTGTTCAATGCTGACTGCTACACCACCTGGTCGGGGGGTGTCGTGCTCCATCTGAAGCCACCCCCCCCCCCCCCCTCCTTCCCCTCCCTGTGTGAAAATGCGGAGCGAAATGAAGACGTGTGGGTCGGCCTCCTCGAGCCGAGCCTAGCCTCTGCGCCCAACCACTCCAACCTCGGCGCAAATAGAGGTTTCCAATGGAGACTTGGAAACGGAAGCTGAAGAACAAAAACACTTCCAGACCGGAAACTCTCGAGGGCAGGTATGAGAAACTTGAATGGTGTTATGAGTGAATTCTGGTGGTTAGTTCCCATATTTGGCGAGGCCCTTGTACATCGATATTTTTCAGAACTGCACTCGAGAGTTCCGGTCTGGAAGTGTTTTCGTTCTTCAGCTTCCGTTTCTAAAGTCTCATTGGAAACCTCTATTACCCCGCGACACTGACACTGGCGCTGCGCTACCCCTCCTCGGGCTGCTGGTCCGTGACTGAGAGTCGGTGCCGCCTAACGGCAGCCCGGGCCCCGCGGGGGGGGGGGGGGGCGCCTCTGTCCGGGGGGCTCTTAGGCGACGCCGACCGTGTAGACCCGTCCACTCATCCTGCGGCAGGAGCAAGGCGACTGCGTCCTTGGCCGCGCCGGACACGAGCCAGTTAGCGCCGCGTCCCACACTGTCGTTGTCAAAGAGAGGGAAAGAGACGAGAACAAACAACAAAAAAAACACTTCACAGTATTTGAACCTGCGGTGCGCGTCGGGCTGTCGCCGGCCGGCGCCCAGCGGAGGAGGGGAGAGGAGAGGGAAGCCCTACAGGCGCCACTAGCCGCCCTCTGGGACCCCCTGGGAGGTAGACAGACCCGCTGGACGCCGGTGTCGCTCGGTTGCCTAGCCTCGATCTGTCAGGGGCTCCTGCAGGGTGAGCAGTGACGCGAGGGAGTCCTCTGTACGCTGCCAGGGAGAAGAGGTTTCCAATGAGGCTTGGAGGTGGAAGCTGAAGAACAAAAACACTTCCAGACCGGAAAGTCCCGACAGCAGGTATGAGAGATACCGATGCAGAAGGGCCTGTATGGGATCTAACCTTCAAATTCACTCAAAACGCCATCTATGTTTCTCATACCTACCCTCGAGAGGTTCCGGTCTGGAAGTGTTTTTGTTCTTCGGTTTCCGTTTCCAAGTCTCATTGGAAACCTCTATTAAGGCAACATGTAAATGGATTGTGGCCAGTGTTCTCAATCGGGCGGGCAAAGGGTCTTGCCCGGAAATCTTATGTCTCTCTCTCTTCTCAAAAGGCCGGCCCGAGTGTGACAGAGATAGAAGATGTTCGCCCGAGCTTACCCGCCCGATTGAGAACACTGGTTGTGTCAGAGGAGGGTGACTGGTGCGGCTCCCAACTCAACCTTTTCAGCACGAAGATGAAAAATATGCATTCCGCAGAGGACTTTGTTTTTTTTTCTCGTCGCCATACGGCGGTACTCGAACCCGCGCTTCCGCGTGTCGCGTGCCGCGTCGCCGTCGGGCACGTGCTTGACACACAGCTGTGGCTGCCGGCGGGTGTGGCGTGGCCGCGGCGTGGCCAGGCATGGCACGCATCCAGCCCGGCCGAAATAAACAGCCCGGCCAGTGACACCTGTCACACCTGCCGCGCCTGCCGCGCCCCCTGCCGCCGTCGGAAGACAACAAACGCTAAGGGCTCATGGAGCTGATGGGGGACACGGCCTAGGTGTTGTGCACGACAGGGTGTGGCCAGGGGGCCGGGGAGCCGGGGGCGCATGTGACTGGGCACACGTATCGCGAGAGGTTTCCTCGGATGACGTCAGGGGGCACGTGTCGATGGGCCCCCAAGGGAAGGGGGCTCCGAGCCCCCACCGGGGCCGCGGGGCATACGACGCAGAGCGGAGACAACGCCCCCGTACCCCCACCGCCTCCGCACTGGCGCGTCACGCGGGCAGCAGGGCAGCCCGCCCCATAAGTTTCCTTCCCCTCTGTCTCTCTGTTCTGTTCTTCTGTCTCCGTCTGTCTCTTGCCCGCCCCCGCCACCCCCCCCCCTCCTCTCTCTCTATCTATCTTTCTGAAATACAGAGGCGCAGAGTCTGGTCACCGTGGAAGTTGTAACCACCCCATCGATTTCAGGAAGGTCGGTGGCGGAGAGGGGGCGGGTAGCGGGGGGGGGGGGGCACTGAACCCTTTACGACGGGTGGTGCAAGTTTCCCTTAATGCTTATACTCCCCCATTTGGGGCCACCTCTCGCTGTGGTCTGGGGAGGGGGTGGGTGGTAGGGGGTGCTAACGGGGCTGTGGAGTCTGCTACCCTCTATGCTCTACGGGTAAGAGCAGCCGTGATTTGGCCTCGTCCACCCTCCTGACGAGACTAGAAGACCCCGGAGCACAACCCGATAACTCGTCGCCAGCGGCGCAAGTTTTAAAAGAAAACGGCGCAACGGCATGCGGGCGGGAAATGCGGCAGTTCTCTCGGGAATTTATGACCGATTCTTCTCGGCCCGGGCCACGCCCCACTCCCCTGTGCCGAATCGAAACTAGATCCATTCGCCACGCGCCTAGAACCCGACACGTTGAGAGGCGCGCGGCAGGGCTGCCAATTTTCTCAACTGTTGAAAAAAATGTGGGTCTGGGCTGCTGAGGGTGGGTGGCCGCCCTGCCGCCACCATCACCGTAGAGCCGGCAGCCTGCGTCAATTTTTCCCCTTCAAAACTGCGGAGAAGGGATAGAGTTACGTCGACACCACGTGACTGGTTCCCAGTCTACCGGAGCATGGCATCGGTGTCCTTGTTCCGGACGCGGACGCAATCAGACTCGTCGCAGTCGTACCAACTGCCGCGGTGCTCTGGTTGGTGGCCCTGACTCGCCCTTCACGCCCGCTGACGTCGTCTGCTGTGCTGGGCTCCAGCCGCCGCCATGTCCGACTGTCAACCTCGTAAGTGCCGGCATGGCGGTGTGGCCAGACTGATCGTATGCAGCAAGAACGTGCACCTCTTGCGTCAGAATGTCAGACGAGGACCCGGGCGGGAGTCGAACCCCAGACCCCGGGCACCAGACTCAACACCTGTCATTACCACAACATTTCCGCCGACTGTGGCCTGGGGAATCTTCTCTCCTTTGTCAGAGCCCTCCAGTAGTGTGTCCTCAGACCGCGTCGGACAATACGCAGCCAAACTTGCTTTGGAGGTCAGACCAGATCTAGTTCTTCAAACCGCCCCGTGTCTAGCCAGTCTATCTCTCTCTCTCTCTCTCTCTCTCTCTCTCTCTCTCTCTCTCTCTCTCTCTCTCTCTCTCTCTCTCTCTCTCTCTCTCTCTCTCTCTCTCTCTCTCTCTCTCTCTCTCTCTCTCTCGTGTGCAGACGAGCCTGTCACAGAGAACGTGTCTCCTCAGAGTCGTTGAGGTCCTGAGTATGACGGTGGGGCCCTGCACCCGTGCCGCCGTACCGCGTACCGTACCCCACTATGGGGTACCGGGGGTACCCCAGCCCCAGCTTGGGGGTGACGGGGAGCACTGGCCATATATTCTCATACGTGGCGGCAGTCCGCCAAATCCACTAGCCTCACGGCACGGCACTCGAGAGACAAACAGCGACGCGCCTCATTTCATTTCTTTTGCGAAAAGGAAACGAAGGGGAGGGGGAACTGTGTGGGCCGGTAAGAGGGGGGGGGGGAGGGGTTGCTGGTCCCCGAGCCGCTGCTGTGCGTCCGGGAAGTGTTCGCGAAACTATGCCCCCCCCTCTCTCTCTCTCTCTCTCTCTCGCTCTCTCTCTCTCTCTCTCTCTCTCTCTCTCTCTCTCTCTCTCTCTCTCTCGCTCGCGCTCTCTCTCTCTCTCTCTCTCTCTCTCTCTCTCTCTCTCTCTCTCTCTCTCCCTCTCTCTCTCTCTCTCTCTCTCTCTCGCTCGCTCGCCGTGGTGGTCGCGCGGAGAGGCGGAACAAGGCGGATTCGGATTGCGATTCCGCGATGATGTTTTCGAACTCGAATCTGCTGACGCACATTTTTGTCCGGTCTGCCGGGACGGGACGGGCTGGGCCGGGCCGGGCCCCCCGACGAGACGATCCCCCGACACTGACCCCGTTGGCCCAGAGCGACGAGTGCCGCGTGGAGGCGGGGCGGGCGGGGCGGGCGGGGCGGGCGGGGCGGGCGGGGCGGGCGGGGCGGGCAGGGCGGGCGGGGCGGGCGGGGTGCGTCTACCGGTCCATTCTACAGTAAATATAGCCGACGGTGGGGGCGGGGGCGGGGGAGCGGGGCGGTGGGGCCTACGTGCACGCCGGCACAGCGACCTGGTCTGGTCACCTCCCTCTCCGCGTCCAGGACGTCGTCGGCCGGCAGAAGGGGGCGCCGCTCTCCCCGCCCCGACAGCGACTTAAGGCTCTCGGACTTGAACTTGAAAACAGATCCGCCTCCGTTCTCAAATCGAACTCACTGTCCGCCGGGCCGGCGGCGGCGGTGGCGGCGGCAGTGGGAGAGCCCTCAGGTGGCGCCGTGAGGGTAGGCAACGCGGACACGCCTGTGCGCGCGGGTTGCCGCCCCTCCCCGGGGCTGACCACTGCCGGCCACTGGCGGGCTGTCCCGTCCTGTGCTGTCCGAGGCGGACTACACTTGAAAAAAAAATCGGCGCACATCGGCAATATAAAAATCAGGGGAAAAAAATCAGGTTGGAAAAAATGAAAAAAGTCAAATGTACGACACGAAAAGTTCATAAAATTGGAAAAATTCGTAAAAAAATGAATAGGTAAGTCACTGGGGAAACAAAACAAAAATAAGGTTCAAATCGATATTGTCTTCAGAAAAATTAATTTTTCGTTGAGTAAATAATCAAGTAAAATTAAAAGAATCAGCCGTGAAATAAATAGATGTACATCGAGAAGGGGCAGTGGTCTCCTCGGGCCCGGCCTCTCTGGCTCCATGACGCCATGGCTGCGCCGCGTCCATGGCGAGCACATGGCCTGGCCTGGCCGGACGAGTCCCCGGCTCCCACACCGTGGCCACCGCCGGCCACCGGCTTGAACCAGAAGTGTGACAGAGACAGCGGCGGGGCCGGGGCCATACCTGACGCTGCGGGGGGGACAAGGACAGAGACACAGGAACACGCCTCATCGCGTCGGCCCGGCCTGCCGCGCGGTGTGGCGCGGCATGGGGGCTTAGCTTGGGCTTTGGCGTGAGACACACTACCCCCTCCCCTCCCCCTCCCCTGAGCTCTGCGCGCTGTGCTGTGTGCCGTGCGGTGCTGTGCGCGCCTCACTTCAGTTCGGTTCAGTTGTCAGCAGCCCGTGCCCGTGGTAGCCTCAGAGCCTGCCTGTCTGCACACAGCTGTGCTGTTCGCTGTTCGGCTCGGGCCCCCACGGCGCAGCGCGCAGCCGGCTGCCAACACCGCCGTGTCCGCGTTATCCGCAGTCGCGGCCGCCTACTCGCACTCGGCCACGTGCTCGCCGCTCGCGTGCCGTGTCTGTCGTGCCGTGACCTCCGCGTGTCGGCCCCGTGTCTCTGCCATGACGACGCGGACCTGCAGCTGACCCGTCGTTCCGATGACAGTGTGAGTGTCGGACCCGGGTTCGAATCCCGACCGGGTGCAGGCCGGGCTCCGGACCTGTCGCCTCGGCCGGGGACTCCGTCGATGTCCTCAGACCTCCGGTCGCCGGGGGGGCAGCCGCTCTGTGCACCGCACCTGGCCGAGGCCAATCAAGTCTTCCGTACTCATCCTTTTTGCTGTGCCTCAATCGGCCCCTTTCTTATACGACAAGACACGTTCAGGGCTTGTCTCAGAGGAAGTAGAATTTGAGGGGGGGGGGCGGCTCGTGGTGGAAGTTTACCGCTGTCGGTGCATGCAAATAAGAAATTTCCCCGGATGACCTTGTCCTAGACCACGAACTGTGGCAGCAAGTATGTAGGTCCCTATGCGAGCTCACGGGCTCACACGGGTGTACAACTAGAAGTGGTGTACACTTCCATCAAAGAGGTGAGCCCGATCAGCAGCACGGAGCACGGCGTCGAACTCCGTCCGGGGCCGTGCGTGGCGCGGGGGCGGCGGCACCCATCGGCCAGGATGACGTCGGCACGCCGGCACGGCAGACGGCCGGACGGGAAGGCCTCCGAATCTCAGACTTCACGTGCTGCCGAAGGACCCGTGGCACTGCCGTCCTAATCCTGGCTACCTCTGCATGTCTCTTCTTATCTCACGCGAACTAGAGTCATGCTCTAGCTCTGTGCTGCTGCTGCTACGGCTGCTGATTGGCGGTCTCTTCCCTCCCCTCCCCACATAGTCCTTTAAACTCTGGTATACATGACAGCAACAGCGAGACACGAGAACCAACAGCACCGAGCTCACTCTTCAATTTCCGGCCTCTTTTTATTTTTTCCCCTTTCTTTTGGCTCTCACTTTATGCTCTCTGCGCGGCACGGCACGGCACGGCCGGGTACAGTAGCAGGGCCCGGTAGGTAAAGGTTAAGCACACAGAAGTGCTCTGAGCCCAGCCGCCGGGTCCGCGGCGGAGGCGGAACCAAACAGCAAAACGCAAAAGGAGGCAAAGAAACCCGCGAGAAACGGCAACCGCAGTGAGAATGAGAGTGTATAGTAGGACGTGGGATGAATGAAGTCTTCCGGCGGTCACGTGTGGGAAGTCCTCGCTGCGCCGAAATCAGAGCCGCCTGGGCTGCCGCTGCTGCCGCTGCTGCCGCGTGCCTTGTGTTGGTTCTGCTGCTGTTGTGGCTGCGGTGTCTGGCAGCAAGTGACGGGGCGGATAGTGAGTAACCTTGAGCCCCCCCTTCCCTCCCTCCCCTCCCCTTCCCCCGGGTGGGGGGCTCGTCCTGTTCTGTCGCTCGCTATCGCCCAGCGGTCGACCACACCACGGTATCTGCTGGTCAAATGTTTTGAGAGCGCATCGCCGTGCAAAGCGAGGGCTGTGCCTGGCTGTGCCGCGGCCGGGGCAGAACGTGTCCTGGCAAACCGTGCCTGCCCCGGCGTCACCCCCACTCCCCCGTCTCCCCGCCGGAGTCGAGGCACCGGCCCGGCCTCAGACCGAGTCGATCCAATCCAAGCTGAGCACCAGGCGCCATGAGCTGCGCCGCCACGCCGTCGCTAAGCTTTGGCGGGACGGACGAGACAGTGGTTGAGGCCAGAGAACCGGTCGGAAAGCCGTGTACTTGAACCCGATCCCGAGATGAGGGGAAGGGAGAGGAGAGACGATCGCTCGTGCCTGTGTGTGCTGCTTGTCCCCCCCCTGGGCAGTGGGCAAACGGAGCACAGTTCTGCGCTGCATTCGAACCGAGCGCCGGAAAAACATCGTGACTGCGGCCGTACCAACCTCCCGGAGCTTGACCAAAGACAGGCGTCGTGAGTTACGGAGCGCGTCGGGGCCGTGGCACAGGTGCTCGGGCTTTGATGCGGAGTTTTACGAACAGAAGTGAGCAGTCTACGTTGGGCTTGGAGTCGGAGAACGCGATTAGAACCCTTCACGCGGACATTTGTAGTTGGTAACGTGCGTGGATTTGAATTTCGCGGGCGGCTGCCGTTCGGGAAATGAAAACACTTCCTGTTTATGTTTCGTGCCGTGACAGGTCAGGGCTCAGGGGCGAGGCGAGCAGCAGCCGCGAGGCATGAGATACTTTGTCCATGGGCTTCCAGGCCACACCTCGAGTTGTGCCGTTTCGCGTTCATGAAGGGAGCTTCAGTATCTAGCGCCGTCCGTCTTACCAAGCCGTTAGGCCCCTGCTTTGTGTGACAACTGCATGTGAGGGTTGTCGGCGTCTTCGCGGCCGCAGCCGCAGCCGCAGCCGCAGCGGGTTTCGTCTTGAGGGTGTGTGCTGACTCTGATTCCACTTCGGGGGCTCTGTTTGGTTGTGTACTGTACTTCACACATTACACATGTCTTGGAGGGCTTTCTATTTGCCGAGAACAGAATTTTCCTCACTTTTCGTTGCAAGTCGACTTTGTTCTTGCTTAGGAAGGTTATCAAGTCCATTTTCCACTCTGGCATTCGGGAAGCTGTTTTTAAGATGAATTAAGTCGTGTTTTACACTTCCTGCATTGACTTTTAGATTTTAGTAGGCTCAAGCCAACTGTAGGGGGATAACCTATTCACCATTCCTCTCTAGATCTTGCAGCTGATTTGAATGAATGATTGCTCACTGACGCATACGCTTTTGCTTTGATAGGTTGACTCGTGGAGTAGAACGCTTAGCGTTGTGACATCCTGATCTCAAAGACGACCCTCAGCAAACTCTCTTCAAAATGCGTACTCAGTCAGGTTGGTTGTAGATTTTTTACCAATTTAAAAAAAAAAAAACATTTTTAGTGTTATCTGCCAACTTTCTTCTCTGTGTTTTTCTTATCTTTGCGGATGTTGTTTCAGAACCTGCCCCGACAATTACGTCCAACGGGAAGGTGGCCAAGATGGTTGGCGGTGGACTTGGAGAAGACGAAGAGGCTCAGGATGCACCTGGGCCTCTAGTGTTTGATGACACTGACCATCATTGCCGTACCCTTCAAGCTTTGAACATGATGCGCAAGAACCGCCATTTCTGTGATGTTATTTTACATGTATGTTTCTCTTCCTGCCGTATAAATTTTATACTATGCAGGATAATTCCATGTGGCAGCAATGAATATTTAAAACTTTTGTTCCAGGTTGGCAATGCAGAACTGCATGCTCATCGAGCTGTTCTTGCTTCTGCCAGTTCTTACCTCTTTGAAATGTTTTCATCCGAAGAGGAAACAAAAGGAGTTGCAAGGGAAACTGTCATAACATACAAGCTTAATGGTGGCTTTGAGAAATCTGCCATTGAAAAACTTGTGGACTATGCATACACAGCAAAGTATGCTCTTTGAAATTTTTATTCTGATGTATTGGAAACATAGTCAATTTGTTACACATTTTGTGTTTCTAATGTTCAAGGTTGTGTGTCGAGCCAAGACAAGTAAAGGCTATCTACCTGGCAGCCTCTTACCTGAAAATGGAACCGGTTGTCCAGGAATGTGCACGTCATCTCATGGAAAATTTGCTCGTTGACACGTGTATTGACACTAGATCCTTGCCGGGCATTACTCGTCATAAGACCTTGGTATCTCAGGTTGACAATTTCATTGCAGATAAGGTATTTTCTTTTTTCTATCATTGTAGTATTTTTCTTCTTTTCCTTTTAATGTACATTTGAATTCCAATATATGTCTATATTCCTTTTATTGTTTTCAGATTGAAGCAGTAAGACAAACAGCATCATTCTTGGCACTTACCTGTCTTCGCATTGAGCTTCTGAGTCAGACAAGGCAAGAGATGTCTCTTGTTGGTGGTGATTCTGTTTGTCAATTAGCTTTGGAGTGGATAAGGAAGCAATGTGAAAGTACAGGCTCAGACCTTGATGATCTTGCTGAAAAGGTACAAGTGGATAATATCCTCATCAACACCCAAACAATCAGAATTGCTCTTCTTATATTTGGCTCCACTGTTTCAGGACCACATGTTGTACCTGGCACTCGATAATTCTCTCCAGGATTGCTCTGATCTTCCCAGTGGAGACACCAATGACACAGAAATGGTGCAAGATTACAAGAAGATGAGCAAAAAAATAACTGCAGCAAGGGTGAATTATTTGCTATTTTACTTATTCGGTCACAGTTATGTTACATCAAGTATTAAGCTAGTGTACTAGTGTTAAATTTTCTTTTTATTCTTTAGACCAATCGTAGGAAGGTTCCCTTGCAACCTGCCAAGCCTCGAGTTTTATACTTAGCACGAGATATAGGTGAACAGCCTGAGATTGATGAAAGCACAGATAGCATTCTGATTGCATCATGTAAAGTGTCTGGTGTGTATACAAATTACATTAGAATGATCTCAATGTCTCAATTATCTTTTGTTGATAATATCCCCATTTTTTCTCCCTGTGATTCTAGAATCCTCATTTCAAGCATTGGTTGCGTTTGGGTCACGTTTAGTGTCTATGTCAGTAACTCTTCGTCTGAACCAGCCAGCTGCCACCACTCCTTCTCCGGTAGCTACCACACCTGTGTCAAACAGTCGTGCAGAGAGTCAGGAGAAGGAACAGCAGCCTGACATGTACTGTGTGATGGCCCATATGAGCTCTGTAAAGTGTTCGAGTGGGTGTGCCAATTTGAATGAACAACTGCTTGTTTGTGGTAAGTTTTGTCCCCTTCTTTTGCTGTCATATTGTCTTTATTACCCAGTCCTCAGTTTTCTAAAGCCAGGGATTTGTAATTTATTGACTTGGCATCCCTGTGTTCAGGTGGGTATGACCGAGTGGAATGCCTGAAGAGTGTCGAGTCCTATGACCCAGAGTGGAACATCTGGGCAACTGTCGCACCCATGAGGGAAGCCCGGGGCCGGTTCAACATTGCTGTAGTTCGCGGGGAAGTCTATGCAGTTGGTGGCAGTAATGGAACAACCGAACTTGACACCGTTGAGAAATTCAACCAAGACACACAGAAGTGGACCAAGGTGGCATCCTTGCCACTTGCGCGGTCCCACACAGGCAAGTTATTAAGGAGCCAAAGTATCACAAATATCAAATCTCTTGTTACTTTTATCCCTCGTATGATATCAGGTTGTTTTTTTCTCAATGTGATTTTCTCATACAGTCTTTCAAAACTATATGTTGTTATTATTACTCTTTCATTTATTTTAATTTTGTAAGTACCAAAATGGTTATTTTCAATTTGATTATACATTGATGAGAATTTCTCATTGTGATACAACTACCTGCTCCTTAATTTCATCCTAAGCCCCTTGGTTTAGTAAGCCTTTCCTTGCTGTCATTGACTGACCAATTGTGTTGATGAGCCAATCATTGTAATTGTACTTCCTCTGTTTCCGTGTAAAAATAATAATTAATATTTGCCATCAAAACTTTGACTGTCCTGTACTTATGGCAAGTGATTCTATCATAATCATTATTATTATGATGGTTGGCTCAGTATAAGTGTGGTAAGTGTTGCTAGTTAGTGGTGCTTGCTTGAGTAGTGGTATTCAGGAGCATTTTCCGTTACTTATGGTGTCTTGTTTACATTGCACCAAGTGAGGTACAGTGTGAATTCAGAAACTGCAAAGCCATTTTTTATCTTTTTAAAATGTCAAGTCTTCTTATTAGAAGATGACAAGCTACTGCAGTTTCTTCTTTTTGTCCGTTTCTATTATAAAAGAGAAATATGCCTATATATTTTCCTTCAAAATATCTGATTCTGTGTGATACTGAATTCCAGAAGTCTATAATTCTAATGCTTCCTATTTTGCTAATAATCTCTCCAGTAGCCTTAAAAAGTGAATCTTATTTTATTTCTTTGTAATGTAGTTAAATTTACTGTGAATGTAAAACAATTCATTGTTTATGCTACATATTGGAAAACCACAAATGATTTTCCCCCTTCTCTTAAGAAAAATATTATTAAGACAATTGATCTTTGCATTTTCAAAGTTTTTTTCTTTTTTTTTTCTTCTTCTCTTATTTGGAATGGAAAGAGTAGCCCAACTTGATTACGAAAATTGTCATGATGCAGTGGACTTGTGAGCTACTGACATCATTTATCAGGCAGGGTGCATGCTGAGATGAAATAGAGAATGTCACACTGTGGAGTAGCAAGAAGGGAGATGCAATTCGCATCTTGTGTATATTTTCTGTTTGCAGACTTGTAAGGCCTGTGGGCTCGTCTGTGGTGAGTTCTTTACACAGTTCTTTTGGTTTCATTTCTACAGCTCAGTAGGTGGGAGATTTAACATGCGAGATTCAGCTGACCTTACAAAATTTTCTCTTCAGACGTCTACCTTTGCATTTTTGTTCTGCTATATTCCTGAAAGAGGGAAATTGTGATATATATGCCAGATCAGTTGTGGGTTGTTCCGTTTTAATGTTCGTGAAGCCATAACAATTTCCTGAAATTAAAACATTTGTCTGTTGGTTTACTTTACAGCTTTGTTATGTTACGGAGTCTCTGAAGAAAGAAGAGTTTTAGCATCCTCGGCATTATTTGCCCCAGGATAACGTCCATTGCTAGCTCTCACAAAATCTGTCCTGTTTGGCGTTCACTTGATATCTTGCTAATACCTTTCGTCAGTTATGCTGAATGCCATATGCTTTGTAACAAATGTGGTGGGCACTAGGTAATTTTTCCTGTTTCTTTCTTTCTTTCTTTTTTTTTTTTTTGGAACCATTTTAAAAAGCTGTTGATACTCCAATTTTACAAATATCCATTCTGGAGACTAGCAAGGATCTTGGCTCTCAATTTTCACCAGTGGTACTGAAAGTTTCTTCTCTATCCATTTCATTTCATTCTTTAATTAACAGTTTTTACATGAACTTCTGGTGGATCTTTGTAAGACACACATGTGAAATAATGTGCACTGAAATTAACACTCTGTAATGTGTGTGTTATTGATAGGAGCATGTAAAATTGGAGTCTCTCCTGAGGTACAGCTGAGCAGGTTTGGGTATTTCTTTGTAAATCCGTATGTAACAGAACTTCGAAGGAAGGTTTTCTATCTGGGTTGGGAGTTGGTGTTTTGGCTGCTGTAACAAGCAAGGGTACTTTTTCTATACTTCTTTTCCATTTCCCTCCCCCCCTTTTGTTTGCAACATTTTACACCACCAAGTGTATGGCATTCTAGGAGCATGAAAGTAAACCAAAGCATAGTGAGAGGCAAGGGAAACGCTAACAGCAGCAGTGCAAACTACAAGAGAGAGCTCATCGGTGATTTATTTAGCATTTATTGACCATCTGGTGAGTAAGCTCCAATTATTGATGTACTGATTCATGAGGAAGGGTGGGTTTCTGAGAAGGGAAATGCTCCTGATAGTGTGATTGGTGCAAGTGCATGAGGGGAGGGCTGATGAGAGCTCATGCCTCAGATCGCTTTTTGTGTTTGAGTTGCTGAGGCATGGGCTTCATAAGCACCTGTGGTAATTTTTTGTAATTGTAAAGTGCAGGAGACCTGGTCTTTTGCGGTGTCACCTTGGAGTAAGTACAATGTGCAAACCTTACAATGCTGAGGTGTTGCATGCTGGACAATTTTTTTTGCCTGAAATAGTAAAATTGTTTACAGTGGAAATCTGAAGATGTAATGTCTCTGCCACAAACCACCTAAGATTTTTTTTTTAAAACAGATTGTAGTACTTACCACAGAGTTCACAGGCAGTTACTGTGGATCCAAGGCATTACATTCTTTCTTTCTAAATAGATGCACTTCTGCCAAAACTTTGGATTTGATGGGGTAGTGGAAGGTTTTCGAATCTGTAGTGAGCCAGTGCTACAATATCAACTATTTTCAGGTGTGTGCAATTTGAATGATAAAATCTACTGCATCGGCGGGTGGAATGGTCAAGTCGGAATTCGTCAGTGCGACGTTCTTGATCCAGATGTGGGCAAGTGGAGTAGCATAGCACCGCTTCAGACAGGTACAGAAAAGTTATTTTCCTTCACTAATTTAGGAATGCTCTGTCTTGATATGATCATTAAGATTGATATACTTGTTGTGTTTCCAGGCCGGTACCAAGCAGGATCTTGTGCCATGAAAGGTCAAGTTTTTGCTGTAGGTGGCTGCGATGCATGGAACTGTCTCAATTCTGTAGAAGTGTACGACCCTGAAACAGACGAGTGGAGTTTTGCCAGTGAGATGATCACAGCTCGCCGCGGGTGTGGTGTTGCTACTTTCAAAGGTTTGTTAATGTTTCTGCATTCTTGTTTAATTTCTTCTGTTGTTAGTGGGTGGTGTACTTATATATGTTTGTGATGGTTTCAGGAAAGCTCTATGCTGTCGGGGGTTCAGATGGGACTCATGCTCTTTGCTCAACTGAAATCTATGACCCTGAAACAAAAACGTGGACTCCTGGTCCAAACATGACAACTCCTAGAGCCAATGTAGGAGTTGCTGTTATTGGTGGTCGCCTTTATGCTGTGGGCGGATTCTCAGGTACGTAGAGGAGCACGTAATACTTGCTGAGTTCTGAGTTGTTGGTTATGGTTTTTACTGATGCCCCAATTTTTTTCTGTTCAGGTAAAACATTCCTGAACAGCATTGAGTACCTTGATGAAAAGACTGATGAGTGGACTACATTCATGCCGAAGGCGTCATCGGCATCTTCTTCTCCATTTTCTGCTTCTCCCACACCAAGCAGTAAGGCCTCCATGGACCACCAATTCAATTTTGATGCAAAGACCAATGGTGTGAATGGTCAGGTAGCTGTTCCCAAAACATTGCAAGTAGAAGCACAAAATGGAAGCAGTGGTGACCATGAAGAAGAAAAGTAAAATAAGTAGGCTGTGTAAATGAAAAAAATTTATTTTGTAAGCAAGAGTCGAGTGTGATTGGGTTAGTGGCAGAGCTACACTTCATCATTGAAATATGAGTTCAATAACTGCTTTGCCACATAGAGGAACAGATGTAGAATGTTTAGTGAAAGTTCTAAGTTAATGAATCAAAACCTTGCATCTTTATTTTGCAGTATTTTCCTGAACATGTATTCTAGAGTATTGGGTAGTTTCAACAAGTTGTTAAGGTTGTGCATTTAGTCTTGGTGAATAATACAAATGCGTTATCCCAATGTATATCCTTATTATAGAACAGCAATGTAGGTTCTTCTTAATTCTGGATCATTTTAAAAAGTGGTTTCTCTGTGGACTAAAGTTATTTTAAAGCACACATCATAATGGGAGTTCTAATTCCTTATTAAGTCACCTTAGGTCTGACTATTTGTGACTTTTAAATACCCTCCATTGAAAATCTCCCTCCTTCCAACTAATATTGTCATGGTTTAGCCCTTGCGTAACCCTGTTACTGTGAAAATTAATGAGAAAACACAACTTTCCTGTGATTTTTTTCTGACTATGTCTCCTACACTCTTTGCCATATCTCCTAAAGTCTGAGTGGTTTCTTTTGGATCTTTTGAGGCTGTTTACAATTTTTACATATTATTTCCCATATTGGGCACATACACTTCAAGGAAATGTAACATGAACCTCAATTTAGACCACTATAATTTTAATTGGCGTGTGCTTAAGTTCCTACTTGATGTTCTTATCAGTTACAGTTTCCATTATGTTTGTTTTTAAGGTCATATTATTTATTACGTTTTCTCTCTATTCCCTCCTTCCCCCTTCTCTGACCATTTTCTTAAAGTTTAAGAATCTTTCTTTGATACTCTTTATATAAATATATATTTATCTTTTCGTATTATGTATTCTATAAGAACTGAGGCGTTTAATTGTTAATTTAGTAGTACCCAGTGATTTTTTGAAATTGTTCTTTCTTCTAGACTTACCTTGTCTTGATCTAAAAATGTGAACAGAGAGGCAACTAGTGCATAATGTTAGCTTCTAATCTTAGAAAATAGAGTAATCTAATGAAGGTCAGTGGGTATATATTGTGTTGCAACTTACTCCACTGCATTGTGTATGGCGTATGAGTTGTTAGCATGTAGTTTAAAATTTACTAGGATTAGTTGTGACTTCTTTCTGTTCTGTAAAGCATGTATATGTCTATGTGCGCACCTAGTTGCCAGGCATTTTATTACAATCCATTAAGTATATTTTGAGATTTCTTTTCTTTGCCATCCGCTGAATATTTTGAGGGAACTTCACAAATATGACGTTTTTAGTATGCTACCGATTGCCGGAGTTAAGATGCAAATGTGAAGATGTACTTGGATAGCTTGTGAAAACATTGTTATTAGAAACATGCTTGTTTAGAGTCCCAGTAATTTCAAAGTAGAAACTATGACTGTAGTGAAAATCCAAATTAATTGTTGAACAAGGAATCTCTGGAGAGTTTGAAACTTAAACGTATGTCATACATTTCATTCTAAATCTTAACGTAAGTACAAAGTAAGATAAAATCATGTGCGATGATAGTGGTGTGTGGCTGGCCCATTGCCTCTTTTGTGGTGATTAATTTCTGATATTGTTGTTTGGCATGTGAAACTTGCTATTTTTTTATGTTAAACTGTGAATATTCATGTTGATTATTGTTAACATTGAGTATTCATATCAATAACCAAATGTCGAAGCATAATACTTATATCAAGCTTGACAAAGCATAAAAGAAGTCTGTCTCTTTGATTTTTTTTCTTTTCTTTTTAGGTGAAAAGAAAAAACTATTGTACTTTACATTATTCTAATTTTTAGGTCATGAGCTGGACTGACTTCACAGTTATGTGAAGGCTGAACATTTACAGAGGAACCTCAATATACATGGCTATAACTCAAGAGATCCACAGTCCACATTTTGTCTCATGAATTAAAATGGTTTAAGTTTATGTCTTTTCAAGATGATCCCAGTTCATTGTCATTACACACTTTTGGTATGACAGGGTATTTAAACTTACGGGGTGTAACAGAAATGTTTTACCTGTCATTTGAATTTATGTACATCACCTTTTCCAGCCTCTTGCTATCGTGAAGCTGTCCAATTATACCGGTAAAATTCCCAATAAATGGTTCAAATCTGTCTTGCCTGTAGAACTGTGTATAGATTTTTTTCGCCATACCAATCCCGAACCTGCAGTCGCAAATTGTTTTAATAAAATCCACCCTCCAAAAAACAAACACTGATACTTTGCGTGCGTGCGTATGCGACCCTCAAAGCTCCTGGAGTATACAAACGCGTTCCTGTAAATACACAACACAAATTATCGGAGCAGACGGAGATCCTGAGCGCCGGCCGTGACCGCTGGGGTCTGTCAAGTTAGGGACGCACGTGAGTCGTGAGTGCGACCATGTGTGCAAGACGTGAAATGCAGTGGACATATTTCTGGGCTTTTCCGGCGTCTTGGGTGTCATGAGGCACCAATTTCATGGCGAAACCATGTTTAGGAGTCGGTCCAAACACACTCCGCTCCAAAAAACTGAATTTCAATATTTGTCAAAATTCTTAAAAATGGCAAGGCTTACCAGTTTTTAGCCGGAAAATATTTTGTGTTCCGGATTTTGTTCAAATTGATATGTGCAATAGGGGAGGTCCAAAAAAGTACAGGAGCACCCTTAGTTGCTCAGAAAGGGCCGTGGTTTCGTCGTGTGAGGCGCTGGAAGTGACGCGCAGTTTGGGCTGCCTACGTTCCAGGCGTGGACATAGCTTTCTGTATTTCCGGGGTCACAGGTGTCACGGGGTATCGTTTTCTCGACGAAACTATGCTGAGGGGTGGGCCCAAACACAGCCTCCGATCGAAAACAGCAAAAACAAATTTAAATTAGCCGGGGGAAAAAAATGTTTCCCATCTTGTAAGAATGGTGGTGGAGATCAATGGTCTTGCAAACACAGCGAAGTAGGCGGTGCCGAAAAATAAAAAAAAATCTGCCTCATCTTCCTCTCGCTTTCCTCTTTTTCGGTCTCCTCGTCGAATGAAGCCTGACGTCCGTGGCGTGGCCCGGGAAATTACCATATTTCGTTAGGCGACTGCGCGAATAGACCCTCCAGCTGGTGCGGATCCCGGGGGGGGGGGGGGGGGGCATCGGTATGGCTGTCCAAGCGACTGTGCGGGCTAAGGCGCCGCCGGCATAAACCCCCGATCCTGGTTCTGTGCCTCGGGAGCATTCCCAGGGGGAGACTCTAGACTCTGGGGGTTCCTGGGAGATCCATCCGGCTCTGTGCCGGGTAGCGGGCGGTAGAGCAGAGTCCCGGGGCCAACTAGCAAATAGCAGCCGTAAAGCACCCAAGTTGATCAGCACATCCATTCTGATCGCAGATACGCGCGTTACAGACCTCTCCTCTCCAGGCACCTGCCGAGACCAGGAAAACCCCGGGGAGGCCCCAGAGTAGAAGGTATCTTTGGGGGCCCCGGAAGGAGCCGCGGGTCCCCTGGTCACCGTGGTGACCCGCAAGCGGAGAGGAAGCTGAATGAGTGACCTGCATGGAGAAAGGATGGTGCAAGCGTACCATGATTTAAAATCAAAATTGGATGTTTATTTTATTTTGTTACCCTTATATGTTTGTTTCTGATTTTTCCTTAGTTTTCTCAAATTTTTCATATTTTTGCAGAAATTTTCTGATTTTTTTTTCCTTATTTTGTTTTGCCTTTTTCAGGGTGTACATTGATTTTTTTAAGTGAGGAACCCCTTGGCTCCCAGCGTTGCTAACTAGTTTTAAACATGTGTTCCTAATATACTTCCGATTAAATTTATTTTTCGCTCGCGATTAACGGACTTGGACCGCCATAAATACATAAAATACAACAGCTTTGTACCAATATATAATTACCTGGGTCGGCACCTGACCCCCCTCCCCCCAGTCCGTACTTGCCCCTCTCCCTCGCCACGCCCTCCTCTGGACCCCCGGCAGCCAGCAGGGGGCAGGGCAGGGCAGGGCGGGGTGGGGGCTGCGGGGGCTGCGGGGGCTCACGGGGGAAGTCCGGGACATGAGAGCGATCTCTGCAGCCTCCAGTGTTGTCCGGGACACTGTTAGGAGTGTATCCCTCTGTACCATGTCGCTCACGAGGGACTTGTTGATGGCCACGGTGCTGCTGGCGGCCCTGGTCTGGGCGCTGGCCGCGGCCGCCCGCTGGCTCCGTGAGTACCGCCGCTTCCGTAAGCTGGAGCTGTCCATTGATGGGCCGCGCAGCCTGCCGCTGCTGGGCAACGCGCTCTCCTTCCTGGGCATCGACCACGAGAACATCCTGACGGTGCTGCTGGGTCTGTGGGGGGGCCGGCGAGACGACATCTCCAGGGCCACCATCTTCAACCGGATGCTGGTGTTCGTGTCGCACCCGGACGACATCGGGCGCGTGATTATGGACAAGCAGCAGCGCTTCAACGACAAGCCCTGGTTCTTCTACGGCGCCCTCCGGGACCTGCTGGGGACGGGGTCCGCCGTGGCCAACGGCGAGGCGTGGCGGGTGCACCGGGCCATCACGCAGCCCACGTTCAGCACCCGGATCCTCAACGGCTACGTCCCGTACTTCTGCGAGGAGACGCAGGTAGGTTGGGTCACGGGTTCGAATACTCCCCGTTGTTCGGTTCTGTCCTCACGGTCTCCCTCGCTGCCGCCAGGTGTTCGTGCGGCAGATGCAGCAGGCCGTGGCGCAAGCCGAGGCTAAGGGCGCGGAGGGCGTGTTCCCCTTCGACGCGCTGCACTCCGCCATCGCCCGCGGCGTTCTGCGCGCCACCATCGCCGTCGAAATGCTGCCCAGCGACCGCGAGCGCGTCGAGTTCCTGGTCGGGGGCTTCGGCACCGCGCTCGTAACGGTGGCCAGGCGCACCTACAACGTCCTGCTGTGGCCGGGGGCTGTGTTCCGGTGGACGGCGGCGGCACGCTTCCAGCGCGAGTACAACAGGCAGGCGGACGAGTACACCGAGGCCGTCATCGCCCGCAAGGAGCAGGAGGCCCTGAGCAGGTCCGCGACGTCCGCCCCGGACAGGAGACCAGTCGGCCGGAGGGGGAAGAAGTCCTCCTCCGGCAAGTCCTTCCTGGACCACGTCGTCGACGCCAAACTCAGCGGCACAGTGACGCTGCCAATGCGCGAGATCGTGGACGAGGTGAAGACCGTGTTCTCGGCCGCCATCGAGACGTCCACCACGACCACCTGCTTCGCTTTGAAGATCCTCTCGCTGCGGCCCGACGTCCAGGAGAGGGTGTATCAGGAGCTGCACGACGTGTTCGGCGACAGCGACCGGCCCCTGACCGCCGGGGACCTCCACAGGTGAGTCAGGGCAGGGGGGATCAAGGAGAGGAGAGCACGGCAGAGGCGAGGGGGCCTTCACTGTTTTCAAAATCGCTGTACAGTGAAAAACAAATATAGTAAAAAAAATCGTGACTGGAAAAAAATCAAATTAAATCACGATGATTTAAATCTGTGTACATCGAGAAGGGCCATTGATGACCCCCTCGAGGACGGCCAGGGCACCTCCCAGGGCACCTCCCAGGGCACCTTCCAGGGCACCTCCCAGGGCACCTCCCAGGGCACCTCCCAGGGCACCTCCCAGGGCACCTCCCAGGGCACCTTCCAGGGCACCTCCCAGGGCACCTCCCAGGGCACCTCCCAGGGCACCTCCCAGGGCACCTCCCAGGACACCTCCCAGGGCACCTCCCAGGGCACCTCCCAGGGCACCTCCCAGGACACCTCCCAGGGCACCTCCCAGGGCACCTCCCAGGGCATCTCTACGTCTCTTCAACGTGTCCGCAGGCTCACCTACCTCGAGTGCGTCGTCAGGGAGACCCTGCGCATGTTCCCCACGCTGCCGCTCGTGGCCCGCGCCGTGCACGAGGACGCCGACCTCAACGGCAAGACCATCCCGGCCGGCTCCGTCCTCATCCTCAACATCCTGGCCGCGCACCGGGATGGCCGCTTCCACAAGGTGAGGACCCCCCCCCCCCCCCCCCCTCTCCTCGACATATTGCTCGGGTTTTGAATGTTCGCCTGCCCATCTGACTCCAGGACCCGCTGCACTTTGACCCCGGCCGCTTCGAGCACGGCGGGGCCGCGGGCCGACACCCCTTCTGCTACATGCCCTTCAGCGCGGGCCCCAGGAACTGTGTGGGCCAGGGCTCCGCCATGCTGCAGGTGAAGACGGCGCTGGCCAACACGCTCCGGGCGTTCCGCGTGGACCCCGTGGACGATGGCATCACCGAGCCCAGCCAGTTCCCGCTCACCTCCGACCTGGCCATACGCTACGTGGGCGGCATCAGGGTGAAGCTGGTGCCCAGGAGGACCGTGGCCGGGTAGTCCTAGCCAGTCGGCCCAAGACTACCTCACGGAACGGATGAGGTCATGAAACAAAGCTGTCACGTTAAAAGCGGCCGTTGCCCAAAGGCGTGTAAGACGCATTCCTGAACACATGAATGCTTCTGCTTTGATTTTTAATTTTTGTTTGTTTGTGTGTGCCCTAATAACCACATGTTATCACCTTTTGTAAGTGTCCACTTGTGGAGACGCGCACGTCTAGTCACTGGAAATAAGCGACGTCTATTAAAACATTTTCTGAAGAAAAAAAAAAGAAAAAAGAAATCGGGTTCGATTTATTTCTCATCACGACAACCAGCCAGTCTTAGCCAGCCTTGTACTCACATGAAACACGTCTGATGCACGCAGCACTGTCTGTGGTGGAATCACTATTACTTCGCCAACGTGCCACAAAGGCAGCCCTACCCCAGGCGCGGATACAAGGGGGGGGGGGGGGGGGGCCACAAGGGGTCCCCCCCCCCCCCCAAGATGCCCAAGATGAAAATTAGGCAACCCGCCGAACTTTTCGCCTGTAAGTAGGCAAAAAGTGGTACATTGCCCCCCCCCCCCCCCCCACAAGTGGCTCCTGGATCCGCGCCTGCCCTACCCAGACCCACGCGGGTTCTGCCCAGACGTCACTACGCGCCACTACGTCATAGGCCGCAAGGAAAAATGGCACGAAGTGCGTACGGGGGCCTGCCGGGCCTGCCTCTGTCTCTGTCTCTGTCTCTCTCTCTCTCTCTCTCTCTCTCTCTCTCTCTCTCTCTCTCTCTCTCTCTCTCTCTCTCTCTCTCTCTCTCTCTCTCTCTCTCTCTCTCTCTCTCTCTCTCGCCCGGTCTGGAAATACCCGCCAGGCCTGGTGCGTCTGGTCTGTCCCCCTGGTCCAGGACCGTGCCAGCAACGCCACCTGCCGCAGGTGAGAAGAGTAATTTCGGTGCACGGGGGGCCAGCGGAATGGGTACCGTAGAGTACCGTTGTAAACACGCCGTAGTGGTTTTATTTTTAGCCGTGTACTGCTCGCGCGCTCCAGGTCCGGGACTTCCCCGACGACGTGTGACGTGCCGGGCCTGCCGGGCCTGCCGGGCCTCACAGCCGCTGGGCGTGGCCGGCGAACACCCTGAAGCCCTGGAACGTCTGCGCCACCGCCTCGGCGATGCGGCTGGCGGGGATGTCGAAGCCGCTGCTGCCGCCTCCCTGCAGCTCGATGGTGAACGACTTGGGGATGTCCGCCACTCCCTTGGCCCAGTCGTCGCTGCCGCCCGCGGCCGGGTCTGCGGACAGGTTGGGAGCTCCGTAACGCCGCCGGCCTCCTCTGTGACCTCTGTGACCTCCTGTGACGCTGTGGCTGCCGTACTCACAGAGCTCGGCGCTGTTCTGGACGGTGAAGGGCTCGGACCCGGCCGCCACCATGGCGTCGTTGGCCTCGTTCCCGATGGCAGCCTGGAGGAGGGACACGCGGAGGGATTTAAATTTTAAATCCGGAACGCTCGGCGTGAACATGGAGGATGCGAATGGTGACTCACCAGCTCCTTGGCGTCGGGGGCGTCGTCTACCCTGTAGTCGTAGCCCCACGGGTACAGTATCATCTATGGAGGTGAGGAAGGAGTCAGTGAGTCGGACAGTACAGCCCCGGGAAAGAGTAAAAGGGCGGGGGCCGGGGGCCGGGGGCCGGGGGCGCCTACCGGGCCGTAGCTGTGCAGGGTCAGGTACATCTTGACGCGCTTCTCCTTGTTGACCTGCAGCATGAAGTCCCTCAGGTTCTGAGACTCGGGCTCGGAGAACGCCTTCTTCCCCGCGTACGTCTCGGCGCATGGGAACGTGCTGGCGCCGCTCTCTGCCACGAGATCAATTCACATTCGGTAACGCGAACAGGGCAGACATTCACGTTAGGTTCGGTTCTCTGCCATGGCGCCTGCTGCGCCTGCACTAGGCTGGGTAGGCAGCACAACCGCGCCGAAGCTGTGCAGCGTTGCCTACCCTCCCGTTCGCAGGGGGCTGCGAGACCAGCTTCCTCCAAAGCCGGTATTTGAACCCTCGACCACTCTGTACTCACGCATCCAGTGGAAGCCGAAGTTGCGGTTGAGGTCAGCGCCCCGTTCGCAGAGGAAGTCCCAGAACCACCGCAGCCACGTGTCCCGCACGGCTCCCCTGTTTTTGCGCCAGAACCTGTCCTGGGGGAGGGGAGGCGAGGGGAGGGAGGGCAGACGTGAGGGGTCAGAACGCGACTCGATGGGACGGGACGGGACCGAGCTGCCCAAGTGCCTCACCGTGGTGAAGGTGTACTCGTAGCCGTCCGGATTGACGACGGGCAGGATGTACCAGTCGAGGCCGTCCAGCAGGTCCCGGTGCTGGTCGCTGTGCTGCACGAGCTGGTCGATGAGGAACAGGGCGGTGGCGGGCGCGATCCACTCGCGTGCGTGGATGCCCGCGTCCACCAGGATCGCCCGGGGCGCCGCGCCGTCCGAGACCGACACCCGAATGGCGGTCATCTCCCGGCCTTGGGCGCTCTTCCCCACGGACTGCAGCGTCACCAGCGACGGGTACTTGTCCGCCAGCTGCCGGAGGTACAGCTCGATCTGCGGCGGGTAGTGGATGGGGAGGATCACGTCATGCCGGAGGGTCTGCGGGAGTCACTTCCTTTGTGGACGACGAACCTCGTCGTAGCGCATGAAGGCGTCGAAGGTGACGTTGGGCTCGGAGGCCTTGAGGTGTCGGCCCAGGTGCTGCTGGCGCGCCGCGGCCTGTTCCCTGGCCTCCCTGTCCACCATGCTCTGGACGTCGTCCTGGCTCTGGGAGTGCGGCACCCCCTTCTCCTCCAGGTGCTGCAGCACGCGCCGCTCGCTCGTCCCCGGCGCCACCATGAGCGTCGTCTCCCTGCCCGGCACGGCCTGGCGGTGCCACATGTCCACGCTGCTCCAGGAAGACATGGCCTGCAGCACTGCGGCATCGATGGCGTCCCTGGGCACGGCGTGAACCAGGTGGTACCTGCGCAGTGGGCGTGGGTTCGATGCCCATCAGAATGTTTTTAAATTGTAAATATATTTTTATTTGACTTAAGCAGGTGGTAATTCTCAAACTGCATAACAAAACGAGTCGAGGACAATCTTATCGCGATGATTTGATTTTGATGCTTCACTCACGGAGATAAGAGAACCTCCGCCTACCGCGGTAGGACGGCGGGAAACAATTATTTAAGAGCACTTGAGCAGTGAGCCTTTGCAATAAAAGAGCACTCGAATTTATTTTTTGGGGGGGGGGTCTTTTTTTGTCTTTTAGTTAATCGAACAACGTGGCGTGTCCCTTTTATTCCAGAAGATTTGCATTATAAAAACAAACACAGGAGGGACGTCATTCAAAAGAAGAAGAAAAAAAAAAGAAAGAGTCTGGAGGGCGCAGCACTGACAGTATTTGAACCCGCGAACTCACCCTCGGTAGGAGCGGCCGGAGGCGACGGCGGCGGCGGCGAGGGCCGCCACCAGGAATAGCAAGGGCTGCAGCCACCTCATAGCTGTGACTCAGGCTGCGGGTGTGGACTGACTTGAGGGCTGGGCTGGGCTGGGCTGGGGGAGGCCCTGGGGGGCAGGGTAGGCACAGGGGAGGGGGCAGAGATAAGCGACTAGCGATTACGCGATAAGCAAATTAAACGTCTGCGTAATTCACTCCACTTACGCCGCCGTCTTTCTCTTTGTTCGCGCCCAACGAATCAATAACGCAGGGCGCGGGCACAGAGCCGGTGAAGACTCCGAAGCCCCGGGAGACTAGGCAGCCGGCGCGCGGTGCGGCTGGGCGGGTTGCCTAGCCCGGCGTCGGCAGGCGTTTGGGACCGGTGCGGTCACTGCCGAGCCGAAGCAGCCACCGCCACCGGCAGCGGCTACCGAGCCCACCGCTGAGCAGCACCTCCGCGATGAACACCAGGGCGGCGACGGCCTCGCCCACCAGCAGCATGACGAAGATGCTCCCCATGTGATCGGCGTCCAGGGTGTCGGCCGTGGCCAGCCCCTGCGGCTCGTGGCCTTCGTGGTGGCCGTGGCCCGCTGCCCCCGGGCTCCAGCGCGGCCGGTGGCCGTGGTAGTGGAGGCGGCGGGCGCGGTCCTGCTGCGTCAACAACTCGTCCCGCCACAGGTCCACGAGCCGCCATCAAGTGTCAAGTAGAGTGAAAGTTTGACGATCCACTGTGAGTGCGGGGCGAAGCGCGGAGCGGTGTGGAACTAAAAACAAATACATGAGTCGGGGAAAAACAGGCCAACAACATTTGTTCTTTTCAAGGAAAATTTATTGAAGGTAAATCAGTAGTTAAACATGCAAACACACATTATCAAAAGGTATAAGTAATTCTATGGCAAGGTGACAGAGCAGGTTCAAAACTTTATAAGAAAATAGCTGAATTTGAAACACTTCAGATTCCTGGTGCTCAGTTTTCTTTTCTAAATGTATTATTACCATACAGGTTCACAACAAAAAATCCAATAATAATAAATAACCAAGTCGGATCCCTTAGCACTGGGGAACCATACACATGAGTTCCGTCTTTACCCTGCCCATCGTAAGAAAATACAATCTTAAAATCGGCAATGACAAATCTTTTGAGAAAAGAGGCTCACTGCAATACCTATAGCAACTAAGACTCTGCAATAAGCCTCTTTGTTCCACTTACTTTTCGATATGTATATCTTCAACATTACAATCAGTCCAGACAACATGGTAAACCACCAATGAAGAGAAGACTAGCTACAAGTTAGAGATTTCCAGATAGCAATTTACAAGGGAAAACTGGTATTGCACAAAATAGGGGAGGGGGGAAAAAACACGTCACAGCACCACGATGTGTGCTGTGGAGCTTATGTAAACAAGAGATCTTTGGTTTATGTGAAAAAGTGTGGGGAAAAAAACAGAAAGAAAATCACATCACTTGGGTGGATTGCACAACCGTACACTAAAATGCATATAAATTAAATATAAAATGACTGACCTCAGAACATGTATTCGTAGCTTAACTTAAAAAGAGAACAAACATACTTAAGATTACAGATACAGACTTTCGTGAAGAAGACAGCTTACCACTTACCACGGATGTGCATTTTTTTAACAGGTGACTCAACAATGTGCATACTTTTCAGAAAAGCATCAAGACTGCAGCAAAATATTTCAGGGGGAAAAAATGAAGCGATAAGTTGGAATGATGTAGTTCAACTCACAAGAAAGGAATCCTAAGAAAGGCAGCAATACTGCTGATGTAAATATTGCCACATCGTGGGGGATGAAAAATTTGGACACTAAGTTTCAGTCCATTGGTTACCTTAATACAGTGTAAAAGTACAGAACTCTTAGTGGCTAGAAAAATAAAGCCCACAACAAACTATTTAAATTATTTAAAAAAATGCTCATCTTTGATGTTCAAATATGACTGCCTAATACTGATAAAATGAACTTAACCACTTCACAGCTAAGACAACTACTTCTCAGAGCTATACTTGACATGTAAATGGCACAAGAAGATTGACATATGACTTTTAAGTTCCTCCCTGAATTGTTCTGAATCATTTCATAGGACTGTAAGTTCACAACATGTCCACAGATATGCAGGGAGATGCCCTCTTTTCTGCCAAACTGTTACATGGAATTGATGGAAGTCTGAGAACTTAGCAACTAGAAACTTCGCAATTCCACAGTAAAGTATCCCTACTTATTTACAAGGTACCTATTAATTTTTTTTTATAAACTACTGTACTCAACACTAC
Source organism: Odontothrips loti (assembly GCA_038380765.1). NCBI lineage: Eukaryota > Metazoa > Arthropoda > Insecta > Thysanoptera > Thripidae > Odontothrips > Odontothrips loti. Next base: position 12,951,023 of record CM076256.1, read on the forward strand.
AAAATTACATTCAGACTTTTCCTTTTTAATCAAACACATGTTTTTGGGAATGTTGCTTACACTTATCATCTGCTACAATGAATCTATAATAAATGAGATCACACTGATGTGGAAGGTTCCAGGTACAAGCCAATACTGGAAGTGCACTCTCTGCACAAAAAATATTGCACCCATATTTCATTCTTCGAAACTGTGGCTAATTTGAAACGGAATGGAGAAATAAAACCATGTCAAAAAAAAAAAAAAAAAAAAAAAAAAAATTGGTTATGTGTATCACAAAAGCTCAGGGGAATAACAACAACGCACAATCATCTCCAGATTCTCCCAATCGACTTAAATAGGGGAAGTCTAATAAAACTTGCATTGTCCTTACACACAAACACACTTCAAAACAAAATAAAGCAAAAATACTTATAATGATAATGAACAAAGTATTCCATTTGAACTCCTTAGGCAGAGCAAAAATATTTTCAAACCAAAACTCATACATTTCTTTAAATTGATTGATAACCCAGTAATTTTACAAATGGAAGAATTCGATATGGAGGAAGTCTAATCCTTTGTTACATAATACATTAAATTTATAATCAAGTATTAGATCACTTTTTTTTTTCTGTTCCAGTCTCATTGAGTACAAACGGTTCCACATTCTTGGTCTATTCATATACCATGTGACCAGAATGCTGTGTTCACACCGCAAGTGACAGAGCTCATCTGACGCAGTCTTTATGATCCCACGGCAGATAAAAGACCCCTTTGCCCACCTATTTTCCAGCCTTTAAGTTAACCCCATATGCAGCGGTAAAAATTCAAAAGCAGAAGCATTTGATAAAGTTCATGGAGCAGTTTTAAATGGCAAACAAAATTTTAAACACATTCAACAATAACCATTTAATTTGAATCAACTTCCACATTTGTCAGAACTTTGGTTGTAATAGTCTGCCCATCATCAATTAGCAAATAACTTCACTCCCGTCTTAAAGGACACCACACTCTACTGTCACAAAGGGTTACAACACACTTAAAATGTAGGAAGCAAAAATTTCTCATCACTTCAGAATTCATAGAGCTACACCTAATGTAAAAACACACCACATAATTCACACAAAATAATACTTGTTACATAGTATTTACATGTCCTTAAAAACTAACTCAGTTCAAGTATTGCACAAGGGTAAAAATTAAAGAATCGTTCTCAATAAAGATTTGGTCATATGCATTTGGTCATTCATTCATTCATAAACACTGCAAGTCAATCATTGACGTGCTTTCTGTTTGGCACATAGCAAATTAATCTTTGGAATAAAGTCTGTGATTGAGTCATCACAATAAAACATCGCTATGACTACATTCACATTGTATGAATGGACTTCCAAGTTCAATTGAGCCCCAAATGTTAATTGTCAATCAAAATCTTTACGAGTCAACTCATACTGTGGGGACATAAAGAAAACTATAAATAAATAAATTTATAAATCAACTTTAGGACACAAACAACAAAACCAATCTTTCAAGAATCAGTTTCAGTTCTCAAATATTCCCATGTATCACAAAAGCAATATAATAAAAAAAGAAAATCTAAGGGTGACTTGCCCTTCACCCCAATATGGAGGTAAGCCAAGCTCGCCAAGTCAAGTAAATAAATAATAATAATAATGATAATAATAATAATAGTTGTGAAGTCTTTAAAATATAAAACGTAAAAGGAAACAACAGAAACAACATGTAAGAAACGATAAAACATTAAGATGTTTCGGGTTATTTAAAATTCTAACAAAAGAGAATATTTGGATGCCATCCCCAGGCATAGATCACACACATCTGAAGACAATCTCTCAGATAATTATAAATAAACGTCAAACGGACCTGTATGAGAAAATACAGTCATAGCTGAGAGGCTTGATGCCTCATATGACCAACACCCTTTATTACTTTGGAATGTGGTAATAGCCCATAGCTACATGGCAACACTAAGCAGATCACAATACCATACATAATTAGTTAGTTGCATTCAACTCTTAAAATCCTAAAAATATGACTGGAGGTGCCAACATTTAAGATGCTACATTGGCACACCTGATAAAAACACCAATTTAATAAAATAATACATCTGGGCATTTGTCAATTTTTTTTTTAAAGTTTTCTTTTTAAAAATACAGGGCAAAAAACAATTGAGGAAAAATCTTCCATTCAAAGTTAAAATATTTTCCTTGAGAGTAGAGAATCTGTGCTTCAAAGTTTCAGTCTAGAAAAGGTTCGATTACAAAATAGCTTTTGATTTCTAAAAGTCAGGGTACAAGTCTTTCATTGAGAACTGCATTGGCGTTTTGAGGATACACGAGGGTAAAGTTTGCCTTGTCGGCTCATAGTGCGCTTTGCAGCATTCACGAAACCGAATTTTAAATAAATTTAGCACAGCCTTCTCAATAACCAACCAAAATCCTCTGTAAAGACATGGAAGGATCTTTTTTTTTTTCCTGAGAGGGATGATTGCATTAAGACAATCACCTCTGCTTAGTATTGTGGTAGGTACCCCTATTGTATCTGAATACCCACGTATAGACCAGAAATTCAAGGCTGAGTGTTGACAGGTTCTGATATTTGAGATACAACTGACTCAACAATATGGTTTTCTTTGCTTAAATAGTCAGATGGCTGGTGATGAGTGACTTTGGAACTAAGTTGTAGAAGCATGTCAGCAGCAGCAATACTGTTGCGAGGCAGACCATCAAGCCCACTGCTGTCTTCAGACATAGGATGCCCCATCATAAACGCTTCTGGGTAATCAGCATAGTCAGAATACTGAAGACAAGAGAGAAATGAGCACTTTAATACATACTGATAAAGAGCCAAACTATATCAATAATATCAGAAGCGAAATTAAAGTCATGCTGCGGAAAACTTTCAGACATTTACCTTTCGGGGTCGTCCACGAGGCCGTTTCCCAGGCATGGTAGATACCAATGACTTGGGCATGCGAGGAGCTCTCTGCTTAGGCCCCTCCATGTTGCTGTTGTGGTGTCGTGTAACATGTTGTTTCACTTTGTCTTGCCGTGCAAAACGCTTCCCACAGGTCACAATGGGGCACTGAAATGGTCTTTCTCCAGTGTGAGTGCGCTTATGCCGCTCCAAATGAGAAGAGCGACCAAATGACAATTGACAAACATCACACTGATGAGGCCGTGGGTTAGCAGTGGTATGCATTTGCACATGACTGAAAATTAAAAGAAGGTAATTTATATCCATTTCTGCACTAATCAAAAATTGTTATCTGAATTTGCTGAGAGACTCACGCTCGCAAGAGTTCTGAAGATTTTAAATCCATGAAGCAAAAGGGACAAACTGTTGATGGTGACATTTTAGGGTCAAGTATGACTTCTCCATTTGAATCTTTGTGAAGCACACCATTAGGGGTTTCACCTTCAGTGAATGAAGACTCACACAAGTAGCCTAAAACAATACAAGAAAAAACATGACATCAGGTTGAATTTTAATTGGCAAAGTTTCATTGAATCGTTACTGAACTCACCAACACCATCTTCCTCATCGTCTTCCCGAATAACAAGCTCTCCACTATTTTCATCCTGGTTAAAATCTTCCTCTTCAGAATCCTGCATTTCTCCACCAGAATTGGACTCATTTTCTACTTTCCCTTGTGATGATGTCACATTGCTTTCGGTAAATTTTGCTGTACCATTCTGAAGCGGTCGGTCCATAGCACCATTACCATTTGCCACTGGAATGCTGAGATCAATTCCATTAGTTGGGGAAGAGTGCACAGAGGCTGACTGAACTACAGGCTCTGGAGATGCACTCTGGTGAACCTGGTGCTGGTTTAGGGCAGTAATAACTCCAGCTTTTGATGCAATTTTCACTTTAGGTGGACTTTCAATCGTCGGGGGCAAGGATCTCTTTTGTGCTGCACGAGATTGTTGGTTGCTCTGAACACACCCAAGACACAAAATATTAGAATCTATTTTGGACACAAAAATCAACTGTTTTAAAAAAGATACAGACAAAAATATACTTACTTCGAAATCAATCTGGGATGGCTCATGACTCATTGCTGCAGTAGCAGCATCTTCTGGGACAACTTTCGGAGGAGCAACGATTCTTGATTTGGGAGTAGCAATTCGAGGTACATTTGAAGGTGCAGGACGATGGGCTTCAGTTGCGACTGGTTTAGGCTTACTTAAAGGCCCTTTCCCAGATGCTACAGTTGTCTCAGTCTGGCAGCCATAGGCAAGGCCTCGAATCTGGAGATCTGTTGCCACTTGTATTAAGGGCTGTAGCTCAGAATCGAGAACATCAACTTCACCTCTGTACATGTATTCCAGTAAAGTGGACATTTCATGCCGTTTGATTTCTCGGAAGATTAGAACTGGATGCTTGCAGGGATTATCTTTGAATACGGCCTCAAAATATGGGCTACAAGCTGAGAGGATTAATTTGTGAGCTTGTAGCTTTCCATCAGGACAAGAAATTGTGACATCTGTGAATGCCTGATCATAGTAAGACCTCTCAAAGAGAGTACGCATGCTCTCCATATGATTATCCCACCGGAGGTGGAATGCTTTCTTGTCAGAAGTCCCCATTTTACACCGAAGATCAATCACATCAGCGACTTCTGATCTGTAACAACGAAGACAATAAACATCATAAGAAACTCAAAAATAAATATCACCAAAATTTATAATTTGGCATGAAAATGAAATTATCCCCTACACAGCAGTCACAAAATAAAGACCCGCAAAGAAAATTTTAAATTCTAAATCACATAAAAAAAACACACAAGAAAAACATTTTGTATGAAATGAATTCAGGTTAAATTATTGTACCACACTCCTCTCGGTTTTTGTTTTTCAGATTTCAAAACACGAGGAACCTGACCAAAACTTTTAAGGGAGTTTGGGGGCGGGACCAGCCGCGGTAGATCTGACAGTTCGCATCACATGATCGCTTCCCGACCCCTAACCTGACTTCCTGGTCAGAGCACCACGGCAGCGGCCCGAGATCCCAGCTCAAGCCCCAGCCCCCCTGCTTCCAGTACTCGCTTCCAGGCGAACCAGGATTACTCACCCACCAGAGTGTGACTCAGTTCCTGGACACGTCTAGTCTCCCACTCGCCACCCCCTCTCGTGCAAAGCCTGGCCCCTTCCTTACCGACGCCAACCCTCTCCCTCCCCCTCCTCCAACCCCCGCTCGCCCGCCCCGCACCCCTCGCGCACGAATATTCGCCCCCGGACCCGCAGATTTCGCCGAACCCGTTCGAAAACTCTTACGGACACCCAGGTAAAATGCGACGGGCCCACACCTTACAGAGTCCTGGGGAAATCCTCGGGCCGGCAGAGGGGCAGCACAGAACCACCCCAAAGCTGTTTGTAAACACAGTGCGGCTGGGGCGTACAGGTCGGGGAAGGGCTAGGGAAAAGCCAGGGGCACTTCCTGGAGGACGGCCCGACCGGGCCCGGTGCCGTGCTAAACTAGGAAAGCGGGCGTGCGCGTTGGTCGGTGTGGGGCCAACTCTACCGGGTCAGAGCACTAGCGATAAGGCACTGCTGGGCCCTGGGCAGCGCCCGCAGCGCCGCGCGGAGGGTACATACCCCGGCCATGGCCCGGCGCAGCGCGTTATCAACATGGAGACGGGGCGGGGAGGGCCGCCTCCTTTCTCCTCTTTCTCCCTTCTCCCTCGCACTCACAGCCCGGCGCACTTACGCAGTCCGCCCCTACGTTTCTACGCACCGGTCGACACACTTCACACGTCCAAATTCGGGTACCTTACCTGCTATTTTTCGGACACTTTCCAACGAGGACACGCGGACACGACGCTACGCACCCCTTCCTTTCTCCAAACGGGAGGGACGGCGCGGCGGCGGCGGCGGCGGCGGCGGCGCTCTGTGCAGATTCCCCTTCCCCTCCCCGTCCCAACATCGAGGGTGAGGGGTGCGCCGGGCGAGGGGAGGGAGGGACGGCGGCGAGGGGAGACCGACGCTGAGAGAGGGTGGGGAGGGGGAGCAGCCCGCTCGGCGCAGGGGCTGGGCAGCAGCGGCAGCAGGGGGTTGTAGGTTGTAATCGATAGAAAGACGGTACAATCCGCTCACGAGTCCCCTCGGCCGCCGTGCCGCCGCCGTGCCGCCCCCGGCCGCCCGCCCCGGTGCCCTGGGGGGTGGTTGGCCCCACACCCCCGGCTGGGGACGGGCAGGTCCGGCGGGGGAGCGGGCGCGGACGAACTTTCTAGCCGGACTGTACCCGCTGTACCATCTCCCCCTGCCGGCAGCAATCTCCCCTTCAGCTCTAGACCGACCCTCTCCTGCCCTCTCCCCTCGCAGCGCCGGGGCCCCCCCCCCCCCTCCACCCCCTCGGAATAGGGTCCGGTCTCCCCCTCTCTCCTCCGAGTGCAATGGAAGAAGCACTCGTTTCATCACTCGGAAACCGAACCCACTGCGCTCTCTCAGGCGGAGAGGCGAAGCCAAAACGAGACCTGGAACTTCCCTCGTGCGTCCTGTTCGCAGGGGCCTAACGTAACATCTCCAGCGTTACTCCAGAGTCCTCCGCCCCTAAAATGTGCTCAGTACGCGTCCAATAGAACTCCCGCCTGCGTCCGTCCCACCCCCGCTACACCCCTCTCTACCCCTCACCCTCACGGCACCCCTTGCGCACCCCCACATCGGAACGGGGCTGGGCAAACCACCATCCAGAGGGGTTCGTTGCGTGGTGTTCATGGAAATACCCCCCCCCCCCCTCCCATCCCCTTGTCATCGGTCTGGGAGGTAGGCAACCAGCTCGACACAGAGCAACCCCTCCATCCCGACTGGGTATCGCAGTACGCCCACAAGCTCTTTCTGGCTTTCCTCCATGAAAGTCTTTTGTCTCCTTTCGTAGCATAGGCGGGGTAGGGCGGGGGGATAACAAAGCCAACAATCGGTGAAGGGTTCGCCGGCTTCGCTGTCGGCCCTACCGGCACGACAATGGTGGCAAAGCGCGAGTTGAGTTGAGCCACTTTCGTCGCTTTCGCCAGAGTCGATGCGCGCTTTCCATGAGATCAATGAGGGAGGGATGACTCGCAGCCTTCCGCTCTTTATTTGTAACGAGCTCTTGACTTGCAGATGCAGCGAGAGCGAGTACTACTCGAGGCACCAGTAGCCCGCAGGTACCCGTGCTCTTGCCTCGCTGTGACGGGCGCTGGTCGCTCCGCTGCGCCAGCGCGCAGCGTGCCAACAACTGTTCACTGTAAACAACCTGCCAACAATGACCTCGGAGTTATTCGCAGCTGCTGACGGCATTTCCTTATCCGGTTTACACGCAGCACGCCTCGTCTGCAAGCCGTAGATTGACTCGCCATTTTTTTGTTATTTTTGTTTAGAAATACCGGCTTGCGCTGTTTCTTGTGTATTGACGAAATCGTGGCGAATTTTGATGGCGAAGGAGATTTTGACTTGAGTAAGTACACAACGGCATGAGGGATTGAGAAGTGGAGCAGTCGGGCGGGCGGAGCGGAGCGGAATACCCCCGCTACGGTACACTAACGGATCCGTCCCGAATGGATGATTAGATAGACGTTCAAATTTATCGCATATCTTCTGTGTTTCGGAGTTTTTCGACTCATATTTTGATACTCCTCCCCCTGATGTTACTGGTCATTGCTCCTTATTCCATTTTTCTGTTTTCAAAGAGTCGCTCGAATTTTGTTTAAGGTTATGAATTGTCCTGCTTTGCCGCTTACCTCACCCCATTTTACTTTATTACATGGCTGCAAACTAACCTCCTTTTTCTTTTCTGTTTTCTCTCTGAAAGGGTTGCCCATATTATACTGAAATGTCAAGGCACCGGGAAGGTCCGTCCGATTGTAAAGTGTATGTTGGGGACTTAGGTGAGTGTGAGTTTTCTGTATTCGTATGAAAGTATGAACTCTTTCTAAAAATTGCATGGTTTAATTATTGTGCTTGCCTTCCATCGTTCTTTCTAATGGATGTTTGATTTAATTCCAGGCTCATCTGCGTCTAAGGCTGACTTGGAGGATGCTTTTTCATATTACGGCACCCTCCGTAATGTGTGGGTTGCTCGAAATCCACCTGGTTTTGCATTTGTTGAATTTGAAGATGCAAGAGATGCTGAGGACGCTGTCAGAGGTCTCGATGGAAGGTACATGAAAAGTGTAACATAAGACTTTTGTATTTTCCTCCTGTCAGCTTAACCATTTCAATGTATTTTTACTCACCCGTATTGTAGGATGGTGTGTGGACGCCGTGTGAGAGTGGAACCCTCCAGCGGAACAAGGACAGGTCGGTTTGGTGGCTTCGGACCCCCGTCTCGGTCCAGCAGAAATCGCCCCTTCCACCCAGAAGACCGTTGCTATGAATGTGGTGATCGAGGTCATTATGCCAGAGATTGCTCTCGGTTCCGCAGATCATCCCGAAGGTATGTTATTAAATGTCTCAGTGTGAGCTTGCAATTTCTCCTACAACTCCTGTAATTTTTATAGACATCAGGAGACAACTGGGTGTCGTACCCTAAAGCTGCTGTACAAGGTGGCATTTTTGTTGAATATTTGTCTACTCTAAATGGTTAGATGAGCTCCTTAGTGTTTCCATTTTGGAGGTGTGCAATGGCTGTTTCCATAGCTTCGATGGGCCTGAGCTCAAGATAATATTCCTAAGTTTCTTGCAAGATTTTATAAAAATTTGATTGATGGTATTAGAAGGGACATCACAAGAGATACAACATTGAAACTCTCTTGGTCCTTAATACCTCCAGAAGTATGTGTTGCACTCTTCAGTAGGTTTTTTAATATTGCTTCTGGTGCTGGGAGTTGATGCTGTGTGGTATGTCTACATGCTCCTGTGGAACATGTTGGGTTAAATTTTTGCCCACCACCAACCTCCATACCTCAAGAGGCAGTCATGCAGCTCCCTTAGTTATTTTCTTAAGTAACTAATCCCATATAAATTATTTCAAAGGAATTTTTTCTTTGGTTTTCAATTTTTTTTTCTTACATTTTCATTCTGTGACTGTGTGGAATTGCTTTATCTCGATTTAATTTAAATTCTCTAAGTTTGTGAAAGTGCATTTTCTATATACAAGCTGGTATGTTGTCTTTTCAATTGTGACAAATGTACCAATTCTTCTGTCCTGCTTTATCAACAAAAATAGTTTCCTTCTTTGCTGCCAGTAATTTTTTGTTTTATACGTATCATTGATACAGTAATTTTTAGATAGTTCTCCATTTTGCTTGGAAATTTCTACAACCAAAGTTCATAATTCTGAATGTTATATTAGCGCTGACATTGATTGGATGTCTTCCTAACATTTTTGTAGGAGTTTCGGCTGATCAGTAAGATTCGTTCTTCATTGACAAAACATGAACACTACTCCAAGTTATGTGGCATGGTGCGCCTTTCCTCATCTCTGCCACTACCTCAATCAGAACGAGCTGCGCCTGACTTTAACTGATTAGACAAGATCCTCGTTTCTGCACTGCGTGCTGGACAACGAGAGATGAACTATCACGCCGGATTCGGTTTGGCTAGTACCTTCTGCCCCTTGCCCAACACTGCTCCACTGCTCATCGAGTCGCCCTTCAAGTCAATCTACAAGTTGATCTTCGAGTTATTCTTCGAATCGTCTCTTCTAGATGTCATTTGATCTTGCACACAATGAAGCAAGCAAGCAAGCCAGCATGCACGCACCCACGACTTGTTGATTCTGCGTATCCATTCGTCGAGTCATTGCTCAAGTCATGAGTGAGTGCTGTATCTAAAATATTAACTTGCATAGTTTAGGTGTGCTGGTTACTTAATTCCACAGCCATAATGATTATTTGGAAACTGTTTCGTTGCCATAAGTAAATCAAGGCAATGCTCGTTCAAATGGTGCATACCATGTAATCACCATGGCTGAATTTCCCTTGCATGCTGGTCTAATGAGCTGGTAATATTTCTCTATACTCCTCTGTTCAACTCCTAACGGTTCAAGTGGCAGTGTGAATCACAAGAGTGTAGTTTTGTGGTGCGCCTTGTGCTAATAGAGCTGAAATATGTGAAAGAGCTTTTCTGTTATCTCTAAAGGGGTCCCAAATCAGTTGGTGCGGTTATCAGGCAACATCTTCTGTTGATTTAAAAGTTCGTTTTCAAGGTGCAGCTCAAGCTATTACTTTTGGAATTAATATCTCATCTACAAATGGTTGAGCTTTGCTCTGCAGCCTGTTCTATTTAAATAATTAAGATATAGCGACACATTGCTTTGAACATATTTTGGTTGCCTTTCAGTGAATTACAATTTTTGATGAAGCTTTGCCACTTGAAGAATGGAATTTTCAGGACAGCTGTTTCAAGTTTCCATGTCGAGGATGGCTTCTTTCTTGATTTTCCTTCTCTATTTAATCTGCTCTTTCATTGACAGCCTGTTAAAGTAACTTAGTGAGTACTTTCAGTCTTTGGAAATTGAAGATATGCAGATCAAAGTTCATCCTCTTGTTTTTTTGTTTATTTTTTTTTAAAAAAATTTATTGAGGGGAAGAGGAACTGTCGTCTTGTCTTGTTAGCAAAATATCAGAGGTGTGAGAATTCTCTAAGGTTTCTGGTTAATGCTGATCTTTTTAGGTACTTAGTTCTTTTGTAGCTGGAATGCCTACTCATGCATGAGTAGATATTAGTATGCCATACATGTCTTAGTACCTCTTCCACATCCTTCAGTTTAAGTAAATAATAAGAAATTTAAATCCTTCAATCATTTTCTATTCTTGTATCCAAGCATGAGCTATATTTGTAACATGCAAATGACACTAAGGGGTCCTCTTTTCAAAAGTGTGTTTGCAGACCTTCTCATATCCATTCACCTCTAGGAGGTTATAAAAATTGATGTTTTCTTGCATGCAGATTTGTAAACAGTTTTCAAACAAACTTCACACCTTGTGAGCGCCTTTCAGGGAGATGGATCTTCCTTTCAAATTTGCCATTTGTTCATTTTTCCCAAGTACCATAACATTAAACCTTATGTTTGCTACTTCCGAATTAGAAACAGTGGCAGAAGGCACTTCTGCTTGTTAAGCCTTTGTAATGCTTTCATCTCTTGCGGTGACTTTGTACCTAATATGCCTCTCTAACTTCGTAGACTTGGCCTAAATTTCAGGTGCAGAGACCCCTTAGTTGCAACTAATTGCATTAACATTGCCATCTTGCACATTGCTTTATGTTTTATGGTATTTTAGTGAATGGAAAAAAAAAAAGGCTGTTGGATGTCAATCTAGGACGTGACATTCATGTCAGGAATCTTGTTGGCCTGTTCTTCAACACAGGTCTTCATTATTCCTCTGCTGTCTCTCACTCTCTCTTTCTCAGTGTTTATCTGAAAACGATCGTGTGTGAAATTAACATGTGCCTTGGTTTTTTTTCTCAACAGGTCTAGATCTCGCGGTGACAGGCGCTCCCGATCTCGCAGCGATTCCAGATCCAAGTCTCGGTCCAAGTCGCGATCCAGGAGCAGAAGGCGTTCCCGATCTCGCTCCCGCTCCAAGTCCAGGAATGTGAAGCGGTCCCGCTCCCGCTCCAGGTCCCGCTCCCCTGCCAACCGCAAGCGCTCCCGCTCCCGCTCCACCTCCCGCAGGAACAAGAAGCGCTCTCGCTCAGCTTCCAGGAGCCGTTCCCGCTCCAAATCCAAGTCCAAATCTAGATCCCGCTCTAGATCCCGTCCTGCAGAGAAAAAGAGCCGCTCAAGATCCCATTCCAAGTCCAAATCCAAGTCTAAATCGAAGTCCAAGTCAAGGTCCAAGTCCAAGTCTAAATCAAGATCCCGGTCTCGCTCCAAGTCAAGGTCCCACTCTCGATCAAAGTCGAGATCCAAGTCCAGATCAAAGTCTCGATCTCGCTCCAGGTCAAAGTCTGTGTAAGTTTGTCTTTTATTGCTTGCATTTAAAATGACCCTCAGTATTGTCATGCCCATTATTGATTCTCAACTGTAATTTTATTTATTTCAGGACAAAGGAGTCAACATCTCCAGCAAAGGAGAATGGTAGTGCAGAGTAAATGCCTCGTGTGATAATGAGCAAGACTTCTTTTCCTTTTTTTGTTTTGTTTTTTTAATGTTAAAATTCTTGCACTCACTGTTATATTTTCAATCATTTTATGTAAGTGATCAATGCACGTGAGTGTTTTTCCTAGTTTGTGACCTGCAGTCAGATGTGTCTTATTTTCTTAATTAAGTACCAGACAGTAAAATTGATAAACCCTGGGAGTTACTGTCGTGTAGGAATACCTATGATTGTGCAATATTACCAAGCATGTGTTGTAAGTGATTTTCATGTGTTTTGTGTTTGTGGGTGATGTGTTAGCAATGTTTTATGCAAATAGATTTGTGGAATGAAATAATTACGATCAAGTTCATACCAACACTTTAAATCCTTACTTTATTTCATTGTTAATAGTACAATCACAGTAACCTTTTCATATTGTTATAAAGTGGGGAAAAGAGAGGCTTGGTCTTAAACATCTCAATTAAATTTTACAGCAATGCTAATTGTTTCTTTGACAAATAAATTGTAAATGCATCAAGCACTTCATTAAAAATTTACTACAATATTCTACAAATATAGATATTTTGGATGGATGCTGGTATATTTGCCTAAGATTCATAACATTTTGACAACATGAGACTCATGAAGAGAAATTTTCTGATACTTCCATGACAGTATTGCACACCAAGTTACAATACGAATCTGCCATGAACACAAAACAAGATTCTCAAATTTATAATAAGTTGCACCTTCGAACTTCTTTGGTATTATAAAAGGTGACAATTAATAACTTTGGCATTAGAAGAAGCCTATGCATGGCTATTGAGAACATTTCAAGTTCACACAAAAATTGGCTTTGTGATCACAAGTCCTCTTGTGTAGTGGACAATTTGGCAAACAGAAGAACTACAATGAATGGGCTCGACACCCATTACAAAGGCACAACTCGGCCGATAAGAAGCTGGTAATTGAGACTACTTGGTTACTTCAACACATGGCATGCTAACACCGCACTAGTACATTCTTCAAACTAAAATTTTAACTTGTCTTCACGAGAAATGTTGCTATGCAACAAAGACAATAGAAGTCCAGCAATTCGGATGCAGTCTATTCTACAATATAATAGGAACAAACAACTCTAACAAGGCATTTAATGTCTAACACAGATCTAATTTGATAATTACAGGGATTTACTCAAAGCATACAAGCCATTTGGTTACTAATAGGTTTCCTTCATAAATAGTTATTCATGACTAAACATTTCATACGATATGGTATGGAGAATTTGTACAGTATGTAGGTTGGGGGGATCAATCCCCGAAGTCCTCAGTAATGCTTATAAGCTAAACCAAATTAAATCTACAAAATATCAGAGTCAACTTGATTTTCCTCAAAAATGTCACATGAGGTTAAGTCTAAATTTCTCCCTAAAAATTTGATCAAAATTGTTTGCTCTAGGTAAACCAATTACATTTCAAATGAAATGAACTGAGTGAAAGACATTTGGTGAGTCCAATTTTCTACTGAGCAAATCTAGTATCTTATTTGTAGCAAAGCCAAAGCCTTTCTTCAAGTTTCAAATTCAAACTGCTGAAATAAAAATAGTTTCAGCATATGCTTACAATATAAGTGCAAAAACAATTCTTGCTATGGAAAATTACGCTTTAGCTTGATTTCCAGGGAAAGCAATGCTAAATGTTTCCAAAGTATTTATGACATTGCAACTCTGCCAAGTCAATAAAATTTAAAATCTGCAAAAAATACATATCACAAAAAAAAAAGAAGTTAAAAAAATTGGAACTTGTAGTGAATAATTCTAGAAAAAAATATTAGTAACAAAAAAAGTGTGATGTCCACACTAATGCATGCCAGTACACACAGGTGCATCAAATACAATACATTTACAAATTATATCAACACGTTAACAACAACCAATGTAAATCTACAGGCAAGTATTGTCGGTGGGATTTTTTCATTGGATGTAAACTGACCTAGGGTTACAAGGTCTTAAATCCAAACAACCAGAAATACATTCATAAATTAAAACAAGTAAAATTCAGATGATAGATTAAAATTTTTGCATCACATTCAATAAAATATTTGGCACCCTACATGCATTGAGTGCTACCTAATGGAAAAACGTCCTCATCATTTATGTCTGAATTTGAGAGAAATGGAAATTCTCGGCGACAAGGTGTCCGAGAAAGAAATTGAACAATGACCTTGCCTGCTTCTGAGGCTGCTTTGAGAGAGAGAGAGAGAGATAGAGAAAGAGAGCAAAAAAGTTTTTGTGGTTGGTCCCACTTTGGGCTTTCCCAAAAACATATCTTTGCTTCAACAGCAACATTTAACATTTAAGGCTGGGTGATTCTTGATTCCGGATAACTCATATCTTGTGTAATATTCACACAAGGTTTAGTATTATCACTGTTGGTTTACTGTGAGCTTCAACTGAATGAGAATACAGTGATGATAACTGAGCAAACCCGGCAAAAATGTGCCAGAGAAGCAGTCACCTAAGACACAATTAGGCCATGTGCAGCGCAGTAATGCCGCAGTGTGATGTAACATACAATAGCACAATGCAACATTAAAAAAAAAAGAGAAAAAAGCCCCTTTCTAACTCCACTGTTCCACTGAGTTAAGACTTAGTTCATGAAGACATCTATGTGGCACAAACACATTTTAACAAAATCAAGACTGTCAGTTGTGCATTCTTTCATCCACTGGCTTTGGTGCCATACCTAAAATGGCTAAAAAAAAAGTTACTATCAAATCCTAAAGCAATAAATGGTTAAGGTTCTACCGGATGTCCCAGCCAATGCAGCCCAGTCGAATGGGTTGCCTGTCAGCGCATTGGGGATGAAAGGACATGTTAATTAACCCGAGAGGTGCTGATAGGCAAACCTGACGACTGCCCTGTACTGGCTGGGACACCCGCTATAGTCACTTACGTCTTGCTTTATAAAAACTTGTTGAGCACTGTAACACCATTTTTTATTTTCAAAATAATACTGAGATATGGCAACAGGGCCTGTACAAAGGAGCAATTTTGACCATTGAGAGATTAGGAAATGCATAGAAAACAAGTAAAATGCAAGAGTTTGGCTTAAAGTTTACAGAGTACTAGAAGCACAGACCTCTATCTTTTCTCTACTTTATATTTTAAAAACTTACTCACTTTGAGTCTACTTGTCTCACTTTGAAATCCATCAAAATTGAGACCTTAGCAATTACAGTCTATTTCTGCTTCATGAGCGCTTTCGTACTTGAGTAGTGAGTAGCAGTAAGAGGTACTAACAAAATTTCAAGGAAACTTTCAGCTTGGAAGAACTTTTACCTGAGATATTTTCCCACCTCCCATAGTACAATAAAACGTAACTGAGCAGGGGAAAATTTTTGTCCACAGTATTCAATGTCACAGTAGCACCAGAGTTATTAAACATGGTCAGCACAACACATACTAAAGACTTTAGAGTAAATGTAGCACCACCAATACAGCAGGGAAAGGATTAGTAACAGATTGAGAAACCCGATTTAATCAACTGGGGTGGGCAAGTCACTGATGTTGGAATTGTGTCTTGTCTTGCGACAACCTTCATGATCAACATCCATTAAGTTAGGATTCACAGAGTGTGAGAGTGCCTTTGTCCTGTCGAAATCTATAAGAGCATACTTAGCTTTAGCTTTAGCTTCTTGTGGTGACTCTGGATTAGTAGCCGTGGGTGTAAGGCTTGATGCTGGAGAAGGTGGAGGTTGATTTAAATCTAGCACAGCATAATTAACAGTCGCCAAATTTTGAGGGGGTGTTGATGCAGATCCAAGGCCTTCCCGCTCAGATGGGCTCAGGTTGGTGTAGCAAGGATGTGCATCTTCCTCACTATCTTGTCCAATCAGCAGTTTAGCTAAAGCTTTACCTCGCATTAATGGCCCACTAGTCAAGCTTTGTGATGCTTTAGGTACAAATGGCAATGGCACACCAGACACAGGTTTAGCAATGATTGCAACCCCTTCAGGAGGTACACGCTCCTCTGCAGCTGGAGCATTTTCATAGCCCGGAACAACATTCATGTATAAATGATCCCTCAGTACTTCCCCGTTACTGTCCTGGTCTTCCCCACTGGCAAGTGCATCACTGCTATGGGATGTTGAGAGATCACCATTATGTGAAATCTCAACATTCATGTACGCTGGTGCTGGAGGCAGAGGAGGCGGAGCCATCTCAGTAGTTTCCTCTTTGGAAGAAGAAAGTTGCACCACTTCAATTATCTCATAGTTGAGGTAAGGATGCTCGTTATTGTTGCTGTCATCACACACACCAGAATCTTCCACTTCCTCAGGAACAAGCGATATCGGAGACGGATCTGCTCCATTTGCAGGTGTTAGAGGAGCACTTGTTGCAGGTGGAGGGGGAGATATGGGAGGTGGGCTTACTGGGCCACTGCTGTGTATACTGTCCATGCGACCATTGGAATTCCATTGTCTTTGACGGATTACAACACTTCTCGGTTGGTTTGGTTCTAGATAACCACTGGGTTCCATTGAATCTGGAGTACGGGCAGTTGCATTTGAAGTAGCGGTGTCCTCTGCAGTGAACTGAAACTGGGCCTGAAGATGGTTAAACAACTGTTCTGCTCTCTGACAACGGAATGCATATATTCCTTCTCCTGTTTGACAAAACACAATAATTAATACAAGTCATTGCAAAAGAAACGCAGTACATTATTAGTTCAATAACTGTTACTAAATAGTTCAGAACTGACCTGTTGGAGCTCTGCGGCCTGACTCAAAGCTGAAAAGTTCAGAGTCAGCTCCATAACGACGTAAGCTTTTGAGCGGCCAAACAGTAGGAGCTTTGTGCTTCTGGCGAAGTATTAAGTCTGTTTCTGTAACTTCTAGATGACCAACACTCATTTTATTTCCATCTTCATCTACATTGATGACCTGAATGAAGGAAGAAGTTCAATGAACTATCCTGCTAAAATCGCTTGCGTATGAATGAAGAACTTCATTTACTTACTTCATATATGTTTGGATGTAAATTATTGATGTTTCTTTTACTAGATACACAACCCATAATGGGGGATTCTCATAACCACCTGTGGGCAGACATGAAGCACCCATGTGAAATTAGTATTGAGCGGATGGGAGAACTTCCCATCCGACACACTTGGCCCTGCAGTTCGATATTACCACATTTCCATTGACCAGTTCTTTACACAACATTAGAAAGTTAACCCATCACATAAGACAACAGTGCAAATCCTAAGCACCAGACAGATTTAGAGACGCATCTTCTAAATCTACATGAAGGCAATAACCTTATCACTAGTATCAACATGTCCAAAGCAAGCATTGAACCCTGTTCACTGGAGTTTATTCCAAACGCACTTACCTAGTTACGTGCCGAGGGACTGTGGAGAAGTGACGCAGAAGGAAACGAAGGATGCGTGGCAATTACTTATTCCTGACATGACAGCGGATGCTACTACGCTCTAGCTCCATACCAGTTTGTTGTTTGCTTGACACTTCGGCCCACAAAAACATGTCCTCTCTTCTCCTGTTTTCGGCCGCGCCCGCTTCCCCCGCTCCGCTCCGCTCCACACCTCCTCTCCTCAGTACTACAGGACTCTACTCAGTACCAGGACAGTGGTACGAAAGAAAACCGGCACAGAGATGGAAGCGGGGAGGGAAAAGGGCAGAGGCTTTCCAACGATGTCGGAAAGAGCGTGAACATATTTGTTATTAATTTACGTCAACACGAAATTTCCAGCAGACACTTCTCGGAGGTGTTGCGGCGGCAGGGGTGGGGGCGATGATGATGTCACAACATCGGATACGAACAGAAATTCGTGACCAATGGCGTAACGGGATAACATTTTCGTTTCCACCCGACTCGTTGCTTTTGTGAAAAATTACACAACGCCTTATTGAGAAAAGTACTTGACGAAGTGGAGCGAGTGGGGCGGTGGGGCGTGAGAACTGACATGCACTGATTAAAGTTGAGTCGTGTTGTTTTTTTTTATTTACAGAAGAAACGACATTTTGGATTCGTTGTCTCCAAACACTTCAATCTAGCGCTGAAAGCAGCTTCCGCCTACCCTCACATGTGGATGTAAAGTTTTTCATAGGGCCAGAACCCCCTACCACCCCACCCCCTCCTTGCACAACAACATCCTGGCCTGGCCTGGCTCTTGTTTTCTCCGTCACGTCTTTGTTCGACATGGACCTTTTCCTCGAGTAGCTGAGTGTTCCAAACATCGGTAGAATTGATTTTCAAAAAGTGTATTTAGTACAGTGTCCCAGCATCCTCGATCATGGATACCTACCTGATCAATAACAATAGGTAAGTTAGGTTCTTGGTCCATGCAACAGCTGATTGCATTGCAGAATTTCGTCGAACTTTCTTTTTTGAATCCTTCCATATTTGTATTTCTGAGGACAAATTGTTTATGGTTGAACTGTTCCTCCACTCGCTTTATTTAATCCAAGTGCAAATCTTCATCTACACTTTGTAGAGGTGATGTCATTTTCAGGCTCTCTAGACCAACTGTGTCCTAATTAATTTAAAGATGAAGTTCCAAGAGTAATAGTGATTGAAGGTGGTGGGTTGAAACTCATTGCTTAGTATTGTTATGTTTTGAAGTCCTGGAAACATTTTTACTGCCTGATTTGGACGGAGAGCCGGTTTCCGATATAGACCCCACTGGTTCTGAAACCATGTATAATATATTCATTGCTTCTGTTGCTATCTTCTTTCCTTAATATTAATCTTATGTGCAGTGTGAACCATTGAAATTCTTGGTTGCAATGCTGTCATATCTTATCTCTGGTTCATGAGATTACAGTGAAATAAGTGTGTAGACCTTTGCATTTTAGGGTTGCGAGTTTGATTATCTCGAGACAGAATCCAGCAGTTATAGAAACATGTAATAGCTGAGAGAGATGCTGTGTGTAGATTGTTATACTCTCACTTGCAAGCCCCATGTCATATTCGTAACCATTCTAATTCACAGAGTGTTTCCTGTGACAAATTTCGTGCACAGATAGACAGCACTGCTAATCTAAATTGTATTTGATTCTAATTTTCTTTTCTTTCCTTGCCAATGAAATCATTTCCCTTCCGTGTAGAAGTAATCTTGCTAGTGGTTGGACCAAGGGACAAACTCTGACCCAGCATGGTCGCGTCTGCAAAAGCTTTGTGTCGATGCGATCAGTAGCTTGGCCGGACTCGACTATTGGTGTCTGCTGGGGCCCCGGCAGCCCCCTGCCCCCCGCAGACCAAGGCTCGGTCCTTCACTCATGGGTGCATTGGCCAACCTTATGTAACTGGAGGGGAAAAGGGGGAGGGAGGGGGCAGGGTTGTGGAGGGGGAGGGTATAGTTGTGATTGTAGTAGTAGTAGTAGTGTGTGTGTGTGTGTGAGAGGAAGTGTGAATGGGTAAGACAGTGACAGGAACAGAATTAGGTGCGAGGGGGCAACCACTCGTTAAAAATGTGTACACAGATTTCAGGATTTCGTCGGATTACAGCCCGGGGTTTTCGTTAATTTTGGAATTTTATTGCTTTTCTGGCTATTTCAGCCGTTGTAGGTGCTATTTTTCGGCATGAAGTCCAAGTCCAACTGTAAATTCGCAATTTTTATCAATTTCTTTTTAAAAATTTCTAGAATTTTGTACACATGATTACGCTAGTGATTCGCCCCTCGATTAGGTGCACTTTCTTGTCCTGGTTCGAGTCCATCCTAGGCGCGATGCGGCGGGCCAGGGCCGATTCACGAAAGTACCTTGGGCCCAAACGAACCGCAGGCCAGGGGCAAAACCTGGTCCACACCACACTCGCGGCGGTAGTGGTCCACGGGTGTCGGATGGGTTGCCTACCGAGACGGAGTGTGCGGGCCTCAGGTGGGCCACAGGTGGGCCCGGGCGGAGGGGAGGGATCGCCTCGGAAACATCTTGAGTCGTCCGGTCCCGTCCCCGTCCGGTCCACTCGGTTACCTAACGCCAAGGCGTTACGGCGGGGAGCTCGAGCATGTGACTGGCTGCCTGACGGCGTACTTTGTTTGCCGGGCTGACGTCCGCGGTGTGATATCGGGCTGCAGCCCTCCGGCCGGGCTGCTAAAGGTATCGAGGTGTGGCCGCTCACTGGCCGCGTGCACCAAGGCCACCGCAGGGACAGCGGGGCCCACAGGGTACAACGGGGTCCTCTCGGCCCTCGGCCGCCTGTGGCGCGGACCCGCACGCGTCCTCGACAGATTAGATACCAGTCGACCCCAGGATCTGTCATCTACTTCTCTTCGCGTCCGTTGCCTGGCGGCCCGCCTGCCTGCCTTCCTCGTCCCGAACTCCGGTGCGACGCGGGTTCAAATACCGGATCGAAATGCGCCGCTCTCGATTCGCTGTCCACGCGACGCGAACCTCCTCGCTCCGGAGCGCCTGCAGCGTAGGCAATATGTGCGCACGGGAGCTGTGCGGGCCGGCCTACCCTCCCGGCGGCGACCGCCGCCCCGCCCTGGAGCGGACAACAGACAGACCGGCAGACGGACGGGAAAAACGGACGATTCGTACAGGAGGCCATCGAGTTGACCGGACCGGACTAAACCGGGTCCTCCTGTCCTCCTTGGGAGCGGCGGGCACCGGCGGGGCTGCCTACCCTCCAGGCGGCCCCCGCTGCTGACAGCGCTGCGGGGTCTCTCTCTCTCTCTCTCACTCTCTCTCTCTCTCTCTCTCTCTCTCTCTCTCTCTCTCTCTCTCTCTCTCTCTCTCTCTCTCTCTCTCTCTCTCTCTCTCTCTCTCTCTCTCTCTCTCACTCCTCTCTCTCACTCTCTCTCTCACTCTCTCTCTCACTCTCTATCTCTCTCCTCTCTCTCCCCCTCTCCTCCCCCTCTCCCTCCTCTCTTCCTCTCCCGCGGGCCGGGACATGACGTCACGGACCCTGTGGCTGACGCCCCCCGGGCGGGCTGCAGGCGGCTGCAGGTGGTGATAGCGCCCCCTCCTCCCTGACCGCCCCGATCCTCAACTGCATGACGCATGCCCCATATCGGCCTGCCCGGCCCACAGCCTAGGGCCGAAGTCCAGCCGGCGGGCCGACTTTACACTCCCGGCTGCGCGGCACGGCACGGCACGGCACGGCACGGCACGGCACGGCACGGCTGACGGCCCATGCCTGTTGCCGCGGCCGTGTGTCACGGATAGCGATGACGGCTGTCCCTCCGGTCACAGTCCGCGGGGGGTCCGGCTGTGTGCCGCTGTGTGCCGCTGTGTGTGTGCGGTGTGTCTCTGCCTTCCGGTCCTGGTTGTTCTCGGACGGACCCTCCCCGGACGAGCTCTGCTCCGCTCTGCTCCGCTCTGCTCCACAGCGCCGACGGGACAAAATCACAAGCCACAAATCCCGCGTGGATTAGAAACGAGAGGGTGTCGGCGGAAGAAGAAAGATGAAAACGCAACTAAAATATTTAAAAAACAAAAACACATCAACTAACACTAAAAGAAAAACTTGAACTTAAAACTTTAACTTAAAATGCTTGCTAGAAATCGGCAACTATGCTGCCTTAACATTATGAAGGGTAGAGTAAACAATCCGGTGGGTCTGGAGCGAGCAGGGTGACGAACGCGGGGACAATGACTTCAATGACTTCTCGCCTCATTTTACAAAATGGTGCGGGATGCTGAGGCTCACCTCCGCTCCGGCCTCTTTTTTACACCGAGCCATTAGCCCTGACGTCACCAAACTGGGCCCCATCCCGACTCTGGGCCGCGCTAGCTTTTCCGCGACTTTTTCTTTCTTTTGTATTTGTGTGTGTGTGTGTGTGTGTCTGTCTTATTCTTTTTCCGTATGCGCTCGTCTCCGCTGTATTGGTCTCTCTCTCTCTCTCTCTCTCTCTCTCTCTCTCTCTCTCTCTCTCTCTCTCTCTCTCTCTCTCTCTCTCTCTCTCTCTCTCTCTCTCCCCCTCCCCCCCCCCCTTAATCGTCTCCGGCTGCTTCACCATGGGTATTTTGGCCCCTCCCACTCTGTATAGAGAGAGACAGACAGACAGAGGTCGTCATTGTCGTGTAGCCCCGCAGCCATGTTTGTTGTGCACCCTTTGCACGGCGGGGCCGCGCGGGGCCGCGGAGCCTAGCAGACGACGCGAGCGCAAGCAACGCACGCTCGAGAGCAGACGACACACTGCGGACGCGCAAATCCCGGCGGTAAACATGTTGTGCGTGTGACGTCACGACACAGGGCCGGCGTGGCGCCCCGCACGGCACACCAACGCGTCCTGTCTGTCTTTCTCCCTCCCTCTCTCTCTATCGCCCTAGCGCCGCCCCTTTTGTATTCCCGGCCGGTATTTGAACCCGCGACCGTAACCGAATATCATGAGGCGCCGGGATGGCGCTCGCCCTGCTCGCGCTGGGGGGTCGTGCCCCAGGGGCCCAAGGCCGCTGACGGCAGGCTGACGGCGCGGCTCAAGTCAACTCTGTGGGTCACGCTACTGCTGCATCCATCGCGGCACGGCTCACTCAGGGGAAAAGGGAACCCTGAAAAAAAAAAAAATTAAAAAAGAAAAAGAATTTTTTGGGAAAAAATTTATTTGATTATTATTAATATTTTATTTTTTTGAAAAATTATTAAGGACTCTTGGGGATAAAGTCTTTCGGTCCGTGGACTCTATCGGAACATTCGCACCGAGTCCTGGGTCCACGATAATTGTCGCCAGGGCAGACCTCTGTCTGATTCGGCCGCCAGGGAGCGCCTGCCCGCCTGCCGAGTAGGCAACCCCCGACCTCTGCTCGCACGCGTGTCGTGCGGGCTGGCCTACCCCGGCATTCGCAGGCGCTCCGGGGCGTCGCCCGTTTGATGCGATTTGTGAGGTCGGAGAGGGAATTCCGACGTGCTCTCTATGACGACGCCTATGCTCTCTCTCTCTCTCTCTCTCTCTCTCTCTCTCTCTCTCTCTCTCTCTCTCTCTCTCTCTCTCTCTCTCTCTTATTATTTATTATATATCCTATAAAATGAATTACTGCTTAATATTACTTTAATACTGTTAATATTCTAATATGTCGTTGTAAATTGTAAATCTAATTTTGCTGGAGTTTGAGATGAGAGTGGATTGTGTGCGAAAGGGATCTTCATAGATCTATGTACGCAATCCTTAAATCTCTCTCTCTCTCTATCTCTCTCTCTCTCTCTCTCAAAAAATTCAATTCTCTCTCTCTCTCTCTCTCTCTCTCTCTCTCTCTCTCTCTCTCTCTCTCTCTCTCTCTCTCTGTGGGGTCGGGGCCGCCGCCGGCCGCCGCGCGCTGACCTCGCCAGGCGGCTGAGCTTGACGTGCGCGCGCGCTCGCAGCGGCGGTGGCGCCCCCTGGCGGCCGCGCGGCCAAGCTCAGCACGTACGGCCCGCGATACTCGCGAGTTGTGTGAGCCGCCGTCAGTCAGTTCGAGTGCGGCGGCCGTCCGCGAGTGAGCGATCGTGTGTGCGTTGTGTGTGCGTGTGCGTGTCCGCGAGTGTGTGTGAGAGAGAGCCCAGCCATGAAGCTGACTGGGGATGATATCGCGGACGCTGACGGCCTCCTGCCCACCTCTGGTCGCAGGAAGTCGTCCTCCGCCGTCAAGGTGACCATCACGCCGGCGCAGCCCAGGACCCTGTCGCACCTGCCCAAGCGGCCGCCCGTGGACATCGCCTTCTCCGACCTCACCTACGCCGTCACCGAAGGCCGCAAAAAGAGTGAGTACCACGAGACCGGTACTCGAACCCCGGACCATGCGCGGCCTCTCTGATTGGTGGGTCTTCCCCACCGTAATGTTGCCGTGACCGGAACGCCGCTGCCGGCCTGCTGCTGCTGCTGCTGCTGCTGCTGCTGCTGCTTATCGACTATGAACTCGGAGCTTGTGTGGCGATCCCTCACCATTCAGGAAGGAAATAAAAAAGTCAGAGCCACGCGCATGTTTGCATTTTTTTTCCACCGCTGTAGTTTTTTTCTCTGTCTTCGAGCGCGCGGCTTTGCCAGATTGCTTTCTGCTAACGCGATGGCTGATGCGGGTCTAATAAGTGTTATCAGACGATAGCTGCTCTACATGCAGACTCCGCGTGGCGATGAGCGGCTGCTGCTGCTGCTGCTGCTGCTGCTGCTGCTGTGGCGGCTCTAGTGCAGCTGATTCACGTTCTAGGTGTCCCTCTAGTTCCGAGGTCAGCGCACCGCTGGAGACACACATGTGCGGAGTCATGTCGTGTTCGCACGACTGTGGTTTTCCAGAGTTTCGGAAAAAGACGGCACATTTCCCCCCCCCCCCCCCCCCCCCCGCAGAATTCCGTTGTATTGTTGACCCGGGAATGTCACCCCGCTGTTGTTGTTGTTGTTGTTGCCTCAGCCTCCGGGGCGTGCGTGATTGTCTGCCCTTGTCGCACCATTAGAGGGACCGGCAGTGTGCGTGCGAGGGAGAGGGAGGGAGGGGGGAAGGTGAGAGGTTGGGGGGGGGGGGGGGATGGGCTGTGGCGATTGCCATTGACCGCTTGCAAGCGAACAGCGTGTGCTTAGTGCTAATGAGATACGTTGAAGAAGGAAGGAGGGAAAAGTTGAGGAAAACGAACTGCACGAGGAATTATCCATTGGGATAACATAGATAGATGGTGAGTGAGTTTTGTGATTGGTCGTCCGTTTGATGTGGGTTCGGGTCCCCGTAGGTCCCCGCGGCGGCTTCGGAGCGGGTTTTATTGAGTTTTTCTATTCCGTATGGAAACGCTTCCTCCCCCCCCCTCCCCTCTCCCTCTACCGCCGCCCGTGTGAGTGCAAAGTTCGATCTCCCAGACCAAAGGCCTTCTTCTGTTGTTCGTCGACAGTGTTGCCAGGCGCGTCCATTAGTCATCGGACAGGGTTTATTTTACATCGTTGTTGGGACTTACTTTTCCTTTTCTTCTTTTTTTTTTTTTTTTGTTCCCTTTGCGTACCAGACGTTGATAAGGAGAGCTGTTTGAGCGCGTTTGCAAACGCGGAAAGGCAGGGCCGGCTTTGGTATTTTTAATCGCATTGCTATGTATTCCGTCCGTGGGCCGCGGGAGAGGCCGACGTCATAGGGTGTGACCCCTTGTGCGGCCCACAGGGGCCTACGGGACGGGGGCCTACGGGGGCGGCCGACGTCATAGAGTGTGACCCCTTGTGCGGCCCGCAGGGGCCTACAGGGGCCTACGGGGGCCTACGGGGGCCTACGGGGGCCTACGGGGGCCTACGGGGGCAGCCCAGCTACGGCACCTGGCAGCCCGGCTGAACTTGATTACACCGACATACCAGCATAGACAAACCGAGTATCGACGATCCGGGCTGAGAGCAGCAGCGCGGCCGCGGCAGCAGGGCGAGTTCTGCCAACTCTGCTTTCATTTCTGCGCAGCTCCTATCACGTTTCGCGGATTGATTTTTTTTTCTCCCTGTTTTTTTTTTTTTTTTTTTTTTTTTTTTTTTTGGGCTGGTCGCGTGTGAACAGCACGCGGCGAACGTCGGCAACGCTGCAGTCACCGCCGCTGCTGCGTTGTCAGGCGTAGAGCTGCACTGATAGCACAGCACCGCACCGCTGTGGGGGCTGCGAGATCTCCCATGGCAAACACGGGCCAGGGCCGGCGGCAGCAGCAGCAGCAGCAGCAGCAGCAGCAGCAGCAGCAGCAGCAGCAGCAGCAGCAGCAGCAGCAGCAGCAGCAGCAGCAGCAGCAGCAGCAGCAGCAGCAGCAGCAGCAGCAGCAGCAGCAGCAGCAGCAGCAGCAGCAGCAGCAGCAGCAGCAGCAGCAGCAGCAGCAGCAGCAGCAGCAGCCGCACCCCGCGACAAAAAATAAAAAAGAAGAAGAAAAAAGTTGCGGTGATTCGTGTGGCCGTGCCCGATCGGGAGGTGCCTTGTAACCTGTGAACGGTCGTCGGTTCAAATTTCACAGCCGCGCGCTCCGCTTTTGGGCTCGCCCCAGCCTGAGACACACACACACACACACACACACACGCACGCACGCACACATTTCCTCTTATGTCGCTTTTGGTTTGGTTATCGCTCTCTTTTTCGCACCCGGCTTTCTCGTTTCGCGCCCCCATGTATGCGGTGTCCCTGACTGATTCTGGGGCCGCCGCCGCCGCCGCTGCTGCTGCTGCTGCTGCTGCTGCTGCTGCTGCTGCTGCTGCTGCCGCTGCTGCTGCTGCTGCTGCTGCTCCTGCTGCTGCTGCTGCTGCTGCTGCTGCTGCTGCTGCTGCTGCTGCTGCTGCTGCTGCTGCTGCCGCTGCTGCTGCTCCTGCTGCTGCTGCTGCTGCTGCTGCTGCTGCTGCTGCTGCTGCTGCTGCTGCTGCTGCTGCTGCTGCTGCTGCTGCTGCTGCTGCTGCTGCTGCTCCTCCTCCTCCTCCTCGTTGCCTTCCTCGGATCGGGTTTGTCACCCCCGCCCCCTCCGCGCGCGGGTTCGAACACCGCGCGCTGCCGAGGCGGTTTTCCCTGCGTCTTCAAGACAGCCGTGGATTTGTTTGTGTCTCCCCGCGTGCGTCACACGGGGCAGACAACGGGGAGCACTATCTGCTTCTGCTGGAGGAAACGTGCGCCGCCATGACACTTTCCGCCTCCATGGCTTTAGATACTGGCGTATGCAAAGAGGTTCACGGGCACCAGATAGTGCGCCAGGCCAGGGAAGTCAAGACCGTGATGACCATGATGACGATCTTGATGACGATCTTGATGACGATCCTGATGACGATCTTGATGACCATAATGATTCCCTATGCGGAATGGCGGCCGCGCACAAGTGAACCGAATGACTTAATCACAACTTTTTATACTTATGCACTCGACTGCTGCCTCTTCGCCAGAGGCGCTGGCTGTTTTAGAACTGTGTATGGTATTTTTCCGACGCAGACGGGGGGCTATAAAGACGAGGCTCGCCTTGCGTTTCGGTTCGTTTTCTTCTTCTCCCCACTCACTTTCCTCTTGAATCTCTCGTTATGCCGAAGGTGACCATGTAATGCGCAGAGTTATCTCGCCCGACTGTGTACATTTGACGTTTCGTGTTGATCCAGGACAAACGCTAGTGAGCATGCATGTACGTATCATCAGGGTCATGGTTTAGCTCAAGCCTTTTAAGTTTAATTTTTAATTTTTTTTGAAAGTACCTATCTTTCCCCCCCCCCCCCCGCCTAGTGGCGCGCGTGGGATATCGCTGCTAGACAATGACAATGGGTCCACGCGACGCGATTCCCGTGATGACGTCACGTGATAGCAGAGCTGCTGGAAACAGGGCTCACGGCAGCTCACCGATGATTTCTTCTTCTTTTTTTGCCGTCTCTTTTTAGAAATAATTCTAGGATGCCGCTCAGGGTATTCTAATTCCCCCAATTCACCTTTAGGGTTATTATAGGGTTGTCTCTAGGTGGAGGAGTATAAGTGACGTTTACACACTGTTAACGAAAGTCTCGGTAACCGAGACGCACGCTCGGTTTCCGAGACTTTTGTTAACCGTGCAGCCTCTGCTGTGCTTTGCCAATAGTGACAGACTTTCATCACGTCAGAACATTCCTCAGAACAACGTTGTCAGGGTGTACTGAGGTCCTTTTCGTTGGCAGTGTAGTGACCTGTGTGGGAAACACCGTCCCCCCTGCGGCCTACACTGTGGGGGAAAAAAAGATGGGGGACCTTTAATTCACCGTGAAAATTTGGTAGAATGGCCGGTGAGACATAGCCCGCCTGGGAATTCCCTTTAGGGAGAGTCTAGTGCTTTTGTAAACAGGTTCACATTGGCGTTGCTCTAGTGCTGTTATACTCTGGTTCATATTGTAGAACGCGTGTCCGGGCTCAAGTTATTTAATCTGACGTAGCTGCTGCTGCTGCTGCTGTGTTTGTGTGAGTGTCCGTCTGTCTGTATGTCTTAGCTGCTATGTGTGTCTTAGCAAGTACACCGGTACCGACCGGTACCGACCGGTACACTTTCCAAAAACCACACGCACAAGCCGCCGGCGAGTGCTTCTCTTGCGAGCTCAGGGAGGAAACACGACATAAAATAACACCTGAAACATCGCCGATCTGTTTGTGTGCACACGGTCATCACCGGACGGCCCCCGGAGGTGGGCTCCGTGTGTGTGTGTGTGTGTGTGTGTGTGTGTGTGTGTGTGTGTGTGTGTGTGTGTGTGTGTGTGTGCGTGCTCCAGTCAAGTTTGGAAGTTTCCGCTGCCGCCTGCAGTCTCTGGCTCGGCTCCTCAAGGACCCGCATGCCCTGCATACGGAGCGACGCACAGAGTCACATGACTGAAGTGAAGGAAGCTACTCAGGAATATGCTCCCACCTCCAGCTGACTGGGCGAATAGAGGTTTCCAGTGAGACTTGAACACGGAGTTTGGACATTTTCTTCCAGGCCGGACAGATATGAGAAACTTGAATGGCGTTTTGAATGAGTTTGGAGGATATTTCCAATTATTTGGCGCGGCCCCTGCGCATCAATATTTCTCATACCTGCTCTCGAGAGTTTCCGGTTTGGAAGTGTTTTTGTTCTTCAGCTTCCGTTTCTGAGCCGCGTTGGAAACCTCTATGAACAGATCGAACGCGATTCTCTGGGACTAGCAGAATTCATTTAGAAAGAATTACGCTCCATTTTCTCATACTGACAGAGTACGACGTGTGACATTGCTGTGCGCACTGTAGCCTCGTGCCTGACCTTCCGAAGGCACACAGTCCCGTCTGGGGAGCCGCCGTTTTCAGATTCGCGGGCAGAACCTGGCTCGGCTGCTATGGCTCCTCCAGCCGTCAGGTCTCTGGGCTGGGGCTGACTGACTGGCTGATTGGCTCAGGTTGGCGTGTTCGCCGTCTTTTTTCTCGGAGGAAATAACCTGTGTGAAAAAAAAAAGATGAGGAGGTATTGCAATTACGCACGGGCCTCGCGTGTGAAACAATTACCCTCCTCGATTGTTTCGCTTAAATATCGCCATCCCGAGTAAATCTATCGATGCAGTAGAGAGCAGATTGCGGTGGGGCTCTGTGGTGATGACTCGGGGTCTTAGATACCCGTTTTGTGGTCGGGGCGGGCACCGCTACCTTCCGGGGGCTCCGGCCGCTGCCATAACGGCATGTCACAATCCGCTCCAACAACGGGGCGTTTTCGTCGACGAATTTGAGCCCGTGTCATCAGTCTGGCACTTTGCACGCATGACTCCAAATATTCCTTCGTCTCCCAGGGGGAGGAGACCTTGAACTTGTGCCGCGGTCCGCTCCGCCCCGCCGCGTTTCTGTGTGACCGGTCCGCCCGCGGCCGCGCGGAGTGCGGGGGCAGTGCTCTTAATAGCCCGCTGTGCTTCCTATTAATACTGGAATTTCTAACAACCCGCGCCTCTTATCTGTATGTGCTCCGGCCGGCAGCTGCACGCGCGCCCTAGCCGCCGCGGTGTCTTCCGGGGCAGGACTGAATCAGTTGGATGATTTGCGGTCAAATAGAGGCTTTCCAACGAGGCTCTGAAGCGGAAGATGAAGAATCAAACCATTTCCAGACCGGGAGCCCCCGAGGGCAGGTATGAGAAATACTGACGCACAAGGGCCGCGCCAGATGTGGGGGCAATAACGGCAATAACGTCCATAAATGCACTCGTAACGCAATTCAAGTTTCTCATACCTGCCCTCAAGAGTTTCCGGTCCGGAAGTGTTTTAGTTTCCGCAAGTAGCATTGGAAACCTCTGTTTGGGTGTGTGTGTGTGTGTGTGTGTGTGTGTGTGTGTGTGTGTTTAGGTGTTTAAATCGTTAGTCCGGACGAGAGAGTATGTAGGACGCCCTCGCCAAGGGTTACAGTTGTTTCGTCGATGACCGCACCACTGCCACCATCACGCACTAATGTTATGTAACACGATGGAAAGGAAAATTCATGTTTTTATCTGTAATTTATTCTAATGTAATGACGATGTCTCGTACAGAACTGTCCAAAAATACGACAGAGAAAATGAATGTGAGTCTTTTTCGACACGCGGCCGACTACACGTGTGCGTTCCACAACCTCGAGCTCGTTCTCCGGCGTTGTTCTTAATTGTTCTGCCCCATTTCAGTGTGTAAACGATCGTCGCGATTTGTTTGCCGGACGGAACCTATTGTAAATTGGCCACGGCCGCCAGCAGCGCGGTGACATACTTTTGTTGTATGTTGCTGCATAAATTTCGCCACCGGGTAAGACTCCTGTCGGATGGTGTTGTAAGCGCGGCGCCCCCTCCCAGCCCGTACCCATGAGGTGAGAGAGAGAGAGAGAGAGAGAGAGAGAGAGAGAGAGAGAGAGAGAGAGAGAGAGAGAGAGAGAGAGAGAGTACGGGCCGGGCTCTAGGCTGGCTGGACCACATTGCGAGATGAGTCCGTCCGTCAGCCAGCCAGCCTGCCCCAGCCTCAGCCTCCATGCTGTGCGCTGCACCCATTGGAACGTTCCCATTTTGCTGTACCGACACACGTTTCGTATTTTTTTTTTGCTTCCATTACGTTTCTACTGAAGCTGTTGCTTCTGTGTCGAAGCTGTGCAAAGCGTCGCTCCCAGAGATATGCAAAGAATTTCATTGGAGAATTTGGGGGGGGGGGTGAAATTCATTTTATAAGAAAAGTTTTTTTTTGTTCTTCAGGTCGTCATTACGATAAATTTTTCTCGTGAAATTAAAAAGTGTTACGAAAAATTTTCAGTGAAATTTCAGACTTATTTTTCTGAAAATTTAAATCTCTAGTTACGCCATATGCCAGCTATCTGCCCGCTACTGCGCGTCCTGAGCTGCTCTTCACCCTTTCGACTCTGTTTTCGATCGATACAATCGCAGCGCTTTATCTCGAAATAACACTTCGAGTGCCGTTGCCGCGCGTGTGTCGGGGCAGGCCGGCGCGTGCAGCGGTGTGGGCTCCGAGGCGGCGGCGCCACGTGAGTGCAGGCAGTGCAGGGGGGCGTTCGTGAATGACATAGCGCCATGAGCGAGTGACCACTTCCGACCGCCAGAGGAGGTTTTGTTGCTGAACGGACCCCACTCCCCAGGTGTCCGCGCCGCGCGCGCGGCCGGGGCGGTCAGTTCAGTTATTGTCAGAGCGCACTCGCGCCGCGCACAATAGAGGCTCAAGGGTCGCAGAGCGGCCTTTAATAGAACCTTGCGCAGCGAGTTACTACTGCTGCTGCGGCGGCGGCTGTTGTGGTTGTGGTTGCGTGGCAGTAGTGGAACGCTATCTCCCCCATCTTCAGGGTGATCGACCAACAGGTGCGAGGAGGAAGGGAAAGGGGTGGGGTGTCAGAGCTCTGTGGGAACGCCCTTGCCAGCCGTCCGTAGAATGTGTGGATCCTTTATTGAACGAATGAATGAATGAATGGACGAGGGGATTTGGTCATCGGTTATTTCCGAGCCCGTGCGGATCTCATGCTACAAGTACAAAGGCTGCATTTGGTCGCAAAAAGCGGAGAGAGGGCGTTTGGGATCAGTATCCCTCTTATTCGCGGAGCGCAAACACTTTTCTTTTTTTCTTTTTTGCGGACGTGGTTCATTGCGCTCCGCGCCGCTGGTGGAGCAGGTGAGGCAGGGCGGGTGGAGGATGGCCGATGGGGACGTGACGCGCGGAGGTCACCCACCCCCCTCCTCCTCCCCCTCCTCCTCCTCCTCCTCCTCCTCCTCCTCCTCCTCTCCATCTCCTATGCATCACGCGTCGCTCTTCTTATGCCCCGCGTTTCTTCGGAGCCCATTCAAACACTCACACATACACTCACACACACATACACAGACACATACACACACACACTTTGGCTATTAATAGGGACTGCAGGGAAAAACCGAATGTGGGGGTGATAGATGTCACCTTCGTCGATGATTTGTCATGTCAGAACCCGAATCACCCTGTTTGCTGTTTTCATGTCGTTGTTCGTGTTATATTAATTTTTGTAAATTAATTTATGAACGTTGCCGTAGTGTTCCGGCTCTTTACCCCTGCGGTGTGTTGTGTTGCAGATGGCAAGACGATCCTCAAGTCGGTGTCCGGACGTCTGCGGTCCGGAGAGCTCACCGCCATCATGGGGCCGTCGGGGGCCGGCAAGTCCACCCTGCTCAACATCCTCACCGGATACAGGTGAGGGGGTGGGAGGAGGAGGGAGAGGGAGGGAGAGCGAGAGCGAGGAGGGAGGGGGAGAGGAAGAGAGGCAGGCAGGGGAGAGAGAGAGAGAGAGGCTGGGGGCCGCACCAGGCGCCGGGTGGGTAGGCAATGCCGCCGTGGGCGCGCACGCGTGTCGTGCGGGCTGGCCTACCCCCGCATTCGCAGGCGCTCTGCGTCGTGTCGCCTTAGTGTCCACCACCACAACGCGGTCAGCGGGCGCCCCCCCCCCCCCCCCCCTCCGAAAAAAATCAAAATCGCGGGAAAAGTGTTCGCGTTTGAAAATGTCAGAAGTAGAGCGGGCTTGGTGAGCGGTGGCGCTGGTGCTCCGCCAGGCTGCGGCGGCCACGTCTGGGGGAAGGATCCGCGCCTCTCTCTCTCTCTGTCTCACCCGCCGCCCCACACGACCGGGCGTGAAAGAGGAAGACCGCGAATCGCGTTCAGCGGCGGCGGCAGAGGAGAGGGCGGAGGCAGCCCTGGAAATTGCGGCGGTACGCGAAACAGGTTCCGCGCCTCGCCACTCCCCGCCGCGCTGCCGCCTGCCGCCGCGCCGCAGCCTACCAGGAGCCGCCGCCGGCGCCCGGAGTTACGGCGGTCTGTCTGTGTCCGCGGCCTCTGCCTCTGCCGCTGTCTGTGGTCGGGGGAAGGATGTCATCGTCTCGGGTGAAGGTCATGCAGAGCCTGTTCGTCTGGTTTGCACGCTGGCGGCACGAGGAGGAGGGGGGGGGGGGGGGGAGAGGAGAGGGGAGACAAATGAAGGAAATGGAAGGGTAGTGAGACGCCACGCGGTGCACTCCCTCATGATTGACGCCAACGGTTCGAATACTGGACATATAATGACGCGTCATCTCCCCCGAGGATTGAAACGCTTTTTTTTGTCGTGGTTGGTTGTGGCCCCGATCCCATAGTCTGGTTCTATCAGCGGAACACACTGCGTTATCGGCTGGTTAGCGCTGTGCGTGTTCTGTCTCTCTCTCTCACACACACACTTCACATTCCTGCCCCCCCCCCCCCCCCCCCCCCCCCCGATCGAGCGCGGTGTATCGACCAGAACTCTTCTGTTGACGTCTCGGCTCAGGCCCGGTGGTGCGCGGTGTTACGTGGTTAATGGACGAGGTATGGCTTCTCGGCGATCAGTGATGGAGCGGGAAAGGAGAGGGGGGGGGGAGAGGCAGGATCTACGAAGTGCGTAAAGGCCGGATAGGCAGGGGCGGGATGGGGAGGAGGCAGGAAGGCGGACGAATTGTGTAAGCCTCACAAATTATTTATAATCCTCACTGTGTTTCAGGACCACTGGCATCCAGGGTTCAATCACCATCAACGGCCATGAAAGAAACTTGAGCCAGTTCCGCAAGCTGTCGTGTTACATCATGCAGGACAACCAGCTTCACTCAAATCTCACCGTTGAAGAAGCGATGCAGGTGGCCACAGCCCTCAAGCTGGGCTCTGATGTCTCGAAATCAGAAAAGGAGGAACTGGTAAGATGATACATCTCGTACTTGAATCAAAATGGACATTGGTTTGGTGGAATGTTGTGTTGTCTTGTCCATTATGGTTTCAAAGAGATATTATGCTTTTTCATGCTTACCTATAAGGATGGAAGTAAAGTAGATATGAGGAAGGTAGTGAAAGAGAGAAATGAAACAATGGTAAGAAGTAGAGGAGTAGTGATTAGTTGAAAGCAACACTAGAGTAGTCACAAGTGGTTTCCTTGTAGACCAGACCACTGTAGTGCTTAAGCACCTGGAGAAATTACCCAAAAAATTATTCCATTTTCATCACTCCTAAATGTGTTGTCTTCTTTCAGATCCAAGAAATTCTGGAGACCCTTGGTTTGGCAGAGCATGTCAAGACCATGACCAGCAATCTTTCTGGAGGGCAGAAGAAGCGACTTTCCATTGCACTTGAGCTTGTCAACAACCCCCCAATTATGTTCTTTGACGAACCCACTAGGTGAGTTTTCTCATACAGCTGTTTTCGTTTGTTGTTACTCTGATTGTAATGTGGCTAATTTTTTATATTTTTATTTTTTGCAGTGGTCTGGACAGTTCGTCTTGTTTCCAGTGCATCTCGTTGCTCAAGTCTCTGTCTCGTGGTGGACGCACAATCATTTGCACCATTCACCAGCCTTCAGCTCGTCTGTTTGAGATGTTTGATCACCTCTACACTCTAGCAGAGGGGCAGTGTGTGTACCAGGGATCCACTCAACAGTTGGTTCCCTTCCTTGGCAAGTTGGGCCTGGCTTGCCCAAGCTACCATAACCCAGCTTCCTTCAGTAAGTACCCTCTGTTCTTTATCACCTTGAAATTTTTCATCACTCTACGGAACATTTCTTTACCTCTCAATTTGATGCTTGCAGTTATTGAAGTGTCATGTGGTGAATATGGTGACAATATTCGCAAGCTGGTGACTGCTATTAGGAATGGAAAGAACGACATTCGCACTGGTACATCGTTCCCTGCTCTGGAGGCCCTCAACAACACTACTACACCCAGTAACAATGTCAAGCTGACCAATGCTCAGAATGGCAACAACATGGTGTCATTCAACAAGGATGCCAATGACAAGGATGTTGCTGCGGACAAGAAGGGCAATGGAATTATGTTGGCGTCATTTAAGTCGAATGAAAAGGAAAATGGAATCAGTAAGTATCCCGAACCTTATCATCAAAATTTAACTAACAACTTGTCTACGGTCCCAAAAAAAAAAATGAAAAAATTTGTATTGTGTTTTAGATGGTGATGCATCTCAGGTTGTGATACCTGTTGATTTGTCATCCAACGAGAAGTCTGACAATGTAGCAGCATCCCTTTTGGATAGCGGAATCGTTGATACCAAGAGGCGATACCCTGTTTCTGAGTGGAAGCAATTCTGGGTGGTACTAAAGCGAACTCTTCTGTTCAGCAGACGAGATTGGGTATGTACTAGCTGTTTGTGCATTCAAATTTCTGTATTGCTCAGAATTTCTCATCATTTCTTTTTTCATTAAACAAATCTTGTGTTTTGTTTACAGACTCTTATGTACCTACGTTTGTTTGCCCACATTCTGGTTGGATTCCTAATTGGTGCTCTCTATTACAATATTGGCAATGACGGAGCCAAAGTGCTTAGCAACTTGGGCTTCCTCTTCTTCAACATGTTGTTCCTTATGTACACGTCCATGACTATCACTATTCTATCCTGTAAGTAGAATTCTTGTGTTTCTGATCCATTTTGTGCTGCCTTAGAATTAAAAACTTACTAAACTTTTTGTTTTGATCCATTTCAGTCCCCTTGGAAATGCCAGTCTTGTTAAAAGAAAGCTTTAATCGTTGGTATTCATTAAGGTCTTACTATTTGGCGATAACAGTATCAGATCTACCATTCCAGGTATAAATAGATTTGTTTCAAACATAGCTTGAAACATTTTCTCATACATGTTTATGTTTTAACATTAATCCTGTTTTGTTGTTGTTGTTTTTTCCAGACAATATTCTGTGTCATATATGTCACAATTGTATACTTCATGACATCACAACCTCCAGAGCTTGAAAGATTTGCCATGTTCCTCTCAGCTTGTCTTCTTATTGCCTTTGTGGCCCAGAGTGTTGGACTTGTTGTGGGTGCTGCAATGAATGTCCAGGTTGGTTGCTTTTACACCCTCCCCATTAGGTTTTTTTTCTTTTGCCTTATATTTTGCTAATACATATTGTAATGCTTATTCCTTTCAGAATGGTGTGTTCTTGGCTCCTGTCATGTCGGTGCCGTTCCTGCTGTTCTCTGGTTTCTTCGTCAGTTTTGATGCCATCCCCATTTATCTGAGATGGATCACATACCTCAGCTACATCAGATACGGTTTTGAGGGAACTGCCCTTGCCACCTACAGCTTTGACCGACAGAATCTTAAGTGCTCACAGGTATATTTCATTCCAAGCCTAAAAATATGGCACTGTATTTCTTGCAACATTACACTGACTTTGCGCTTGTTCTGTCTCTAGATTTACTGCCACTTCAAGGACCCCAAAACAACCCTGGAGGAACTCGACATGCTGGACAAAGATTTCCGCATTGACATTGTTGCTCTGGTGCTGATCTTCTTTGTACTCAGAGTTTCTGCATTCGTGTTCCTCCGTTGGAAGCTGCGTGCTGCACATTAAGTTATTATAGTGGAGGCATATGCCAATAAATTGCTCTCTCAATTGCTCACGCAACATGGTGCATTCACTAATTTGCCAGATAAATCTGACCTTTAGTCGGAATTGTATATATTTATGTAATAATTATTATAATAATCAACGCTATTTTTATTTGGCATAGAATATACTGTGGTGTCATTTTAGTTGTGTGCTATGTAGGTGATAATGATTGTTTCTTGTTGAGCTTTCCAAAGTTTCTTATCTCCTTTGTTTTGTACCCAGTTTTTTGATATGTTAATAACAACACAATTGTGATATAAACCATGTGTAGTATCTCCATCAAAGAAGTAATTTTTTTGGTGTGTAAGACACATAGCAATTTCAAAAGGGGTGCTGTCTAATGATCAATGTACCTAAAGACAAAAATAAAATATAAAATTGTTGGCTATTCAGAAAGTTTGTTGTGCTATTGTTACCATCAACTTTTTGCTGGTAGATGTGGTAGATACTTCGACAAATGTTGCCATGGAAGCTGACCAAGAAGAACAAGAAAAGCTATACCGTGATAAAGAATTTATTTTAATTATGTTATTGATTGTTATTGAGGATGTGTGAATGTGTCTGTGCATGTGTGTGTGAATGAGACTTGAACCCTGGTTGCTCATAAAAATAGATGAGCTGTATGAGTTTGTTTCTCTGAGAGATGGGGAGGTGAAATGGTGAAAGGCTGTGATAAAACATGGCCGTCATTCTGCTTATGCTCTGGATGGTTGTGTTTGTTTGTGTGGAAATCAAATGAGGTTTTGCCTCATCTTGAATAGAAATAATTGGCACATTTTTTGTGTGAGAAACCCACATTTCATTTTAATTTAATGTAAAATCATTTATCATGTATGTGTTGCTTAAGTGTCTTTCTCAAATACAAATCATCTTCATTTTTGTACTTTATATGCTTTCTGTTATGTGAATCCAATTTCTATCTAACATCTTTCGTCCTAATTATTTGATTAATTTCTTACTTCTATGTTTATGTTCAGTTTAAGAGGAAAGCCTGTGCAAACGCATTAGGAATGCCTGGATTACAGGGTGAAACATAAGTGTTCTGACATTGTGAACAAATGCAGTATCACTTTTTTTTGTGTCTTGTGGGTTATTCTCATAAGTATTAAATCACAGTAAGCACTTTCTTGCGTATGCTGTATTATTTTTATGCAACTTTCTAACAACAGGGTTTAAGGAATGAAGGGACCATATACAAGATCATAAGCTTATATGATGTTACTCATGATACTGGTAGATTTATCATAAAATTTTTAATTAGCTCCATTAAGTGAGATAATCTGAATGTGTGATATATACAGCATGTATATTACCTGTTTTGTACATTTTTTAAAAACTATATTGTCATGTACTTGAAATTTCACCTTTGGTATCTTTTTGTAATGCCAGTACTTGTATTCAGCCAGATATGAGGCCTGCCATTAATTTTACCATAAAGACTTTATTCTACTTTTCTCTACCTGTTTCTCATTGTAAAATTAGTCTAAATAACATGCCTGGTACCAAAAATTTACACTGTCTTGAATCTGTCATTGGCTCATGTAATACATTTTCACCATTCAGCCTGAAATAAAATATCCAAGTTTTATTGAACAATTTACGTTTACCTAGATTTTTCCTTATCCTTTTCCCCACAAATCTTTGCTATGAGCTAAGAAAGTTCATGGAGTGTCCATTCCATGCAAAACTGCCCACTTCCTTCTAAAAACAAATGACACAGTAATGATGGAATTTCACTATAGTCTATACAAATAAACCTCCATATAGTGCCAACTAGAGACACGAAATTAAAAGACGAAGACGCTTTTGCGGGTGACGTCAGGGTTAGGCACGTGCACGAGTCTGCAACTCCCACACTGCGCCTAGGAGGTAGGCCACCCAATACACTTCACAGATCGGCACCACGTATACGATTGGTTGCCTACGCATCCGGCGCTTAATCGACCTATTTTTTTGTGCGCAAGTTTTTGTTCACAGTATTAAACTTTAACTAATAACATAGTATTCAGTCACCGATCAGTCAGCAGTCTTGCAAATGAACTGCGAAAGATCACACGAAACCGATAATTCACAAACCACGCTGGCCTCGCCCTTGCCACGAACCCTTTTTTGCGTGAATGGGAATGGAAATGTGGTGGATTCGAGCCCTACGAATACGCGCAGATTATTTTCTCTTACAACGCAAATCAAAGTACCTCGGTGACGTGTCACGTGGTTCCTGAAGCAGCCCTCAGCCTTTCATTTTGTTACACGAGTTCTCTCGTGCCGCCACTGCCGCCCGTAACCGTCCAGATAAATAAAAACCTGTGGTCGGGTCATGATGACTCCAGTCTGCTCCAGTCTTCCGCATTGCCCGCGGCGGGCCTTGGAGACCACGCCCTCGTCCGTAGGATATTCTGGAGGAGAGCCGA
This sequence comes from Odontothrips loti, assembly GCA_038380765.1. Lineage (NCBI taxonomy): Eukaryota > Metazoa > Arthropoda > Insecta > Thysanoptera > Thripidae > Odontothrips > Odontothrips loti. The sequence goes on from CM076256.1 coordinate 12,989,672, forward strand.
AAACGGAAGCACAAGTGCACAGCAACGCGCAGGCTATGAAAAGTGCGGAAAGATGCAGGAATGAAGAATGGAGGTCGCCATCTCCGCCTATCTTTGCATCCGAAATTAAGCCGCACACGTACGCTCTAAAAACGAAAACGCGACTTCTTCCGCTTTTGCGTTGCACGGAATGTCCAACCGGCGTTTGTCGACGGCGGGGCGCTCGAGCTCAGCTCTGCCTTTTCCAGAACGGTCTTGGCCTTGAGGGAAGACCGAGGATAGAAGCAGAAGACGTACGTAATCTACGAACGGTCCCGTGCTCACCGCCATCATCAAGTAAGTGTTTGGGGATAGAGGACAGACTGGCTAGTTTTTCAGTCGACGCACGTTGGCACCTCTGCACGCACGCGGGGGACGACAGCACAGGACAGATTGCCTTCCCAACCTTCACCTCCTGACAGTACTTTGTGTACACCAAGCGGCATATCACTGTGCGCATGTCCGGGCCGGGAAGAAGAAGAAGAAGGAGGAGGAGCGGGAGAAGAAGAAGAGTGGTTGAGGTGTTGTCAGTGATGATCTATACTCGATGACGAGGGGCCAAGCTCGCTCGTGACGTCAGGTGGGAGCGCACGCACAGGGAAGACCCGAGAGGGTGGCTGCAGCCACGGCCCCGCCCGCCGCGCCGCGCCCACCGGGCCAGGAAGTGCTCCCACCGCTTCCAGGAACACGCATCGCATCTCGTCCTCCCCGACCCTTCCCCACCGCCGCCCACTCCCCGGTCCTCCCTGACATGAGAGGGTTCGTCGCGCGCCCACTTTGCGGAACTGGTTTCCGTGGTCTGCTGCAGCGTTCACCAGGCCAGATCTGGCGCTGCGACGCTCCGGTTCCGAGGACAGGCCGCCTGACCGGCGCGGCCCAGCGGTACCGGGCGGGGCGGGGAGGGGCGGGGCGGGGCGTCGTGGTACGGAGTACTCCGTGCCGGAGCCTCGCCGGGCTCTGTCGCCGTCTGTACCGGGGGTGGCTGGGGCTGCCGGGTGCAGGGGCAACGGGGGCGGCGGGGGCGGCGGGGGCGGGGGCACTGCCTGTGCTCGAGCGGCCGAGCCCGGCGTTATGTCACTTCTGGAGCGGAGCGGAGCCACTCGCGGAGCTACTCGCGGAGCTACTCGCGGAGCTACTCGCGGAGCTACTCGCGGAGCTACTCGCGGAGCTACTCGCGGAGCTACTCGCGGAGCCACTCGCGGAGCTACTCGCGGAGCTACTCGCGGAGCTACTCGCGGAGCTACTCGCGGAGCTACTCGCGGAGCTACTCGCGTTCGAATTTCGACGGGTACGGGGCGCGGTGTCGCAGGTGCAAAGCTTTTCACACGTGTGTTTAAGCCGGGCTGCGCGGCCGTTGACATCTGCAATGTATATGTGACTGTACGTGTGTGTGTGTGCGTGTGTGTGTGTGTGTGTGTGTGTGTGTGACCGGCGTGTCCTCGTACGCAGTCGCACCTGAGCAGCCCTGGGTCGGGTCTCTGCAGCTCTGTCAACGCGCCTCAGCCTCGCCTCATCCGCCCGCGTGTTTTTATATCTCATAACTCAAAACACTAACACTAAAGGTCAAAAAATATAAACACTAAAAGCTAAATTAAAGTTTGAGGTGTCAGCTAGCTTTTACTCCTGATAAGAAAGCCGAAAAGACGCAGCGAGTGCGGCAAACCAATCTTTTTTCTGTTAGACGTGGCTCCGCCGTTCCGGAAGCAGTCCCTTCTCTCTGCGTACGCTAAACCGCGGCGTTTTTGAACACGCGAACCCGAACCCGTTTTGTGTGTCCTCGCCGCTGCTGGTTCAGGCTCTAAATCCTTGTGCACTGCTAGCGTACAGTTTTGCTCTAAATCCCTGTGCACTGCTTAGCGTACAGTTTTGCTCTAAATCCTTGTGCCCTGCTAGCGTACAGTTTTGATCGCACGTTTACTTTGGTCGTGAGGTCCGTGCGGAAGGATACCTGGGCGCGTGGTTGTTTAATTTTCCTGCGCAAAAAGAATATAATGATTGCTTGTTTGTGTCGGCGGCGTCGGCGGCCGTTGGCACTGGAGGGCGGTGACCGGCGCCGGTGGACGCCCCAGAAGGCTTTCTGAAGGCTGTGATCATTCGGACCGTTTCTTGTCGCGGAAGGGAAAGGCGGCGCTCATTTGTTTAGCCAGCCCCTCATTTGCAGGCCGGCAGGGCGAGATGAGCCATTACATTCCTTCTCGCTCACTCCCGCGTGCGTCATCCCTCTCGCGAGGAGGACGGAAGACGTCTTGCGCTCTCGACACCACGCCGATTATTGCGGCGTTAAAAAGAGTATAAAAGCCCGGTGCGGCCGCTAAATGTAATAGCTCTGTGTGTGTGTGTGTGTGTGTGTGTGTGTGTGTGTGTGCCTCGGCGAACTTCTTACTGCGCCTCACCGCCGCCGGTTCAAACACCTGCCGCCGAGATGTTTCCCGGCTCCGGACAGGGGATGGTCACAGTCTGCGTGAGCTACGTCAGGCGTGGGTGGGAGTGGGTGCTGGAGCAAACTGCCGTTGGCGCGCGGGCCGCGCGGGCTTAATCTCCCTCAGACAGGCTTCCGTGGGTTCGATTCCTACAGACGTCTCCACCGCTCACTTTCGCCCGCACCCATTTTTCGTTTCCAATTTACCAAAGTGCCCATCGATTGCGGCTCACGTGGTCGCCATGGCTGGAACTACGAAATGCGCCTTCGGCCCGGATGGGTCTGATGAGGTGAGGCCAGTTTTGTGGCATTGGTCTCTCTCTCTCTCTCTCTCTCTCTCTCTCTCTCTCTCTCTCTCTCTCTCTCTCTCCCCCCCCCTCTCTCTCTCTCGTTCAATGACCAGCGACAGGCCGTTGACTCGCCTCCATTTGACGTCATGAACATGTCCAGTTTTGCGCGCAGCGGGGCATGGAACATGCGTGTGTGTGTGTGTGTGTGTGTGTGTGTGTGCGCGCGCGCGCGCGTGCGTTCGTCTCAAAAGCACTCCATCCCTCTCAATTGCTGAGAGAGAGCATAGGCGTCGTCATAGAAAGCACGTCGGAATTCCCTCATCCGCATCGACATCCCGGAGCGCCTGCGAATGCCGGGGTAGGCCAGCCCGCACGACACGCGTGCGAGCAGAGGTCGGGGGTTGCCTACTCGGCAGGCGCTCCCCACACGCAGCGCAGACTCCTAGCGAACGAATCAGAAAGAAAGATTCCCCTGGCGACAATTATCTTGGACCTAGGACTGAGTGCGAATGCTCCGATAAAGTCTGAGGGAGAGAGAGGGAGAGAGAGAGAGAGAGAGATAGTGACGGCAGGGATGCGTTTCACCCGCGAAACAGAACAGAGCGACAGTGAAACAGACGCCCTTTGATGGGCTTAGCAGGGTTCGCCCCCCCCCTCCCCCCTACCAACCCCCCTTGCTAATTGTGTTGCATATGCAGCGTCACACACGAGGTGCACAAGGTTCTGCATCATGCATACGCGACACGTCACGTGACACGGAATGTAGGTCGAGGAGAGAGAGAGAGAGAGAGAGAGAGAGAGAGAGAGAGAGAGAGAGAGAGAGAGAGAGAGAGAGAGAGAGAGAGAGAGAGAGAGAGAGAGAGAGAGAAGACGCATCGCTGCTGGCTTGCGACTTATAATTCCTATCCTTCCGAGCGCCTTTCTTGTGGCAGCCTTGCAGCGTGCCTCCACTCCACTAACCGAATGACTATCGGCAGGTCAAGGGACGTGTATTCGCAGCACGGTATGACGCACGCACCGCCACGCTAGGTGTGCTCGTCCCCGCCCCTCCCGAGGGGAGAGTGGTAGTCCAGTCCTCTCAAAAGCGGGGGACCCGGCCGGCCGTGCGCCAGTAGAGTACAGCACGTGCGGGAGCGGCGCACCGGTGGCGGCGCCTGTCCAAACCGCAGCCTTCTATAACGGGGCGACCGCAGCTGCTGCACCCAGAGGCGGCCCCCGCAGCCCCCGCAGCCCCCGCAGCCCCCGCAGCCCCTCCGCACACCACCGCGCCCCGCTCAAGGTACATTATACGGCAGATAGATGGGTGCCAGGCGGCGGTGCCGGGAGAGGAGAAAGAGAGGGCCAGGTAGGTAAGGTGAGCCGAGCCGTGCGGCAGGTTCGAGTCCCGACGACGGCCACGATATTTCGTCGAGCAGCTGAAAGAAAACGTGTAGCGGAGAGGCGGCAAGGCGTCCCTCGCTCCAAAAAAAAATCAATGTACACCCGAAAAAAATCAGTAAAAAGTCAGAAAAATGAATCAGATTCAGCAAAAATGGGAAAAATTTTGAGAAAAAAACAAGTAAAAATCAGAAAAAAATATGTTGAAAGAACATTAGAAAAAACAAACAGAGGAAAACAACAAAAAAATCAAGTATTGATTTTAAATATGGTTCGCTTTGATGACGAGGGAGGGACCCGGAGGGACGACTGGTGAGGGACGCCCCGGGCGGCCTGTGCGCGCAGAAGACCGACCGCCGTTACTGGAGGTACCGAACAACAAATGGCAGGTGCGTCAGCACACACTGGCACGCACACACGCACACGCAGGCACGCCGCGCACGCGCACACGCATGCCAGCCGATCATTTTCATCGGACGTCAGTCAGTCAGTCGGAAGTCAGACGATTCCTATAAATACACACACACACACACACACACACACACACACACACACACAGTCCCGGGTAAACACGGCGCAGACGTACAACTCCCTGCTGACCACTTATCTGGTTGGGGACCCTCCCTACCCACCGCCGGCCAGGAAGCAAACCCGCAGTATTTATTTCCATAAGAGAGAGAGAGGGAAATTTGCACCTCCCACCGCGATATAAGTACATACACAAGTACGCAGGCAATTAACCTCTCTTCAGCGGTGCGGTACACTCGTTACACTCCCGTCTCCGTTTACTGCCCACCTGACACCTCACTTCTCTCTATCAGAGGACACGCTACGTAACTGATGGACAACGGCAGCCTGTCCCTGCCGATCTCACTCTCCGGCACGAAATTGGCGCCGCTGCCTGGAGTCTCGCCTGGAGTCTTCGCCTGGAGTCCGTGTTAAGGAAAAGACGTGCTCCAGTTGATGACGCGCGCGGACCTCCAGGGCGTGTCCTCTGGACCGTGTGCTGGACGACGACATCAAGGCCCCGGGCGATGACGTCAGAGCGCGCGTTGAAGGCGAAAAGGCGATTAGTAATTGCTGCCGCTATTGTTGCCATTACAGCCATTACATCCTTGCGTGCCAACTCGACTGCAGCGCTCCTCGCAGAAGGAGAAGGAGCCTCCAGTGTCGTCTGCTCCAGTTGTTGTCTCCTCCAGTGTCGTCTCCTCCAGTGTCATCTGCTCCAGTGTCTCTGCTCCAGTGTCATCTGCTCCAGGTGTCGTCTGCTCCAGTTGTCGTCTACTCCAGGTGTCGTCTGCTCCAGTTGTCGTCTGCTTCAGTGTCATCTGCTCCAGGTGTCGTCTGCTCCAGTTGTCGTCTGCTCCAGAGTCGTCTGCTCCAGTGTCATCTGCTCCAGGTGTCGTCTGCTCCAGTTTTCGTCTGCTCCAGAGTCGTCTGATCCAGTATCGTCTGCTCCAGTTGTCGTCCAGTTGTCGTCTGGTCCAGGTGTCGTCTGCTCCAGTGTCGTCTGCTACCGGCCGTGCTGCGCCACACCTGCAGCTGCATCCTGGGCCTGCCTGGCTGACTGGCGGGCCCCCTATCGCGACGAGGCCATCACTGATCCGATTAGATAGACGCGGCCCGCGGGGAGGTGAAACTGCGTAATACCAACGTAATAACGCCGATAATGTGTAATGTGCCGACACTGTAGCCAACATAGCACAGCGGGCAGGGAGATTGCAGCGGCTGTCTTTGTTGCATGCTGTGTGGGTAGCGGCGGTAGCAGCGGTAGCGCCAGTAGGAGGCAGCAGCGGCGTGCTGGCCTGGAGGCATCCCATATGACAGTTATGCCACATGTTTTGTCTCCACGGCCTGCTGCGGCCCGCGGGCTGAGGGTGAGAGAGAGAGAGAGAGAGAGAGAGAGAGAGAGAGAGAGAGAGAGAGAGAGAGAGACAGAGAGAGAGAGAGAGAGAGAGAGAGAGAGAAGGAGCCCGCCATAGCGCCTGCGAACGGGAGGGTAGGCAACCCCGGTCAGCACGGCCGCTCGACGGTACAGCCTACCTCCCCGGCGCCCCGCTCCGTCCCAAAGGGCTCGGGGGCAGTGTTCCGAATCGGGCGGGCGAGCCGGGCTACGCACATCTTCTGTCTCACTCCCGCTCACTGGCGTCAGACAGGTGCGAGAGAGACCGAAGACGAGGGGGCTCAGACTCTGCCGGCTAGGGCACGCGGGGGTCGGGTCGGGCCGAGCGCCACCAGGCTTCGCTAGCGCTGCAACCACCCCCTTCCCCCCTCCACTGGGTGCGGGCGGGGGGCCGGGGGGCACAGGCAGTCAAGCCCCCGCCGCCCCCGGCCCCCCGCCCCCGGCCCCCGCCCCCGGCCCCCGCCCGCTCTACGGGGCCCGGCGCTGGCTGGGCTGCTCGCGGCTGGCTCAGTGTTGTCGGCAGACCCGACCAGCGAACGCCACGAGCATCCACGTCCGTTCCCGTCCGAGCCGCGCGCCTTGTCCTGTGACCGTCAGCGGGCGCACCGCGTCAGCGCCGCTGTCAGCCGCTGTCAGCTGGTGTCAGTGCCGTGTCGGTTCATGGATTACCGCCCCACAGACAGGGTCAGCACCAGCGCCAGCACCGCCCCCGCCGCCCCCGCCGCCCGCCCCCAGCCACAGAGGTGAGCTGTCACGGCCTAGTTTCCAGAGCGGGCCACCGCGCCGATAGCGAAGGACTGCCAATAGCCGACCCGCCGCCTCTGTCTCACGGCCGAGGACAATCGCGATGAATCCTTAATGTTCGCCTTGCTCTGCTGCTGCCGCCTCGAGTCCTCTACCGGCCCGGGCGTCAGCTGACTCCTGTGATTGTAAGCTGACATACGGGCTGAGGCCGGCTGAGGCCGCCGGCGGGACTCGAACCCGCGACCCGCATAACCCAGCGCCAACAGAGTGCAGCCGATGCAACACACACGACCGTAATGCCTGCACCGTTATATTTGTGTGTGTGTGTGTGTATGTGTATGTATGCATGTGTAAGAGAGAGAGAGAGAGAGAGAGAGAGAGAGAGAGAGAGAGAGAGAGAGAGAGAGAGAGAGAGAGAGAGAGAGAGAGAGAGAGAGAGAGAGAGAGAGAGAATTAAGGTCACTTCCCTACTGATTTGGACTGACTCACGCTGGGAGGGGAGGGGGGGGGGAAGCTCATGAAAACACGCCGCTCACGGTACCGTGGGGGGGGGGGGGGGGGAGCTCATGAGCTCATGAAAACACGCCGCTCATGGTACCGTCCGATCAGAAATGTTCCCCTCCGTCGAGGGCACGGCGATACTGCATTCCGGCCGGCGCTGCTGCTGCTGCTGCTACGCCCGTCCTTAAACTGGATCGACTATAAATAACCGTGTCTGCTTCGTACCGAGGCGTTTTACCCACGCCCTGCCGCCGGCCGCTGCAGTGCGTGCCGTTGGCCTGCCGAGCCGCTGCAGGGCTGTCAGGCAGAGAGAGTGGCAGTCGGTAGTCTAACGGGCTGTTGGCTGCTGTCCGCGGCTCGCTCTCCTCTGCTCACGCGCCGGGGCTTTGGGATAGGTCGCAGGTCGCAGCGGCATCCGTCGGTATTCGAACCCGCGATACACCTTTTCGGCTTCCTTCCGGGTCACCACCCCCCGAGGCGCGCGGCGGTCCAGTTATATCGGAAAAACAGAGTCGAGAGTGAAGGCAGTGCGCAAGGCGCCAGTGCGTGGGTGGGTGGGGGTGGGGTGCGAAGCCTGGGGGGGGGGGGGGGGGGTCCCAACAGGTTGCCAGCGCGGTACTGGCGATGGATGCGGAGGTTGGGGGCGGCCGGTGTGGCCGGGGGCGGCTCAACCCTCCGCGCCCGCCCCCAGGGCCCCGGCCCGTTGGCATAGGGACCGCACACCCCTGCCCTGCCCCCGCCCCTGGCTGCACCTGTCTCTCTTTCTCTCTCTGTCCTCGTCCCACTCGCACCCACGGCATCTGTCATAACCCCCTTGTTTACATCGTTAGCCAAGCCCCTAGCGCCGGTGCGGTGCCCCGTGCGCCCAGACCGAGAACCACGTAGCCCCCGGCCGGGAGGGAGAGAGGGAGAGAGGGAGAGAGGGGGAGAGGGAGAGAGGGAGAGACGGGCCGGTGAGTTACGTCTGCGTTGCCGTCGCGTCGCGTGGACTCGTTGGCTCAGTCAGCGTTGCGTGTATCCGTTCCACTCCTGCAGTATCACCCCCCCCCCCCCCCCACCTCTCCTCCCGGTCATCCCCTCCTCTTCCTGGATTCGATCGACCGCGAGTGGGGGTCAGGGGATTGGGGGGGGGGGGGTCGCGACGCAACCTAGCAGTGGGTCCCAACAGGACGTTGTCCGACACCGTGTTGTTGTTGTTTGTTATGCCGGTTTTGTGCTGCTGCTGCTGCTGCTGTTGCTGCCGACCAAGGTCATAACTGCATCGGAGGTGTGTGTGTGTGTGTGTGTGCACACACACACACAACAGTCAGGAAGCAGAGTGGAAAGCCATTCTCTCCGTCCTCCTCACCACCACCGCAGCAGCAGCAGCAGCAGCAGCAGCAGCAGCGGCAGCAGCGATCACCGCCTCTCGCTTGTATTTCCTTCCTGTGCAGGGCTCCGGATTTTTCCCGGTCCATCTAAGTTATTCATTATTTAAAAAATTAAAAATAACAAAGAAACGAGAGGCAACATCCGGTGAGCTTCGTGTGTCACGCACCGAGCCGGGCTGAACTGTATCAGCAAGCTCTTTGTGTGCTGTACCTACCAAAGCACGGTAACTAAAAAAAGAAAAAAACAACAAACTTTTGCGTTGTGTTTTCGAAATTTTCATCAAAAAAATTACTGTTTGCAATACAATACCCGTTCGGGGTTCCCCACCGGCTCCTCTTGGGTTTAACTGAATCAGGTTTGCCCTCCCCCTCCTTCCCCTCAACACTCGTCACACACTCCGCCCGCAACTTTTAAAGCGACCTGCGACCTTCTTGTTCCGCCGACTGCCGACTGGCGCGCTTTTACGAAACGGAGGTGTGGCAACGGGCTGCAGTCGCTGCCGCCGCCGCCGCCACCACCACCCGCCGTTGGTCCGTTCGTCCTGTGGGGTGTTGGCCGGTAAACGGGACCTTTGTTGTTGTTGTTGTTTTGCAGCTGCTGCTGCTACTGGTGGCGTTTTGTTTTTGCTGTTGGCACCCCCGGCGGCGGGCGGCTGGCCGGTGGCGGCCCTGTTCACAAACCCCGTGACTCTGCCACGTGCTGCCGCCCTGAGAGTACATGTTGTACATTAGCACGCAGTTCTGAGTGGAACGGCGAGTAGCTCTCGGCACTTATGAATATTTACGCTTCTGGAAGGCGGTGGCGTCGGCGGTGATTTTGCCGGTTTCGTTTGCGAAAGAGTCCGTCGTGCGCGCCGCCGTAGCATTTGAGTTATTATTGCGGTTGTGAAACGGGGCGGCTGCTGTGAACGGGTTTGCTGCGAATATTTTTTTTTCTCAAATAATGAATTTAGATTGCGCATGCTCATAACGCTTCGCGGCTTTTCAGGTTCTTATAATCGGGTCGGGTTTGCTCTGCGCGTGCCCAGTCCCAGCCCCAGCCAGGTGTAGACTGTCGAAATTGTACCAAATCGGTGTCCATGGTGTCGAATCGATATCGAATCGACATCGATGGGATATCGTTTCGACAGTCTCATCCTGGCTGGGATAGTGCCCAGCCAACCCAGCCGGCCCAGCCCTGCCCTATCCTAAGTCTGCCTCTCCCGGCGGCGTCCCGGCTGTCGCAACACACGGCGCTCATAAAAGCGTCTGCACTCGATCCCTTCCGGTTGGGACTGTACACACAGAACTCAGACCCTGGCCGCAGGCCGACAGCCTAGCCAGCGTCTGCACTCGATCCCTTACCGTTGGGACTGTACACACAGAACTTCGGCCGGACGGTCTCCTAGCCAGCGTCTGCACTCGATCCCTTACGGTTGGGACTGTACACACAGAACTCAGACCCTGGCCGCAGGCCGACAGCTTCGGCCGGACGGTCTCCTAGCCAGCGTCTGCACTCGATCCCTTACGGTTGGGACTGTACACACAGAACTCAGACCCTGGCCGCAGGCCGACAGCTTCGGCCGGACGGTCTCCTAGCCAGCGTCTGCACTCGATCCCTTACGGTTGGGACTGTACACACAGAACTCAGACCCTGGCCGCAGGCCGACAGCGGTCTTCGGCCGGACGGTCTCCTAGCCAGCCCCGGCCGGACGGTAGCCAGCGTCTGCACTCGGTCCCTTACGGTTGGGACTGTACACACAGAACTCAGACCCTGGCCGCAGGCCGACAGCCCCGGCCGGACGGTCTCCTAGCCAGCGTCTGCACTCGGTCCCTTACGGTTGGGACTGTACACACAGAACTCAGACCCTGGCCGCAGGCCGACAGCCCCGGCCGGACGGTCTCCTAGCCAGCGTCTGCACTCGGTCCCTTACGGTTGGGACTGTACACACAGAACTCAGACCCTGGCCGCAGGCCGACAGCCCCGGCCGGACGGTCTCCTAGCCAGACAGACGTCATACGCGCGGCGAGCGTGTGTGAACGTGGACGATTGGACGATCATGATGTTGTCCCAGAGCAGTTGGCCGCGCAGACGGTCACTCAAGGTGCCACTACATAGTAGCAAACGTCTTTTGCGGTTGTAAACTCGTCTCGCAAAAACTATTAAATCCCCATCTCGCAGCAATTGGGAATGTGTAAGTCTCGGCGGGGACGGGACAAGATGCACCTGGATGATCCGTTTCACACAGCCGACCGCAGAATTCTCTCACTAGTCATTAGACGATCGAATCCTTTATTATGTTGTTACCTCTCCGCTCGGACGGGCGCCTACCCACCGGGCGCGCGTTCGCCCACAAAAAAATTAGTGGTCGTAACCAATTTTTGAGTTGATTTTCAGACAAGCAGTAAATATGTTCTAAGAACCAAAATTTTGTTGGGGGAACTCTTCGTTAGTTCATCAACGAAACGTTAGTTTGCTCCTACAAAAAGTTTCGTTGCGGACACTGAACAAATTTTTTCCTGCTGTTTGCTCTTGCAACGAACCTCTTCGTTGAGCAGCCAAAAATTAGTTCCCCCAACCAGAATTTTAGTTCTCAGAACCAAACTTTACTGCTTGTCTGGAAATCAACTAAAATTATTAGTCGCGACTACTCATTTTTTTTTCTCCGTGCACATGAGCCAACCACCGCCCGCTGCATCAGCGCAATGCTGCGATTAGTGTGTGTGTGTGTGTGTGTGTGTGTGTGTGCATGTGTGTGTGACGGTAACAAAAACGGCGAATAAATCCATCTATGCCCGCGTAAGTCGACCACTGCTGGAGCGTTGCGGAGCCCCGTTCTGAGGGCATTAGCCCTAATGAGTCAGAAGCCAGAGCAGCCAACACCAACCACCGCGCACAAGGGTGTAATTGTGGTCCTTGCAACACACCGTCGCGTCGCTCAAAAGAAAATGAAAGCCCATAGCAGCAGCAGCAGCAGCCATTCACATATTAGGTAACGCCCTCCGAACAATACTGTCAGTGCCGTTATTAGGTAATGCGGTCGAACTACAATGTTTCCATGTCTGCTCTTTTTTCTTCGTGACGGGAAGCTCGTAAAGCTCGTAAACAAAGTCGTCGGGGAGCCACCACAATACGAACGCGGCCGCGGCCACCAAGGACACGTGGCTTAATTATACCGCCACGAGTCGGAGGCGTCTTTGCTTTAATTTACTTTCGGGAACGAGCCTCGAAATTTGGGCTCGTGCTGGGAGTGGTCAATTAATCGTTGGAGGTTACCACTCGGCTAGCTCGGTCTATAGTTGTTTGTTTCGCTAAACGGTTGGCAAAATTGTGCGTGTTCCGCCTGACGTGTAGCCGCCATCTTCCTCTCAGCTGTGTCCGGCTGTCTCACATAGCAGGAGAGGGAATTTGCTCCTGGGAATGTCGCAGCACGAAACGACGGGGAACGTTTTCCGGCTGGAATGGTTTGATGCGCCGCCGTGCAGAAAGCTCTCTTTCGCACAGCTGCCGCTGCTGGACGGAGCGGAAGGGGGACCTGTTGGACCTGGACCCGACACGACGGCTTGTTCCACGCGGCCAGGCCAGCCACTGTCTGCCCACTGATAACATGCATGGCGGCACGTGTGCTCAGCACTGATACAACTAACCCTGTACCTCCCGCTGAACCAATAGTTGTGACACGTGGTTCAGAGTGTTTGCGGTGGTGAGGGGGAACACGAAGGCGTTTCCCATAGGGCTGGGCGGTTACGGGTTTTTGAACCCGGTATCAGGTTTCAGGAAAAACCGTTTGATGTTTAGGTTTCCGGTTTGACGGTATATACCGGTTAACCTTCTCAAAGGTTTTAACCTGAAAACCGGTTTTTCTGTATGAACCGGTTTACCTTCCAAAATTGTTTACCATAAGACCGACTTGACTGTTTTAATCGGCTAAACCTCAACTATTCGCAACGAGGGGTATGAAAAAGAATGATGCTTTGTTCAATTTTTATAAAATCTGTTTATTTGCTGCCCCGCTCGGCACTACCACAACGCAAGAGAAATCCATTTATTGTGTAAAACCCGTGAAACCCTTTGACAGGTTAACCGGTTCCGATGCAAAAACGGTTAACCAAAATGAACCGATATAGCGGTTAACCGGTTTTATTTCAAACCCGAAACCTTCGTTCAGGTTTCAAAAAATACCGGTTTCGAAACCGGTTAACCGTTTAACCGCCCAGCCCTCCCACGACACGGACAGCCGTAGAGGGTTCCTCCCTCCCCGTGGAGCCCGCATGGAGGGGGGGAGGGGGGGGAGGGGGCGCTGCCAGCCGCTACCAGACACCCTAGTGCACCGGGCTCATTGACGTTACGCTATTCCCAGCCAGCATTACACTGTCGAAACGATATCGAATCGATGTCGGTTCAATATCGACAAATTCAAAGAAATCTGTGTAATACACTGTCGATTCGATATCGAAAGTCGATTTTCTTTGTCGATTCGACAATAATAATCGATGAAAATATCGAGCTTCGACAAAATTTCGGCACCATCGATATCGATTTGGTGCAATTTCGACAGTCTATTCCTGGCTGGGTTAATGGACGTTCGAGGACCTCCCAAACCTCCGACCCCGTATTTTTACGCGACCCGTCCTTCCGGATGGGTAGGATCGGGTCGGGGCGGGCCGCGCGAGGCGGCCGGCGCGGCTGCACCTCCGCGACGTTGTCCTAGGACGGGTCCAGGGGCCCCCAACCCCAGCCCGGCCCCGGCCTGTGCCGGGACCTACTCGGCTGGAGGATCACGCGAGTGAGTGCAGGGACCGGGAGGGGACGGCGCGTCTGGAGTCTGGAGAGAGACGGCGCCCGGCTCGGGAGTGGGCACTCTTGCGTCACTGCGCTGGAGCAGGCAGGAGTCGGTCCTGGCGACTAGCCGAGCGCCGGCAGTCAGTGGCGGGCTCCCCTACGACCCCCCTTCCCTCTCCTGGAGTGAGTACCTGAGCAACGGCTGCCCACTGCCCGTGGAGGAGAGGGGAGCGGGCGAAGGCGATCTACGCTGCAGTAGACACGCTGGACGGCGCACGGGCTTCGATCGTGCCGGAGGCAGCTGTGAGCAGCTGTGCGCAGCTGTGGGCAGCTGTGGGCAGCTGTGGGCGGGCAGGGCACAGCGGCACAGCCGGCGTGGCAGCATAACTAGGGCAACATTACGCAATAATGCGCTAGAGTTATTTTTTTACCGTCCCGATGGTGAAAACGAGGGAAAGGCGGCGGAAAAGGCGAAGCGGCGCCGCGGACGCCATTGACGGCTGTGCCGCGCTGTGCTGTGTGGCCTCCCGCCTGATCCGCCATTTCTGCTGTTTCGTCTGCACCGCTCCGCCCACATTCACCCCCCACTCATGCCAATTCTCGTCTGTTTTGCAGGAGCCGCTTCCCGTCCTCGGCGGCGACGGCCACGCGCTAGGCCGCCATGGACGTCATCACGATGAACCCCGCGCTGGCGGGGCTCGAGCCCGCGGCCGCCGACACCAAGGCGCTCGAGGTGGCCGGCGACGTCTCCCCGCCGCGGCCGCCCACCCCCGTCTGCCCCGCGCACCGCGGCCTCTCCTACCTGCCCGAGCGGCCGCCCGTGGACATCGAGTTCACCGACCTCACCTACACCGTCCCGCAGGGGCGCAAAGGTCAGTGTAGCGCCGGCAGCGGCACCCGCCCACCGCGGGGGCGTTCCCAAACCACGAGGCGGCAACGACCGAGGGGGAGGTCGGACTACGCATTACCTCGATTACCCTGGATTTCTCGGATCATCCCGGATTACCTCGGATTACCTAGGATTTCATGGACCTGTATTACCTAGATTACATAGGATTACATGGATTACCTCGCATAACCCTGGATTACTTGGGTGAAATCCCCTCGGATGATCTCGGATTACCCTGGATTACTCGGATTGCCCAGGATTACCCCGGAATACCCGGATTACCCGACCGCTGTCTGTCGGAACCCTGCAGTTGTTACCCCCTCGGGCATCGAGCACGCCAGACAGTCATGCTCAACGGCGGTCCGTTTCGGGCGACTAGGGACTGGAGACCGTTTGGAAAACCTATCGCCATCGCATTTAACTTTCGAGACCAGAGTTGGACTCAGCTTGGCGCCCCAGGATTCCGACAATGGGGTCACAATGAACTGCTGAAGATGATGAGTTGGGGTGGGTGGGCACGGTACGCCTGTCGTGGCAACGTCGCATTGCTGCTGCTGCTGCTGCTGCTGCTGCTGCTGACTGCTGCTGCTGCTGCTGCTGCTGCCTGCTGCTGCCGCAGGGCCGTGGCTGTACAGCGGCGGCGGGCGGCATCCAAATCCAAATTGCAGTGATTTGGTCGTTGCATGCTTTGTCTCTCTACAAACGACGCTCCCCGCGGCGCTGGTGGCGGTCTGACAGCCGAGGCCCGGCCGCGTACCGCTGCGCCACTCGAATCAACTCCGAGCGCGTGGGAGTTGGGCAACGCATTATAGCGTATTCCGGAGAAGAGCCTAAGCGGAAGTAAGAAGTTATGTACGAAGAACCACAAAAGCGGAAGCAGTGTGAGGGGAACCGCAGTGTATCTGCGGCCGCGGCGTCGGCCCGACGCCAAATATTTGGAGGCTTGGCCCTCGCTGACGATGACCGTTAGGTAGGGTCACACAGCGCAGTTCCCCTTTGAGCTTGCGCTGTGTGACCCTACCAAATGGTCGTGACACATCGTCAGCGAGAGCTAAGCCTACAAATATTTGGCGTTGGCTCGTAACCTTTTTCTTTCTGTCTTTCTGCTTCCACTTTTGTGTTCCTTCGCAACTTCTCGCTTCCGTTTCGGCTCCTCTTCGGAATACGCTATTCCCTGGGCTGCTCCATCGGGATATGTGTTGGGTGAGCAGCAGCAGCACTCAGGTGGTGGGGGGAGGCTGGGGAGGCCGGAGCCGGCATCAGCAGAGAGGTTTGCCGGGCTCTGCCAGAGGCTTTGCTTAGCTTTCTCCGGTTTCACCACGTTGAGGAAGGCCGTGACTGTCCGCGGCCACCACCACCAAGTCCCAGTCCCCGTGACCCGCTTGGCGCCGCACGGCGCAGTGTAACACCTTTTAAACTGCAAATAACGGAAGAGAGGTAATATTTGACTTTCGCGATGTCCAGGCTCGGCCGTCGTGCGACGCCGCCGGCTGTCAGCGTATATAACGGGCACGCGCGCGCGCACGCGCTCACACGCGCACACAACGCGCGCACGTCTGCATCGTCGACTCGCAGGGGACTGGCGGGTGGCTAACCTGACCTGGGCCGGCCCCACCTGCCTCGGGGAATAAAAGGGGAGGGAGGCTTATTGGCAGATGGTGACGTCTCACGACGTACTTAATGGACGATCCCTTCTTCGTCCTTCCGGGGGGGGGGGGGGGATGACCCCTACCGGACGGCAGAGGGCACGGGGCCGCGGGCCTCAACTCGCGCCGCCTTCGGTAACCACACCACTCCCGACTCCCACCACCACCGCAACATTAATTGCTGCCGTTTTTTTCTTTCAAACGCGACGCGCCACAATGTTGTGGTGCGGAGCGAGCGAGCAAGAGAGAGAGAGAGTGAGAGAGAGAGAGAGAGAGAGAGAGAGAGAGAGAGAGAGAGAGAGAGAGAGAGAGAGAGAGAGAGAGAGAGAGAGAGAGAGAAAAGAAACCACATGAGAGTGTGTACACTTTTGGGAGTGATGTTGTGATGATATGGGATGGGATCTGCCGCCTCCTCCCGCGATGCTCGTACGTACTCCTTCGGTGACAGCTGCCGTGCCGACATGTATCCTGCGCGATATCGAAATGATATCGGACATGTCGATTTTCTTTGGCGGTTCGACATGTAATCGATGAAACAATCGTGCTTCGACAAGATTTTCGACACCATCGTTTCGCTTTCGCAGAGTTCCGGCAGTGTTTTCCTGCCTGGGCGGGTACTAAGGGCACGAAAGGTAAAATCCAGGTGAGCGACGCTATATGGGGTGACCGGTTCATATCATCAGCGAGAGCTAAGCGTTTGGCTGCTTGGCCGGCACCGCCCTATGTGTGGTGGTTCCCCTCTTGTCCCCGCGCTCCTGCGCTTTTGCACGATTCTCTGACGCGCTCGAGGTTAGGTTAGGTTAGGCCAGTGAAAATGCGCTTCAGAAGCGCTGATTCGAAGGCTCTGGGCTCTAGCTGTCTGCCGGGGACTCTGCAAAGGAGGGCGCGCGCCGGTCCGATTGCATACGTATAGGCTACCGCCGCTGCCGCCGCTGCCGCCGCTGCCGCCGCTGCCGCGCCAGCTGCAGGCAGCCGCCAAGATAGACGGAGACGCATTCTGACGTAACGGAGCAACGAGCCATTGAACTCTTTCCCTGTACTGCCTCTCTGTAGGCCTGATAAGTAGCTCAGTCAGCCGAGCCCAGTGCAGCGGCCAGCGGCGGCCCGACACCGGCCAGGCGCGCTCCGTCCGTTTGATGAAAAACTGACGAGAACGCGGGGTTCGCGGGGTGGTTCCCTTGTGATTTCGGTGAAATGACGAAAACTTGGTTGTGACAAGAACTGTTCAGTTTGCGTTGGCTGATAGCAAAAGATTTCTATCCAGCAGAGTAAGAAGACAGAGTGACCGTGGCCACTGCCGTACACATTCACGACAAACAGCACATATTCATATACAGGTTCATACTGGGTTGGCTATGAGGGAATCGCACAGGTAATTATCTGAGAAATCGCCACATCTCAACCAACAAACAAACACACTGTCCTAATTAACAAGAGCGCTCGTGCGCTCGTGCAGTCCCGTGTACAGTTTGTAATATGCAAATGACGCACTCGTTTTTCGGCAGAGTAAACGGCACACGCCGATGGCTGTCTTCCCGCGAATGGGAACTGCATAAAAGCACCGCGGCACTTCCAGTGTCTAACGAGCACACTGCGCCCACATGACGTAGATACAGTCATCGGGGTTTCGGTGCTCTTTTTCCTACCGAGCCGAGCAGTTTATTGTCCCGCGCTAATTCAAAACTCTGTCGGGGATCTCCGGCTGGCGCTGCTGGCTTGCAGTACATGGGCCGCGCTTCTGCGAACCGTCCTCGGCGAACCTGTGCGTGCGTGCAGCAAGCCTCCTCACTATTGGCACTCGCGGTCACGTGCAGCAAGCCTCCTCACTGTTGGCACTCGCGGTCACATGCAGCAAGCCTCCTCACTATTGGCACTCGCGGTCACATGCAGCAAGCCTCCTCACTGTTGGCACTCGCGGTCACGTGCAGCAAGCCTCCTCACTGTTGGCACTCGCGGTCACATGCAGCAAGCCTCCTCACTATTGGCACTCGCGGTCACGTGCAGCAAGCCTCCTCACTGTTGGCACTCGCGGTCACGTGCAGCAAGCCTCCTCACTGTTGGCACTCGCGGTCACATGCAGCAAGCCTCCTCACTATTGGCACTCGCGGTCACATGCAGCAAGCCTCCTCACTGTTGGCACTCGCGGTCACGTGCAGCAAGCCTCCTCACTGTTGGCACTCGCGGTCACATGCAGCAAGCCTCCTCACTATTGGCACTCGCGGTCACGTGCAGCAAGCCTCCTCACTGTTGGCACTCGCGGTCACGTGCAGCAAGCCTCCTCACTGTTGGCACTCGCGGTCACATGCAGCAAGCCTCCTCACTATTGGCACTCGCGGTCACGTGCAGCAAGCCTCCTCACTATTGGCACTCGCGGTCACGTGCAGCAAGCCTCCTCACTATTGGCACTCGCGGTCACGTGCAGCAAGCCTCCTCACTATTGGCACTCGCGGTCACGCGGTAGCCGGCGCCTCGGCGGCGGCCTGCGGTTCGGTTTGCCTCTGCGGCCAGCGACGAGATGTCTTGGCTGCCTCTCTAATATCCTCATTTTCGTTGTCAGTTTCCGCCTGCTCTCTGCGGTCAAACTATCGAAACTACCGTAGTCTCGTCGACTGTAGTTCCACTGGAGGCTCAACCCTACTGCGTGCACTGTGAACCGTACACTTCGTATAGCTAGATGGCAATTCTTTTTATCCGAGAGAAACCCTATCCCTGTCACAACCGTTCAAGATTATCTATGCGCTAAAAACCGGCCCCCGGCGTCCAGCCCTGTAGTTTGTGTAGCTTCCCAGCCCTGTAGTTTGTGTAGCTTTCCCGCCTGACCGTCGCAGCTCTCTAGCTTCCCTGTCAGGCCGCCGCCCATCACAAGGACGACGAACATCTCTTTGTGCGCCGCGAGATTTCTTGTTACGGATGTATTTGAAAAGAAACGCGCGAAATTTAAACACGTGACTAATGGGCACGTGACAACGTGAGCTCACGTCGATGCTCACGTCTAGTGGGAGCCGGCCGAGCCGGCGGAGCTGTCAGCGCCGGCGGTGAGCTCCTTAATAAAGTGACGTTGCTAGGTAATTCATCTGTACAGCCGCACCTGTTTTTTTCTCCACCTGCCTCGTCTTAGGCGCGGTTTCTTTCTGTGTTTATTCAAATCGGGAAGGTAAACACACCATCAAGAATAATAATGACGACACAACGATGACAGTAACAAACGGGAATTTTTATTCGGATCGTCCAAATTTAGCAGTCTCAGCGTCGACGCACTCTGGGAGGCATTGAACCCCTCCCCAGGCATCCTATTCCAGCCCTGCTGTGGTGGTGCCCCCTATTGTTCTGTCCAATGTCATTACCATAATATTTCGATGCTCAATTTTTTTTTTACCCCTGCCGTCTTTTCGGCGGTGGCACGCCGAGTAGAGGCAAGGGCCAAGGTCGGGACCTGCGGTGCCGTGCCGTGCCGTGCCGTGCCGTGCCCACGGTAAGAGCGGAGCGGTGCCATTCCACGCACCGGGGGGAGCTACATGGTTTGTGGACCGCGGCAGCAGCCCCAAAAACGGAAAAGGAAAAGCTCGTTCAGTTTGTGATTTAAAACAAACAAAAAGACAAGCAAAGTTGTTTTTTTAAAGGCCGGCGTACATTGGCGCAGCATAGTGTTATTACTATTATTATTGCTGCTGTTGTTGCTGATTGTGCTGCTGTTGTTGCTGATTGTGCTGCTGCTGCTGCTGCTGCTGCTGCTGCTGCTGCTGCTGCTGCTGCTGCTGCTGCTGCTGCTGCTGCTGCTGCTGCTGCTGCTGCTGCTGCTGCTGCTGCTGCTGCTGCTGCTGCTGCTGCTGCCGCTGCTGCTGCTGCTGCTGCTGCTGCTGCTGCTGCTGCTGCTGCTGCTGCTGCTGCTGCCGCTGCTGCTGCTGCTGCTGCTGCTGCTGCCGCTGCTGCTGCTGCTGCTGCTGCCGCTGCTGTTGTCGCCGTTGTTACGGTTGTCGCGGGGACTGGAGAGGACAGCTCTGTTGCAACCTGTGGGCTGCCGATACACCTGACGTAACAAACACCGGGATGGGACCGCAGTGCCAACACTGGTGCCGCTGGTGCCATGGGGGGAGGCTGCCGTCACACACACGCACACACACGCGCACACGCACACGCGCCTCGTTCCGCTCTCCGCACACCACATATTGTTCCTCGTGGGCGCAAGGACACTCACTTCCTATCGCCCGGCTTCCTCATCATCTTTTCCGTTTTCCAACCATTTCACCCGGTTTCCTCTCCCTCTCTCTCACACACGGCAATCGAAGGATCGAGTACCGGACGGGGGGGGGTCTCTCTCTCTCTCTCTCTCTCTCTCTCTCTCTCTCTCTCTCTCTCTCTCTCTCTCTCTCTCTCTCTCTCTCTCTCTCTCTCGCTACAGGGCGACGCTGTTATCCTGACCCACCATCGTCCTCACCAACAACTTCTTCCTTTTGTTCGTCCACCTCTGCGGCGCCGTTTTTTTTCCTTCTTCCCCTTCCCCTTCTTGTTGTTCTTCTTCCCTTGTTGCGAATCCATGCTGTGACGTCAGCACGCCCAGTCCTTGTCCCGGCCCGCTCCCTTTCTCTTCCAGGCCCCCTCTTTAACGCGCGTTTTCCGTCTCTCTCTCTCTCTCTCTCTCTCTCTCTCTCTCTCTCTCTCTCTCTCTCTCTCTCTCTCACACACATATCTGGAGCGAAGGGGCATCGACCTTGTAGCTCTTAGGCGTTACGTATTTTGTGAACGGCGCGTTAATGTCACAGTGCAGCTCAGTGCAGTACCGACGACCTTCTCGGGTCAACACTTGCCACACCTTGAGAGAGTGTGTGTGTGTGTGTGTGTGTGTGCACGGCGCTTCCCATGGCGCTCCTCTAGACCCCTTCCACATGCATAAGCACACGATTCAGACAGAAGGAGTGCAGCAGCAGCAGCAGCAGCAGCAGCAGCAGCAGCAGCAGCAGCGCATCCTGTTTTCGCGCTCTGCATCGCTCTACACGTCAGTATGAAGGTGCAGTTTGCTCACCCGCAATGAACAAACCATAAAATGAAAATTGATGAGGAGCAGAAATAACCACGGGAATCGCTGAGAGTGCACGCGCGTGCTCGCTTCTGAATCAAAGCGTCGGCAGTGGCGGTGTAGGCGGTGTACACAGGGCGTGCCCCACTGACCGGGTCACCGCGACTGCCGCCGCCGCCGCCGCCGCCGCCGCCGCCGCCGCCGCCGCCGCGAAGGGAAGGGAGTCTTCCGGCGAACGCAAGCGAAAAGAGGAATGCAAAATGCAAAAGCGAGGAGTGACACACACAGGCTGAGGCGCGCTGAGGTGGCATGGCCGTGGGGCCGGCTGGAGCCGCTGGAGTTGCTGGAGTCGCTGGAGGCGCTGGAGCCGAGCCGTTCGGTAGTTTCCGGCCGGCCCCCCTGCAGCCGCCCCGCCCCGCCCCGCCCCGCCCCGCCCCGCCCCGCCCCGCCCCGCTGCAGCAGCCCCGCCTAACCTTGACCCAGTAAAAGGTTCCGCCTTCCCTTGCCGCCGCCGCGTTATTCGCGTCTCTTCATTGTCTCTTCGCGACCCCGAACGGGATTGGCCGCGCTTCCGACCCCGCCCACCCCGCCTTGGCGCGCCATTGGTCCGCGGTGCCGGCGCGGCCGCGGCGGGAAATTTGAGTGCTGGAGCCGCGCTGTGGTGGTGGTGGTGGGGGGGGGGAATACAATAATCATCGAAAAATTGAAAAGATTCCCTGGACATTTACATCTCCACCATTTAATAAATATCGAAATGCGAGGGTCTTTTTGGTGGAGAATGCAGAGCTCTCTCTCTCTCTCTCTCTCTCTCTCTCTCTCTCTCTCTCTCTCTCTCTCTCTCTCTCTCTCTCTCTCTCTAAGTGTAGCCGCATGCCACCGGACCCGGCAGCAACATTTTCATAATTTTTTTCCCCCTGTCCTTGAGCTCGTCTTCTCAAAACGTCCGTGACGCGCTTCAAATGCCGGACTGCTAATGGCGAATAATAGTCCATCTTGGGCGATGCCAGTGTCTGCCTCTTATCTACTTTTTCTATTTCTCAAAAACGAAACAAAAAAAAAAAAATCCTGCTGCTTTTATTTGTTGTTGTTTTTTGTCTTTGTTTTCTAAGCGTGACTGCGGCTATCAGCAGTGCCAAGCCAGTGCAACTGCATGCCTACGGAGCGTTCGCAGCGTTCGCGGAGCTCGTAGTTCGCGACAAGCGTCTGGCGAACGATTAGATTAGAAGGGGGCCGCGCCTTCGGCTTCCTGACCATCCTAATTCGGAAGGCTCTGACCGCGTGTAAAAAGCTGGTCCCACAGCCATTCAGAAAGCAGGATAATATACCAAACCCGACCACAATCAGTGTGGTCGGACGCTAATCCTCACTTGGCGTGAGATGCCTGATAAACCTGTTGAGCCAGTTTGATGAGTTTTGTTTTTGTTGTGTGCCAAATATTCCAGCACCCTACACGTTGTTGGTTGGCACTTCTTTTATTCTTTGATTATTCTTTTTTTTTTCTGCGCTCTGCTCCCTCCGGCAGGCCTTACCACGCGATCCCAGCTGGAGAGAGCCCACTCCACTCGGCACACCCGGCTCTCTATCGTGACCACGTCCGGGGCGGCGTGCTATCTCTCTCACACAGGGCTAGCGTTCGCTGGGGAGTGACAAGGACGGCAAGTGTGTGCCCGTCCCCAACGCGGCCCCCGCACGCCGGGCCAGCACCCGGCGCAGGCATGAGTCAACCAGGCGGAAGTCGCAAAGAATTCCGAGAGCCCAGATAAAGCGGTCAACGGGAGCGCCTGTATAGGCCGTCCCGTTGGACAGCCGTGCTGGGCGGGTCTGCCTACCCCGGGCCCGCAGGCGCCGTGCCCAGCACCGGCTGCCTATACCAGAGCCGACCCATCAACCTTATTTCCAAGTCTAAGTGCCCATTTTTCCCTCCGAGAGCCGCCGATCGTCTGCTTCCTTGTCTGTGAATAGTTGGAGAACGGGGGTCCGTTCAGGAAGGCGGTGTATCAGGCGCTGTGTGTGTGTGTGTGCGGATTGTAATTACTCTCTGCGCGCAATTTCCCTGTCTGTGTGCTCCCGCTGTACATCGATGCGGGAAGCCAGACGAGAGACGTGTGTGAGGGAGACACACACTCACAGAATGACAGAGACAGACAGGCGGACATCAGAGCGCGGTTGTCAAAGCAGTGACCCCATTATTCGGTAGGCCTATCACAAGCCTCGGGGGGAATTGGGGAGGTGGCCCGGGGTACGGGGGGGGGGGGGGGTTTCAATCACAATCGGCAAGTATCAATGTATCGAATCAGAGAGAGAGAGAGAGAGAGAGAGAGAGAGAGAGAGAGAGAGAGAGAGAGAGAGAGAGAGAGAGAGAGAGAGAGAGAGAGAGAGAGAGAGAGAGATTTAAAATTAGCGCGCGTGTGGCTTGTTGGTATCGTCACCGCCTCGCCGCACGCTCGCCAATCGGTGCTCCCATTTTTTCGCCCGATATCAGCTCTGACTGTGCCGTCGCGGCAAGTGGGTCAGATGGGGAATGTACGCCACGCCACGCTCAGCCGAGGCGTCGCAGGTCAGTCCCACAGACAGCCGCGCTGCCGCACCCCCCCCCCCCCCCCCCACAATCATCGGCCACCGCCGCCCAAAAATAATGGCGTGGTTTCGGCTTCCGAGCACTGATGCGGGTGGGCCAGATCTGGCAGGGGCGGATCCAGGGGCGGCTCTAGGGGGGGGGGGCGATGTACCGCTTTCTGCCGACTTTCAGGCGGATTGTAACGCGAATTGCCTACCTTTCGGGGGGGCAATCGCCCCGTCGCCCCCCCCCCTGGATCCGCGCCTGAGATCTGGCCAGATCCGACTCAACTGCGGCAACTTGTTGCTCCTATTTCAGATATGCGCGCGCCCGTGCACTCGTGTAAATCCTATGGCTGGGCTCGAGACGTGACTTCTAGGTGGCACGTGGCGCTGCCTTGCACACCACGCCCCGCGTTTACCGGGGCTCGGAGAACGCTGTTTTCTTTGGTGGGCGGTGCGGAAAAATAACGGCCGTAAAATTTTATCGTTGGCACTTGGATGTTTTTATTTTTTTATTTTTATTCTTTCGAACGAATATCCCGTGGGACTTGGTAACGTATTTCGGGTCTCGGATGGAGGCGAGGCCGTGGGAAGTGTAAACCGACCCCGGTGTCTCAGGACACGGCTGTCTGCACGTCCGAAGCCCGGGCCAAAGTGGGCCCAACACTACCTAACACATACGCCGTGGCCTCAAGGACCTCGGGGACCTCGGGGACCTCGGGGGCCTCTGGTTTTGGTTCCTGGTCGTCGTAATGGGTGCGTGGGAGCGGGCCAGGCCGTGGCTGGCCCGTGCCTGTGTGTGTCCTGTCCGGCGCCTGTACGTGCGTGGTGTGGCCCCGGGGCTGATAACAGCTGATAATCATCTTCGTTTCCATAGCTAGATCTGGAGTAGGCTCGGATCAACACACTCCTGCCGTCGTGACCGCTGTTTTCGCGGAATCTTTCACCAAATCCGATTTTCTCTCTGTTTTGCCGGCGGTTGTTTTTTTTTTTCATTTTTCGGCAAAGTGGGAGAGAGGGAGGGAGAGGGGGGTAGGACAGAGAGACAGAGAGAGAGACAGACGGACAGAGAGCGAGACAGAATAGGAAAAAAAGGTGTTATGCTCGTGCCGGAGCGGCGGCAATTTCCAGAGCGCGGCGTGTTCAATATGTCTCCCCACGTGCCCGCTGGTGCCCGCTGGTGCCCGCTGGTGCCCGCTGGTGCCCGCTGGGGGTGTGTTCGAGTGCGAGCTGCAGCGCTGCGCAGCCCCGATGACACGAGACTCCCGCGGAAAGATACATACCGCCTCGGGACGTGCTGTGCTGGTATTCGAACCCGGGGACTTCCGAAGCCATGGAGATGGCCGTGGATGAGCCGGCAGGCGGCCGCCGTTCGAGCGTACGACGGGCGACAGGTTGCTGCTCCGCCTGCGCGAGTCGCGGGTTCGAATACTCCGCTGAGTTCTGTGTCCCAACGCGGCCCCCGGCCCCAGCCCCAGCCCCGGCCCCAGCCCCGGCCCCAGCGCCGGCCCCAGCCCCGGCCCCAGCGCCGGCCCCAGCCCCAGCCCCAGCCCCGGCCCCAGCCCCAGCAGCCGGCCCCGTAGGATACACCTCCCGCCTCTCTATGATACCCAGGCCCTGTGGCGCCATGCCTCCATACGGGTCCGGGCCCCGGCCCCGGGCCGATGACTCGGCGGTTCCACGGTTCCACGCGGCCGTGCACAAGTGACATAACGCCGGCGGCTGGGAGCTGCCGAGTCACACAACAGTCGTGCCCAAACCGCAGGGGTGAAAATCCGCTCGGAGACGGAGGCGCCGGCGGCGCGGATCGAACCCGCGGACCGGAGCAGAGAGGATCGAACTGGACTCGTAACCGGGCCGGGGGGCTGGCGGGGGCTGGCGGGGGCTGGCGGGGGCTGGCGGGGGCTTGCGGGGGCTGGCGGGGGCTGGCGGGGGCTGGCGGGGGCTGGCGGGGGCTGGCGGGGGCTTGCGGGGGCTGGCGGGGGCTGGCGGGGGCTGGCGGGGGCTGGCGGGGGCTGGCGGGGGCTGGCGGGGGCTGGCGGGGGCTTGCGGGGGCTGGCGGGGGCTGGCGGGGGCTGGCGGGGGCTGGCGGGGGCTGGCGGGGGCTGGCGGGGGCTTGCGGGGGCTGGCGGGGGCTGGCGGGGGCTGGCGGGGGCTGCCGGGGGCTGCCGGGGGCTGCCGGGGGCTGCCGGGGGCTGGCGGGGGCTGCCGGGGGCTGGCGGGGGCTGCCGGGGGCTGCCGGGGGCTGGCGGGGGCTGCCGGGGGCTGGCGGGGGCCGCCGGGGGCTGGCGGGGGCTGGCGGGGGCTGGCGGGGGCTGGCGGGGGCCGCCGGGGGCTGGCGGGGGCTGGCGGGGGCTGGCGGGGGCTGCCGGGGGCTGGCGGGGGCTGCCGGGGGCTGGCGGGGGCTGGCGGGGGCCGCCGGGGGCTTGCGGGGGCTGGCGGGGGCTGGCGGGGGCTGGCGGGGGCTGGCGGGGGCTGCCGGGGGCTGCCGGGGGCTGCCGGGGGCTGGCGGGGGCTGCCGGGGGCTGGCGGGGGCTGCCGGGGGCTGCCGGGGGCTGGCGGGGGCTGCCGGGGGCTGGCGGGGGCCGCCGGGGGCTGGCGGGGGCTGGCGGGGGCTGGCGGGGGCTGGCGGGGGCCGCCGGGGGCTGGCGGGGGCTGGCGGGGGCTGGCGGGGGCTGGCGGGGGCCGCCGGGGGCTGGCGGGGGCTGGCGGGGGCTGGCGGGGGCTGGCGGGGGCCGCCGGGGGCTGGCGGGGGCTGCCGGGGGCTGCCGGGGGCTAGCGGGGGCTGGCGGGGGCTGGCGGGGGCTGGCGGGGGCTGGCGGGGGCCCTCCCTAGCCTGTTGCGCGGGTCGGCGGGCGGCCGCCGCGCGGCGCGCCAGCGACGTCGCACGAGGAGACGAGATAGCGAAGCCGGATCGGGGAGTCGAGTCAAGCGCGCGCGCGCGTGTGTGTATGTGTGTGGTCAGGTCGGGTCGGTATCGAGTAGAGCAGGCCGGAGTGTTGTGTTGGCACGGGCATGCGCACGCGGCGGCACGCGGCTCACGCGGCCCCCGACACGCGGCCAACCTCCGTCGTTGGCGCCGGCGGTGGCGCTCGCGGCGTGTCATGACACCGGCTGGACAACCCCTCCCCTATCCCCCCCCCTCCAACCCCCTCTCCAACCTCCCCCTCCCCGACACAGGCCATGGGATGTGGGGCATTCCACTCCGGCACGCGGCGATGCCCGACCCGATACTGATACCAACCGCAGCGACTCCCTCTCCGCCCTTCCGCCTATCTATGACTGGTCAGATCTGGTGAGATGCGATGTGATCTGCGTGTCGCGCGCGCCATCACAAACGCCCTCTGTTGCCAACACAACAACACCAAATACCAAATCGATTTTTTTCAAATCGATGTTTCCACAAATCGATTTTTTAAACCGATGTTTTTACAAACATTCGATTTGCTACTACTCTATTTTTTTATTTTTTATTTACAAAATTGGTTATTTTTACAAATCTATATTTAACAAATCGATTAGTTTTTTAATCCAGTTTTTTAATTTGAGTCCGCTGAATGATTGTGTGCAACACTGCGTACGCACGTACACCGCTACCTGTTGCGCAAGGGGGCGGGTCGAGAGGGCTGCCGTAGACGGCGGTGCACTTGATGAGAAATTTACGGGGCGGGGTCGAAATGGGAACGCTAGATAGCGCCGCAGCCTCTGTCTATGGCCCGCGGCTTCACCGCCCAGGGACCTGCTCAATGCGGCTCAAATTATACCCCTTGCAGCCCGATATGGGTTGCACCTGCGCCGGCGACGGCGCGACCGCCCGCCCCCGGCCCGCAGCCCCGGCCCGGGACGATCTCAAATAACGCAACGTAACTCTACGCCGATGGCGCTCAGTAATTTAATTTATTTTTATAACGATGACGCCTAGCGCCGTCACTCGCTACTGGAATGAGCTGGTCCGAGCTCAATAAAAAGTCAGGGTCGAGAGAGCGGAGGCGTACGCGGTACGGAACGTGTTACGAATGGCTTGGATCAATATTTGGACGAGGTTCTGCAAGACGGCGTCTGGTCCAGCCCGAGATCGAGAGGCTCTTCCGGGTGTGGTGTGCTGTGGCTGTGCGCTGACGCCTACTGGCACCTGCTGACGCCTGCTGACGACCTAATGGTGCTCTCTGTTGCAGGCTCCAAGATCATCCTCCGTAGCGTGTCCGGCCTGTTCCGGTCCGGGGAGCTGACCGCCATCCTGGGGCCGTCCGGCGCCGGCAAGTCCACCCTGCTCAACGTCCTCGCCGGCTACAAGTTAGTACTATACCCTACCCGTACTGCGATGTGCATGCGGTGCTCTGAGCTGCGTCGGTGTTTGAACCCGCGACTAGCGGCAGTGAATTGCTTCCTCAACCAACGAAGTGCCGGTCTGAGGTGGCCATAAAATGGCCCCTCAGACGGCTTTGATTGCAGTTTAATTCGCCTTGAGACAGGTGACAGAGCGCCGCACTCGCGAATGTGAACGTTAATGCGACGTGCCTCTTCTAATGTGAACGTGAATTGTGTGCGACGCAGGACGGGGACGCCACCGGCGCCATCAACATCAACGGCCGGCCCCGGGACCTGGCCGTGTTCCGGAAGCTGTCGAGGTACATCATGCAGGAGGACCTACTGCAGCAGCACCTCACGGTGCACGAGATCATGACCATCGCCGCCGACCTCAAGCTGGGCCACACGCTCAGCAAGGCGCAGAAGCTCACCGCGGTCAGTATTCGAACCCGGAACCGACCCGCCAATGCATTCGAGATCTGAGGCCCGAGTTGGACTCGGCTGGGGTCACATGACCTTTCTTGGTGGTAAGGTGGTTGTAGGCACTGCGCGCTTCTCCTACCCACCACAGTTCCGTAGCGTAGTGGGCTAGCGGGCCGGTCGATGACCGCAAGCTCCGGGGTTCAACTCTTTGCCGGAGTAAAAATTTTTCTGAAGTCTGCCGACCGAGGATGGTGGGTAAAATATGCCAAAAGAACGTGTTCAAAGTGTGTTGTCTGAGTGACCGCGGACGTTGGGCCGCGGCCATTCCCCGGAGGTTGAATACACTCGTTGACTCAGTGGTTCGACGCCCGAGCAGGGGAATGGTGCTTGCCAAGACTCGGCAGAAGTTAAATGTAGAGGCCTAGGGTTCGGCCTTCTACATTTTTCAAGCGTAAGGCCTCGGAATCTGGAGTATTCGGGCAACACCTACTTGGATACATGGCGTAGAAGAGTAGAGTACAATCGGCTTCGGCCGTGTACGATCTGGGCATCCTACCTCCCTCTCAATCCGCGAGGGAGTGGCCTTAGGGTCACAGACCAACTGGCTGGTCGAAGGGGGCTGACTCCTGAAATCTGGTCAGCGGAAGGGGCGATGTTGGCCGTTGCGGAAGCCTGCCTACCAAGGTGGCTGCGTCGTGCCTGTGTCTTAGCGGCGGTCAACTCCTGGTACACCGGTTCCCATCCGAACACCGAAGTTAAGCAGGAACGGTTCCGGACGGAAGTCTGGGACGAGGTAGGACCCACCCATTTTTGCCGTTTTTTGTTGTTGTTGTATTTATTATTTGCAGGGTCTGAATCTTGAGGATTCAATATACTTTTGAATTTAAAAAAAATTATTGAAATGAAACGCTTTCTACCAATTAATAGAGTTGCTTTTACGTCGTAGCAGTAGTAGTAGTAAGCAAAGAACGAGTAAAAACGAGTTGAAAAAGTGAGAATTAGGGTATGTTTTACCTTCAACGTCTGTTTATTTATTGACGCAC
Organism: Odontothrips loti; assembly: GCA_038380765.1. Lineage (NCBI taxonomy): Eukaryota > Metazoa > Arthropoda > Insecta > Thysanoptera > Thripidae > Odontothrips > Odontothrips loti. Next base: position 13,018,938 of record CM076256.1, read on the forward strand.
TTTGTATGTTTTTTTTCCACTAGGCATACATCACAACAGTAAACTTATTATAAATTTTATAAAAGAAAAGATGTCTCCCTTCCCTTTCCTTCTTATCTTCTTTCCGTCCTCCCCTTTTCGCTTTCTTTCTTCTCTACCTCCCTTTTCCTTCCTCCCCCAAACTTCTTCCTCCCTCTATCTAATCTACCCACCCCTACCGCTACCATTTCGGAATTGTTGCCTTTCTTTCCCTTTCCTTCTCTTCTCTCTCCTTCCTCCCCCTTCTTTTCTTTCTTTTCATTTTTTTTCTCTATGTCCCTCTCCCTCTCCTCTCCTCCCTCCCTTTCGCCCTCTTACCTCCCTCCCTTTTTCGCTAGACGGTGATGCGCGTGCACCACCGTCGACCCCTTCTTGGCGCTACTGGGTCCCACACTGGCAGCCGACACTCGAACCCTAACCTAACCTAACCCCCTGCTCCGCCTGCCCCCCAGATCGACGAGATCCTGGACATGCTGCGGCTGACCAAGGCCCGCGACACGCAGACGTCCAAGCTGTCGGGCGGCGAGCGCAAGCGGCTGTCCATCGCGCAGGAGCTGGTCAACAACCCGCCCGTCATCTTCCTGGACGAGCCCACGACCGGGCTGGACGACCTGTCCTCCTCCCAGTGCATCCAGCTGCTCAAGATGCTGGCGCGGGGCGGGCGCACCGTGATCTGCAGCGTGCACACGCCCTCCGCCAAGCTGTTCGACATGTTCGACCACGTGTACATCGTGAGCGAGGGCCAGTGCGTGTTCCAGGGCCGCGGCCGGGACATCGTGCCCTTCCTGGCCCAGCTCGGCCTCAACTGCCCCAAGACGTACAACCCGGCCGACTTCAGTGAGTGCCATGGCGTTACCGGAGACCGGAGCTGCTGTTCCACCACTGACTCTCCCCTCCTCTCCTTTCCTTTCGCTTTCAGTGGTGGAGGCGGCCAGCGGGGAGTACGGTAACCACACGGAGAGGATGTCGGCAGCGGTGGACAACGGCCGCTGCTACCGCTGGTGCAAGGACCCGAGGACCCTGCAGCACCAAAGTGAGTGTGCGCATGGGAGGTAGGCAGCCTGAACTAGTCCACCGTCAGTGTTGAATGTTGAACTGGAGAGCGACGACCGTCTGTCATTTGCTCAGTGAGGAGAAAAGGTTGAAAGGGAGAGAAAATAAGGAGATTCATACACATCCATTACTAACTGCCTTTTTTCCCCCCTTTCACTAGGTTCAAGAACTGACATAGTTAACACCGCACCTGGTGCTAACTATGATTTTAGCAGTTCCAGTTTCATGCAATTCAGAATTCTAGTTTATCGGATGCTACTACAAATATGGCGGGATTCGGTGCGTATATATCCTTAGTTCTATGTAGTCCTACATCAGTGCCCCAAAACCACACTGTCAAGTTTTCTGTTCCTGCAGGGATACCTATTGCTGGTTGCATCCATGCACTTCTTCGTCGCCCTCATCATAGGCATGCTGTTTTACAAGATGGGGAATGATGGATCAAAAACCATTTTTAATTTCGGTTTCTGCTTCACTTGCATTATTGTCTTTATGTACATCCCCATGCTACCAGTCCTGCTGAAATGTGAGTATAAATTATTGATTATATTTCTAATCTTGCCAAACAATATTCTTATTTAATAATTAAAAAAATACATGGATTATTGACAGTTCCTGGAGAAGTGCAGCTTTTAAAGAGAGAGTACTTCAACCGATGGTACAGCTTAAATGCATATTTCTGTGCTATGACTGTGTCTCGATTGCCAACACAGGTACGTCACTTATTCTGCTCTTATTAGTAACCCTGAGTCGACTTAATGTACTTATTTCGGTACTTTTCTCTTTCCAGATAATTTTAGGGCTCCTCTACATTGCCCTGGTGTATCCTATAACAGATCAGCCTCTGGAAACATCACGTCTTGTGAAGTTTTGTGTTGTCTGTTTGCTCATATCTGTTGTTTCAGAAAGCTTTGGTCTTATTATTGGATCAGCTCTAAACATAGTAGTAAGTGCATACCAATATTATGAAGCATTTAATTTCTCCCTAAGATTCTGAAGCTTCTATTAATTACGTATTTTATTTTACAGAATAGTATGTTTGTGGGGCCAGCGTTCTCTGTTCCATTCATGCTACTTGCTGTTTATGGAATGGGAAATGGATCTGACGACAATGCAATTCCCCTTCACTACAGGATGGCAATGTCTCTATCATACCTGCGCTATGGTCTGGAAGGCATTGTTATATCCATTTATGGAGACAATAGAGCACGTCTTGTATGTCCAGATACAGAGGTTTTCTGCCAACTGGAAGATCCTAGACAGTTACTCAAAGAGGTAAAGTTTACTACTGACAGATTTTTAAAAAAAATTGAAGATTGCATTTGGCTTTCTCCTACATTAGCTCACTCCTCTTTGTGTTTTCAGATGGGGATGGAACATGTCAAGTACTGGGTTGATGTTTTAGCCCTGGTGATAATGTTCCTGCTTTTCCGATTACTGTCATATGCTGTCTTAAGAATTCGTCTATCAACCTCCAAGCCAATCCCTGCTGTAAACTTCATCAGTAGAATGGTCAAAACACACTTAAATATTAACTTACGATGACCAGTGGATGATTAGAGATTTGTAATACAGACTGATGTTAGCCACTTTTCCATGACATGAAACTGTGAGCCACTGGATGTTGTTCATCCAACAGTGGCAAGAAATAGTGACATTTCTTTTTGTTTCACTGTAGATACTGTAGATTTATTTTTGAGTGTGTTTGAAAAGTGTGTTCACACTGAAGAATTTAACATATTTATTACCACCTGCCTTCTGGACACAACTCCTAAAATTTTAAATTGACAGCGAGTTACACAATGATGTCCTCATTTTAATCCCCTTTGTATTCGTTTGGATTATTCCAAGGTGTTTGCTCATTTAATAGTTTTTATGTGCATTTAACATGCAAACAATACAGGGTGTTCCATCCTTCCAAACACCATTTTTCACAAAACTCAGAATAAATAAAACTTAGAAACAAAAAATGAACTCTCATTCGAACTTTTATTCATTTTGAATTTTCTGAAAAATGTTTGGTTGCGTGATGGCAGCTTGACCAGTACTAGCTTTTTTTGTCTCTCTGAATGCTGTTAGTGATATGCGAATGTGATAGCTTAGTAGCCACATTCTTTCATTATCATCTTCAAGTGATGGAATGTTAGATTAGAATTCTAGTTTCAAGTGCCTTGAAGAAACTTAATGTTTCTTCTATATATTCTTTGAGGAAGCACAGGTTTTCCTGACATAGGTGGTACTAAAATAACATTTTTGCATCGTTTGATGCAGATATGTAACAGATATATAGATATATCTAGAAGAACTGTGATACATTTGAAAAGATAGCCAAACATGGATCTATCAACAATCTATTTTAGGAATATGTGAAAATTCATCTTAGTGATAAAATGTATTGTTTTATGCAGGAGCCAGCACTCTAGACCTAAAATGCTGAAGATGTCAAGGATCTCTTATCCTGTGTGACAAATAATGTACAGATTTTTGTGGAACAATTCAAAGAGAATGTTTTCTTGGTATTATTAAAAAATATCTATCATTGTTTAAATTTGTTTTTTTTTTAATTTGTTACCTAGCCCATTTCACCAGGAAAAACTGGATCTTGAACTCAGAACACTTAAGAGACTGGGAATGTATGGTGCATTACACTCACACTTTCACATTTCCACTTCAATATGCAGCTGGCAGAGGTTCATCCCAGGCAAGAACTCTCTTGTCATGCCACACATAAGCCCCATGGGGCTCTTTGACCCCTGATGGCAACAGGGATAAGTGAATTGCAGCAGCAGATCCTGGAAACAAGAAGTTCATAAATTAAAGCAAAAGGACCTAATGAGAATATATTCAGTCATTTATACTGTTCAGTTACAAACAGCAAATAATTTATGTAGGCTTCACATAATTACCTTGTTCAATAGTCAGTGGACCCTTATGGCTGGTCATGTCTGTGTCGACATACCCAGGGTGAACAGCATTGACGTGGACATCTTCTATTCCACTTTTGTCTATATTCGCTTGCTGTATTAAAGTAAGCTTAGTTACGCCTACTTTGGAGACAACATATGCACTTGTTCCCCATCCAAGAGATTCATGTTTGTCATCTTTCGCAGCTCTGGAACAATTTAGTGTTATTGAAGACATTTTAACAATTTTAATATATAAATAATCAAACAAGAAAATGATGACATTCAGAAAAAACTTACTTGACAAAACTTTGCATAAGTTCAGATAACTGTTCAATAGTGAGGTCAGGGTTCAAAAGTTTCTTACGGATGTCTTCACCAGGGATACGCAACAAGTGACCGCATGAGCTAGATACGTTAACAACTCTGGCATGGGGGCGTAACAGAGGGAACAGTTCAGTGCAAACATCAACCAAAGCAAAATAATTTGTTGCCACAGTAACTTCAGCTTGGACACTGAATGGATCTGTCGCGTCATTCTGGAATGTGGGGGCGAGGGGAAAAATCAAGTAAGTCAGAGCCAGTATGATATCAAAATGAGGAAGATGAGTGAATCACAAACCTTGAAGGCAATCCCAGCATTGTTGACAAGAACATCTATACCTCCATATTTCTCCTTCAGATAGTTTTTAAATGCAATGATACTTGTTTTGTTTGTTACGTCAAGCTGATGGAACTCTGGCTTCAATCCCAGCTAGAAAGTGGAGAAAACTGAGTAACAGAGTCCGTACGATTAGTTCATTTCTGCCATACTGAATTTCCTTCAGAACATAACAAACCTTGTTTAGTTCTTCCACTGCAGCACGGCCGCGAGCTTCATCACGAGAGGTCAGGTACACGACACCGGAGAACTTCTCGCACAGCCCCTTCACAATGCCGAAGCCAATACCTTTGTTCGACCCTGTAACCTGCAGCAGCAGTAATTAACACCAGCACTCAACATAGCCATAGGTTAGGCGACCGGAAGAAAATTCCTCTCAAACTTACGACTGCAACGCGCGTCGCCATGGTGTGCGTGTGTGTGTAGTCCTAAACTGCGACAGACAGGGAATGACACGAGATGAACTCGGCTGCGTGGCCTGACAGGACAGCTAGTTATGCAATAAGGAAAATTCTCGACGCAGGTCTAGCCGGCTGACAGTAACGACTGGTGTAGAAGCGGAGGCGGGAGGGGGGGAGGGGGGAGCCCGGCCGGCCCGAGGCGCCTGCAAGACGGACGATAGGCAACCATTCCGACACCACTGCCCCGCAGCGCACTCTGTTGCCTACCCGCCAGGCGCTCCGCTCCCGAGGCTAGGCTCCCGGGGGGTCTGGTCTGTCTCTGTCACTCTTGTGCTGAGATCGGCTCGGCTCGGCTCGGCTCGGCTCGGCTCGGCTCGGCTGAGATAGGCATGACGTGACCGTGCCCTATCTCAGTCAACGCTCTCCACATGCAGTCCCACCGTCGTGGGAAACGAGGAGAAAATCGGTGCCGCACCGAAGCGAGCCGATCTGAAGAGGCGACTGGCGTGCGTCACTCGTCCACCTGCTCCTGTACTGATTGGGCACGTGGAATAATAAAAAAAATAATCGAGAAATAGTCCACAGCCAAAATAAGTGTCCGGGGGGGGGGGGGGTCGACGGCAGGGGCGTAGCCAGACTTGGGTTGCGGGGGGAGGGAGGAGGGTATACGCCACACTAATTGCCTAGATTCAGGCGTTTTTAAAAATACGAGTTGCCTACCCCGGTTGCCGGTTTCAGTGGGGTTGCCCCCCCCCCCACCCCCTGGCTACGGAACATCGGCGTGTGATCTCTGTTAAACAGCAAATTACAGGGTCGCCAGCTTGATCCTGGTCGGAGCTCTGAGCTCGGAGTCGGTGCGATGGTCCTTCCCTACCCGCTCAGCCGCGCGAGGCGGAGCGTGGCGCGGCGTGGCGCGGCGTGGCGGGGCGTGGCGAGCCTTACGGCAGCGGGGCGGAGAGGGGAGGGGGGCCAGGGTGAGCCCGCCCAGCCCAGCCCAGGCTAGTGCCAGCACCAAACCCGAACCAAAGGGAGCCAACCTCCCGGCCATGGCGGATGCGAACCTTCGCCTCCTCTTGGCGCTGCTGCTGCTGGCGGCTGCAGGTGCAGGTAGGCAGTGCTGCCAACTCCAGTCGGCTTTCTTGTGGGATTTGAGTTATTTACGGGGCGGGTTCTGGGCCTTGCGAAAAGCAAGCGTCACTCTGAGGAAGGGGGTTTAACGCGTACGAGTATAGGGGAACCGAGTCGCAAGAAATTGCGACCTCCCGTGCCTGTATATTTGCGCCGGCCGGCACGTGGGAGGGGCAGTTTGCAATGGGCAGCCAACTCTGTGTTAGCGTAATGAGGCAAAGCGCTGGCGAAGAGTTGCGTGGTGTGCGTCGCGCGCGAGTGGGAGAGAGAGGGGCAGGGAATGTGTGTAGGTGTGAGTGTTTGCGTGTGCGTAGAAAAGGGGGGGGGGGGGGGGTTCTAGTATAAGACGACGTAACTTTGTCACTCAGACACGAACAGAGGACAAAAACCGATTGGTCTAGCCCACGATAACTAGTGTACAGTCGATCCTTGATTTTTGTCCACTCCACCGGCCAGGCCTTGGCTCGGCCCCGGCCCCGCGAGGAGGATTAAGAGCCGCTCGGGCCGGGCGGGATGCATTTTTAATCACGAATTTGCGCTCAAATTTTTAACAGGCTTTTCAACCCAGTGCATGGAGGACTGAGAAACAAGCCGAGTGAGAAAAAAAAGGCATTTAAAAATTTGAATTTTGACTTCAGTGAGGCTACAGTCATGACAGCACGACTGTTAGTTGAGCTGTAGACTGCTTGATCCTTCCGGCCTCGCCTAGAGAGTTCACGGCATCCCGGCTGGCACACGCGAGTACTCGCCGTGCCAGAGATTACGAGAGAGCGTCGTCTGCTAGCCGAGGTGCTAGCAGACGACGCGGTTATCGCGCAGGATTTTCTCTCCTCGGTTCCAAAAACACACCTTGTAGTTTTCCTTTCGTGTCACGCCCCGTGGGCGTGCAAGCCAGTGTAACCTGCCGAACTAACCACCGCGTTGTCCACAGCGTCCAAAGTTAACTGCGCCGACCTGAAGTACCTGATCAAGAATGTGGTGATGACGCTGTACTCGAGGTGAGTGGTGAGTCCGGGTTCGAGTACCGGCTGTGCGAACAGCTGCTAAGTGTCGTTTGGTCCTGCAGGCACAGCCCCAGCCGGGGCGAGGTACTGAGCGTGGCCAACACCTCGCTGCTGGACCAGTCCGCCTTCAACCCCCTCGTGCCCACCAAGATCCTGGTGCACGGGTGGCTGTCCGGCGAGAAGGCGACCAGGGGCGGCGCCATCATCAAGGACGGTTCGTGGAGTTCCCTCAAAACCGATTCATTTTATTTATTTCTTATTTCCTGTATTATTCGTCGCGGGCGTTGACTGGTCTAAATCACCCACCAGTCAGCAAAGAGACCCGATTTCAGGCCAAACAGTTTATAACGACGAAGCACATAAGTGTAACAGTTTTCACGGCCAAATACGAGGAATTTAGGCGAGTCGGTTGGGCGCAGCGTGTAGAGTGTTGGCACAGGTGGCACTGCCACTAGGGCTGGCTGACCCCGGGCTGTCCCCGCCGGGGCCAGGACTGCACTCTCCGTCACTTTGTCACGTTCCCGGACCGTGTGGTTGGCAGCCCTGCTGGAGGTGTCCGACTACAACGTGATCCTGGTGGACTGGTCGGCCGTGGACTCCATCAACTACGTGGGGTCGCGGCTGCTGGTGTCGCGGCTCGGCGACCTGGTGGCCGCCCTGGTGGAGCAGCTCGTCAACGCGGGCGGCATGGAGCACAGCGACCTACACCTGCTCGGCCACTCGCTGGGCGCCCACATCATGGGCCACGCTGGTCGGACCGTGCGCCTGGGGAACCAGGGCCGCATCACGGGTCAGGCACCATTCAAACCTCCAAATCCACACAAAAAAAAAAGAAAAAAAGTTAACCAAAAATTCGCCAAAAGAAAACAAGACTAAAATTTATTTATTTGCCGAAAAAGTCAATTTGTTTTAATTCAAATTCACAAAGGCGTATAAAAAAAAAGTATTTGAAATTTGAAAATTCAAAGTTATTCCCCGCTCGGCTGAGAACCGAATCCACGACCGCTAAGAGACCCTGCCGACAGTGGCGGTTTAAGGGGGGGGGGGGGGGGGGGCGATTGCCCCCCCCCCTGTGAGATCAGCAGCCGGCCGGCGCTCCGCCTGAAAGGTAGGCAACCACCTGAAATTTTTCAGGATCGCCCCCCCCCCCCCTGTGATGGAGCAGTTAAACCGCCACTGCCTGCCGATCTGGTTCTGCCCAGCATTGTGCAACAAATCAAGTTCTGTCAGTAGTACGCCGTACCCGTTTTTTTTTCTTCTTTTTCCCCTCACCTTGGACTGTGTTGGCAGGCCTGGACCCCGCCGGCCCCCTCTTCTGGAACGACCCCAAAGTACGGCTGGACAAGAGCGACGCCGGCTTCGTGGACGTGATCCACACGTGCGCCGGCTACCTGGGCTACCAAGACCCCATCGGCCACGCTGACTTCTACCCCAACGGCGGCACCTACGTGCAGCCCGGCTGCGGGCTCGACGCCGGTAGGTACCCCGTGCTCGAGCGCCGCCCGCCGGGAGAACCCCCGGCCAGCGGGCTTGGGCCGGGCTCTGTCGGGCTCCAGGCCCCCGGTATCGCGTGTTCGCGAGTGTGTGTGTGTGTGTGTGTGTGTGTGTGTGTGTGTGTGTGTGTGTGTGTGTATACCCCGCGCTTGAGCAGTAGTAACCCGCGGGCTCCTAGAGACTCTGAGTCTCTCTAGTCCCGACCGAGCCCGCACCTCCACAGCCCGATGGGTGGCCTACCCACGCGGCGCTAGCTGGACTCCGGCCACCGAGGACAAGGCACGTCTCGGCTCCAGACGGACAAAACTTGCTGCTGAACAGCTCGTCCGCTGTGTTCTGTCGGCAGGCGCGTGCAGCCACTGCCGCGGGTACTCCCTGCTCCTCGAATCCATCGAGTCCCCCGGCGCCTTCGTGGGCACCCAGTGCGGCAGCTGGTCCAGCTACGAGGCGGGCAAGTGCGAGGGCAACCCCACGGCGCAGCTGGGGCTGGGCTGCGACCGCAGGTAGGCTAGGCCGGGCTGCTTCTGCTGCTGCTGCTGCTGCTGCTGCTGCTGCTGCTGCTGCTGCTGCTGCTGCTGCTGCTGCTGCTGCTGCTGCTGCTTCCGCTACCCCCACACCCACATTTAGTTCTAACCCACGCCGACGTGTTCCAGGGCGCGGGGCTCCTTCTACTTCCGGACCAACAAGATCCCGCCCTACTCCACCACGTCGGGCCAGCCCGCCAGCGCCAGGCTCAACTTCACCAAGAGTTTCACGTCGTGCTGAGAAGCGCCTAAAACGGCCAAATTTTATGCCAAATCCCTTAACTTTCTGTGATTTCGATAAGATAAAAAAATACATGACGTCTCGCAACACAATCAACAAGGCTTGTCTTTTTTACTCGTTCTTTGCTAAACTACTACTTACTGCTACGACGTAGAGGCAAAAAAGAACGAGTGTTGCGCTCGCCCTGTCCGTTAAGACCCTCTTTCAATTCGACATTATGATCAGTTGTTGATGTAGTTTTGAAAATGACATACGACATTTTGAAACTTTAAAAGAAAATCTCGTTTCCAGCCGTTTTAGAGAACGAAGATGGGCGGTCGTTTGTCTTGGGATGAGGCGCCGCCTCGAGTCAACAATAGATACCTTTGTTCGTTGTGGTCTAGCGGAGTGCCAGCGGCTAAGTCCGAACGGAATGTGAGGAGTCGATAGATGAAATCAAATGATGAATTTTTTTTAGCGATGAGCTCGTTGAGCTCGATGAGCACCATTGGTTGAATGTTTTTTTTTGCCCTGTTTTTATTTTTCTATGGTAATTGGTATTAAGCGTTTAATTCTTTTTTTTTTTAATTCCTTACCTCCTGCCTCCTTACAAAAAAAGGCAAAAATGGGTGGGTCCTACCTCGTCCCAGACTTCCGTCCGGAACCGTTCCTGCTTAACTTCGGTGTTCGGATGGGAACCGGTGTACCAGGAGTTGACCGCCGCTAAGACACAGGCACGACGCAGCCACCTTGGTAGGCAGGCTTCCGCAACGGCCAACATCGCCCCTTCCGCTGACCAGATTTCAGGAGTCAGCCCCCTTCGACCAGCCAGTTGGTCTGTGGCCCTGAGGCCACTCCCTCGCGGATTGAGAGGGAGGTAGGATGCCCAGATCGTACACGGCCGAAGCCGATTGTACTCTACCCAGCAAGCCGAGTAGGTGTTGCCCGATTACTCCAGATTCCGAGGCCTTACGCTTGAAAAATGTAGAAGGCCGAACCCTAAGCCTCTACATTTAACTTCTGCCGAGTCTTGGCAAGCACCATTCCCCTGCTTGGGCGTCGAACCACTGTTCCTCAGCAGTGTATTCAACCTCCGGGGAATGGCCGCGGCCCAACGTCCGCGGTCACTCAGACAACACACTTGGAACACGTTCTTTTGGTATATTTTACCCACCATCCTCGGTCGGCAGACTTCAGAAAAATTTTTACTCCGGCATAGAGTTGAACTCCGGACTTTGCGGTCAGCGACTGGTCCGCTAGCCTACTACGCTACGGAGCTGTGGTGGGGAGGAGCAGCGCGCTGTTGATACTTTACCCACTGTTGTCCCGCAGACGCAGACGCAGTCCCGCGTTGGCTCGCGCAGGGTGCTCTGTCCGCGCGCTGAGCCTGGCCAGCCGCCTCGTCTCAATCGCCATCCACCGCTATCTCTCGGACAGCGCCGGAATTGCGCGCGGTGTGCTCCGTCTGCGCTCAGGGTCTGGTCAGCCCCTTCGTATAGAGAAGTCTATGCTGTGGACTGTGCCATGTTCTCTCGTCGAATCTTCTCTGTTGGCCTGAGTGTAAATGCTCTAATAATTACAGCAGCGCTCGTTTTACGGTAATTTGAAAATTCTAAACCTGTGTGCTCCACATCAGAACACACACAACAAACATATTTTCCCCTCAACACTCAAAGAACGAATCTGTCCTAGAACGCCATAGCGTTCCCCATGCCTGTCTTGTTTTATTTGCAGTTCTTTCATATTTGTTTTTCCAATTTTATGTGTAAACCTAATTTTGCCAGCCTGTGGCACAAATAGCGCCTGCTGGGTAGGCAACCACGGCCTCCGCATGCACGCGTGTCGTGCGGGCTGGCCTACCCCGGCATTGGCAGGCGCTCGGCGGCGCCGTCGGTGGACCACACGAAGACTCTGCAGTAGGAGGAAAGTCGTGCATTGCGTGTAAAGCGCGGTTACTGATAGTGGTCCTTTTTGAAAGCCATTAGTTTCGTGGTTGGGGTGCTCTTTTTTAGCAGATGATACCTCCCCAAAAAAACCTTTCTTACGTATCAGCGACAGTCCGTGGTCGTCTCGAGCGCTGCACAGCAGCGGCGGCGGTTTGGGGGGGGGGGGGGTAGAATCCCTCCCCGATTTCCTCGTCTAAGTAAATCCCCAGATTCCACGTGAGTGTGAAGAGAATAATTCGCGACAGCTGCATTGAGCTGCATTGAGCCCCTTCAGCCCGACAGAGGGCAGGACGAGGCTGTCTGGTCAGTCGGGTGCGCCACACGCTTTCTCCGTCATTCATGCTGCTTGCTGTTCATATGCTGGTTTACTTCTGAATAAAATAAAACAAATTGCCGGCAATGAGAAGCGGTCTCTGGTCGGCATATCACAAACAACGCGTCACAACTGCTCCCGCTTGTTTAGCCAGGCGGTGAGTCGGGTCCTCAGACGATTCTCTTCTTCCCACGGCATCAACCCTCCTCGCGTGTCGACGCGCGGGAGAACGCCCTTGCTGCCGGACGCTTCCCGGGTTCAAATACCGGCCGGCCTCGGTGTTTTATGACTGCAGCAAGCAGAGGACATCGAGAGGACGGCAGTGGCGGACAAGGGCGAGAAGGACCCGTTCCCTAATCCGTTTGAGAAGATTCAGGAAGCACACACGGCAGGCCGAGAAGAGCGGGGCGGGAATCTATGAAAACAGACCAATAAAAGGGATTTGCTGCGATAAACGGAGCCTTAGCCGAGATGAGAGAGAGAGAGAGAGAGAGAGAGAGAGAGAGAGAGAGAGAGAGAGAGAGAGAGAGAGAGAGGCAGACAAACAGACTGACAGAGAGAAACCCTCGTTTCTGTGCATCGCCTTCTGATAAAAACTTGCGAAATTCGCGGAAGCTGAGCACGAAATCCAGAGACGGCTGTAAAAGGTTGCAGCACACATGAAAGCGAGGGAGGGAAGATCCCCGTGCGTCAGACTCCCTGTCTGTGTGGGCGGGGAGTTTGCCGTGCGAACGCCTGCTCAAACAACGCACCGCCAGAAATGTGGCTATTTGCCGCAATGAGCAGAGCAGACGGTCAAATGAATTCGTCACGGAGAAAAAGATGAGCGGTTGCAAATAATTTTGAAGTTGATTTTCAGACAAGCAGTAAATTTTTGTTCGGAGAAGTAAAATTTTGTTGGGTGAACCAAATTCGAGTTGCACCGTTAATTGCTCCGACGCAAGAGGTTCGCTGAAGGAGCAAAAAGCAGAAAAGAATTTGCTTAGTGCCCGCAACGAACCTCTTTTGTTGGAGCAACTAACGTTTAATTTGGTGCTACTAAAATTTAGTTCCCTCAACAAAATTTTAGTGTGCCGAACAAAAATTTACTGCTTGTCTGAAAATCCACTTAAAAATTATCTGCGACCACCAATTTTTTTTATCTCAGTGGTGGACCCTGGCCGCATGGGTGTGTGATCGCTGCGGGGCTGCGGGTGTGGCGGTTGCGAGCAATAAATCGAATCGATTTATACCGATGGTGTTGATTGACTCGGGCCGCTACCGGCGCGTGCCCGTCTCTGGCGGAGATCAGATAATCCCCCAACCCGCAGCCGCAGCCAGGCCCCGGGTGATATAACTCAAATCCGGCACGGTCCGACAGGGGGAGCAAGGGGTCTGTCAAGTTAGCGACGCGTGTACCTGCGAGCGAGCGTGCGCGTGAGCTGGAGTGACCTGAAGTCGCTGAAGTGAGCTGGAGTGAGCTGGCCACGGAGCTGGCTATTTTCAAACCGCTATTTATGGTCTTAAGAATGACGGTCTGATGGTCTGTTGACCGTTGGGGACAAAACCTATATCGTCCCGGCCTCTGCCAGGACCCCTGCCTTCAACTTCGGTGATCCGCTGCTTTACGGCTGCTAGTTGGCCCCGGGACACTGCTATAGAACCCGCTACCCAGTGCAGAGCCGGACGGATCTCCCAGCAACCCCTAGCCCGCGCCACTGTGCGGCAAATCGCGGGTTCGAGTACCGGACGGGGTCTCCCGCTCCCTCTCTCTCTCTCTCTCTCTCTCTCTCTCTCTCTCTCTCTCTCTCTCTCTCTCTCTCTCTCTCTCTCTCTCTCTCTCTCGCAGAGGGAATGCGAGCGAGGTGAAATAGCTGAGAAGGTCGTGTGTGTGTGTGTGAGTGTATGCTGCGGCAGGACTGCGAAAACAGCTCGAGGCGTTGCTTACTGGCAGTCCGCACGAGGGAGGCCTCGTCCAATTGCACCTAGATTAAAGGTTGGACTCCTTCTGGTAATGACGCCGTGGAGAGCACGCGTCGTCCGTGCGCATATCGGTCAAGAGCACAGCAAGAGCCTCGGCTTTTCCACGCTTTGTTTACAACACACACGCGCTTTCTTCCCCACTCTGCCACGCCCCCCAGTATTTACCGCACTACTAATCGGGTGCGACAAGGACAACACGACAAGGAATGGGTATTGCAGGCGACACAAGAGAGCAGCCCGCCTAACGTGTCCTGTTGAGGGGAGGGGAAACTGCCCATAGACTGTCCAAGTTGTACCAAATCGATATCGATGGTCTCAAAATTTTGTCGAAGCTCGATTTTTTCATTGATGATTTTATCGATTTTTTTCGAAAGAAAGAAAGAAGGGTGGGTGGTGTCTTGTACTGTGGAGAGAGGGAGAGAAACAATTGAAATGCGTCATATCGCACTCATGTGCTTTCCGCGTGTGTCAATCTGTTAAGATTAGCGTCGTCTGGAATGACTCGGGAGAAGAGGGGGCAGGGGGTCAACAAATGACAACATGCAAAATTCGAAATCTGCGAAATCTACGAAATACTGTGGACCTTGTTCCCGGCATTGGGGTTTTCGAGACGGCCAGAACAACCGATTTGTCAAGAGTTCGCGCACTTCGCCCCGCAGCTCTCTCTCTCTCCCCCCCCTCTCTCTCTCTCTCTCTCTCTCTCTCTCTCTCTCTCTCTCTCTCTCTCTCAGCTCGGTGACTCCGCCCCACGCGCCGGTGTAAAAGGGACCACTTACCCCGCCCCCCCTGAAACTGTACCCCCCGGTACACCATCCCTAGGGGCCATGTACCCCCCCACCAACCGACTCGGGTGTACACTATCCCTAGGGGCCGTGTACCCCCCTACCAACCGACTCGGGGGTACACCATCCCGAGGGGCCATGTACCCCCCGGGGGGTACACTATCCCTAGGGGCCGTGTACCCCCCACCAACCGACCGGGGGGTACACTATCCCTAGGGGCCGTGTACCCCCCACCAACCGACTCGGGGGTACACCATCCCGAGGGGCCATGTACCCCCCGGGGGGTACACTATCCCTAGGGGCCGTGTACCCCCCCCCCCCACCAACCGACTCGGGTGTACACTATCCCTAGGGCCGTGTACCCCCCCCCCCCCACCAACCGACTCGGGGGTACACCATCCCGAGGGGCCATGTACCCCCCGGGGGTACACACTATCCCTAGGGGCCGTGTACCCCCCCCCCCCCCCACCAACCGACTCGGGGGTACACCATCCCTAGGGGCCATGTACCCCCCGGTGGGTACACTATCCCTAGGGGCCTTTTACCCCCCCCCCCCCCCACCAACCGACTCGGGGGTACATCATCCCGAGGGTCCATGTACCCGCCGGGGGTACACTATCCCTAGGGGCCGTGTACCCCCCACCAACCGACTCGGGGGTACACCATCCCTAGGGGCCATGTACCCCCCGGGGGGTACACATCCCTAGTCGACGTGTACCCCTTCCCTCCCCCCCATGGTGGAGGGGGTACGCTATCCCTAAGGGCCGTGTACTCTCTCCCACCCCCTCCCCCTGGGGGTACACTAACTCTAGGTACACGGCCCCTAGGAATAGTGTACCCCCCGGTCGGTTGGTGGGGGTACACGGCCCCTAGGGATAGTGTGTACCCCCCGGGGGGTGGTGGGAGGGAACACGGCCCCTAGGGGGATAGTATACCCCCGGGGGGTACATGGCCCCTAGGGATGGTGTACCCCCGAGTCGGTTGGTGGGGGTACACGGCCCGTAGGGATAGTGTACCCCCGGGGGTACATGGCCCCTAGGGATGGTGTACCCCCGAGTCGGTTGGTGGGGGGTACATGGCCCCTAGGGATGGTGTACCGGGGGGCACCTCCTCCCTGGGGGTATGCCATCACTGCCACACCGGCTCTTTACACACACACACACACACACACACACACACACACACACACACACACACTGAGACACTTCTAGCCGCATTTGGCGACATTTCTTCGGCTATCTCTACCGGATTAAGATAAGTTCAGCCTGAGAAAAGCGAGCCCTTCATAAAGAAAGGGAGCGGGCGGAAGTGTCTCAGTCAGCCCGGGCTTGAGCTCACTTAGGAATACAGCAGCAGCAGCAGCAGCAGCAACAGCAGCAGCAGCAGCAGCAGCAGCAGCAGCAGCAGCAGCAGCAGCAGCAGCAGCAATGGCCAAGGGACTGGTGCTCCTCGGGGTGCTATGCGTGCTGGTCCACGCACTGTCAGGTGAGGAGGCTGCGATGCGATTCGCTCATCTGCATACATACTACGACATTCACACGCTCAAAAATTTCGCTATCTGAAAATTTTGGGAGAAATTCTTGCAGGTTGGGGGGTTTCTGGAGGACACTGAAATTTTTTTCCGGTGGAATTAAAAACGTTCACAAAAGTCACAAAAATGATGGCAATGCCACAGGGTGGGTCCGAACCGCAGTGCGCCCGCAGTCGAGAGTATAGGCAACTCAACTTATTGCGAGATGTTTTGGTCGCAGCAAAGTGGGTTTCTTTGTTTTTCTTTTCGGCGCACTGTTTCCGTCCGTCGCGGTCTGGCGACTGCGAGCGGCAGGGTAGAGGGCACGATGCTCCCCACCGCGCTGACTGTCTTCTTGTTCACAGCCGCCTCCCCCGCCGCCGTCAGGGCCTCGCTGACGAGGCAACACTTCGCGCACCTGCAGGCGGACATCGACGAGTGGAAGCGGCTGGGGAAGCCGACCAGCGGCGTCTTCCAGCACAACGCGACCGGCGGCGTGGAGGGCCTGCTCATTGCCATGCCCCAGGACTCGCCGGCCCTGCTCGGCACCAACTACGCCGCCAACATCATCTACTACCTCTATAACCGGTGAGGGCCCGGGCCGACACCACGCGACTCCGCCTCATGGCCCGTGACACCGTGTTCATGGACCCCGCCCTGTTCGCAGTGACAACGTGGAGAAGCCCGTTCTGGTCGGCGGGCCCACAGCCAAGGCGCTGGTGGAGGCCGGCTTCAACCCCGACATCCCCACCAAGATCATCACCCACGGCTTCACCAACGACATCACCAGCGAGCTCTTCAGCGTTCTGGTGCCAGGTACTGAGCACAGACACCCCGGCACCAATTTACGCGCGTAAACCACCACCAACTTTTTAAAAACTACTACTATTATTATTATTATTATTTATTTTTTGAAAAAATTGCAGCGGCGCTAGAGACCGGTGACTTCAACATCATCGCCGTGGACTGGGGCTACCTGGCACGGGCGCCCTTCTACATTGAGGCCCGGAACCACGTGGGCGGCGTGGGCAAGCAGGTGGCCAAGCTGATCGACACCTTGGTGCTGGAGCTAAGGCAGGACCTGAGCCAGATGCACGTCCTCGGCCACAGCCTGGGTGCGCACGTCATGGGGAACGCGGGACGAGGCATAACCACGGGCAAGCTCGGCAGGATCACGGCCCTGGACCCGGCCCTGCCCCTGTTCCTCATCCTGACCTCGGACCGGGTGCGGGAGAGCGACGCCAACCTGGTGGACGTGGTGCACAGCTGCGGCGGCTTCCTGGGGCTGACGGAGGCCATCGGCACCGTGGACTTCTACCCCAACGGCGGCTCCTGGCCGCAGCCCGGCTGCGGCATGGACCTGGTGGGCACCTGCAGCCACGGCCGCGGCGTCTACTACTACGCCGAGTCCGCCTTCGAGGCCGGCTCCTTCCCGGCCCGCGAGTGCAGCAGCGCCAGAGCCGCCGAGAGGGGCGACGACAAGGACTGCAGCAAGAAGCCCGACGGCAACCTGGGCTTCAATCTCCGATTCGAGTGAGTGCGGGTTCAAATACTACTCGTGTCTTATCTGCTGCTTTTATTATTTTGCTGTTGTTTTATGATTAAGTTGTTGCCGACTATTGAGCGCCAGTTCTTGCCTGTGAACCGAACCTTACCTAATCTAACCTAACCAGACCTGACCTTACCCCAATGTAACCTAACTCAACCTAACCTAACCTACCTGTGTTGCAGCTCGAACGGTGCCGGCACCTACTACCTGAGCACCGCCACCAGCTCGCCATACGACCTCCAGGTCCACAAGAAGGCTCAGGAGGAGGCGGCGGTGGCGGGGACGTCCAAGGTAGCCGACAAGGCAGCCCACTAGGCAGCCTACGAGGCGGCGCAGCCGAGCTGCCGTCCACGGACTCGCTTTTGTACAAACTCTGTGAAATAAAGCCAGCAAGCGCGTGTGCTGTTAGTGCACTGTCAGTTTTGTTATTGTGCCGAATCACTAGAGAGCCGACATCTATACATGAGACTGATTGTTCTCACGTAAGCATTTACTTTTATTCGTATTCCAAGGAGAAATGTTTAAGGTGAACCCATTGTGACGTGATGAGGTGTGTAAATAAATTTGATGTATATTGGAGAATTTTGTATTATTTTTGTACACCATCGCCGGCGAGTAGACTGTATTTAAGTTACGAAATAAAATAAGATTTGTTAAAATTTAGAACTGCATTGACTTGCACGCCATCCCATTTTCGAACCGAAGTTGGCAGCAAGCACGTGGCGTGAATTTTCCATTTTCCGATAAACCGGAAAATGGAAAACTCCTCAAGGACCGTCGTTAACTGAATAGTTTGAGAGGCAAATGAGGACGGGTTCTAGAGCCGAGTCCGCTCTCACGATGCCGGACCTCCGAATGCGTCGAAAGCACACCAACGAGTGACGAGCCGAGCTACGAGGCGTTCGACGCAAAACTTAACTTTCTCACATAAATCAACAAATAGCACGTTGTGGTGGGTTAGTGAAGCCGCTTCAATTGAGTACTCCGGAGAAGCCCGTAACGGAAGTAAGAAGTCGTAACGAAGAAGAAGAACGCTGAACAAAGTATGAGAAATCGAGTGACTTTTTAAGAAGAGCGGGGTTCCGAAAACGCGATTTCTCATACTTGGTTGAGCGTTCTTCTTCTTCGTTACGACCTCTTACTTCCGTTACGGGCCTCTCCGGAGTACTCTATTGCCGTAGGTGCTGTCGGAGACCACCCGGCCGCCCGCCCCGCCCCGCCCCGCGCGCGGCTGGCGTGTGAACTGACCACATCACACGACTGGCGGGGGCGGAAGCGGGGGCGGGACGGGGCGGGGTCCGGGACGGGCTGCACTCGACTGCCGAGGGCCCGGCGTCCGTGAAGTGAAGATAGCGACGCGCGTATCTGCGAGCGAGCGAGTGAGCTGGAGTGAGCAGGCCACGCAGCTGGCTACTTCAAAACACACTTTATAGTTTCGAAATTGGTGGGCTGATGGCCTGTTGTTGACCGTTGGGGACAAAACCTATGTCGTCCCGGCTTCTTCCAGGACGCCTGCCTTCAGCTTCGGTGATCTTACGGACGGGAACCGGTGCTTGACGGCTGCTGCTTGGCCCCGGGACACTGCTCAGCGCCGGACGGATCTCCCGGCAATCCCCTGCTCCCTCCGCCAACCACGGCCTCCGGGACTCCAGAATTACTGTGGTACCCTTCAACCCCGCGGTCTGTTTTGGATTCACCCCTCACTCGCTTACGTGGAATCGCACAGATGTGCGCGTCCCTAACTTTACAGGCCCGAGCACAGCACCGACTCGATCCACCAGTGTTCTCAGCGGCGTTGGTTCGGGCGACTCCCATTAGGTGGCGAGCCGGTGCAAAGTCGGCGAGTTAGCTCGTTAGCTCGCGCTGTGTGCTCGCGCCGACTATTGAATGGATGCTCGAAGGGGCCGTCAATCAAAGTCGTTCTGGTAGTGTCTTCGCCTCTTCATTGTAACGAACTGTGGTAGGAAACCGCTTTGATAGGCGATTTCCTAGTAATGCTTTCAGTACGGGTGGTGCACTACCTGCAACCCGCTCCGAGTAATCCGGGCACAATTCGGACACTAAATCTTCGGGACTGTGGATTGATGCCTCAGACGACCAAGCGCACACGGTCGCTTGGACAGCTATTCCGATGCTATTGTTCGGAAGTACGCTCTTGCCAACTGTGTCACAAGAAAAAGTTGAGCGTCCGGCAAGATGTACTTGTACTTGTAGGTCGCCGACCGGTCCGCTTACCCAAACGGATACCGAGCCACGATGTTGAGCAGAACACCGCATACAACATACAACGGCTCATTTTACCGAATGATTTACGTCTGTCGCGGCGCGTTGCTTTGCCAGCTTACTCGCACGCGCGCGTTCCTAACTTTACAGCCTACTGAGCAGGGCGATACCCCGCGGGCGGTGGGGGTACCACTGCCAGGCCGCTCGTAGGGATGTGAGCTTAGCTCGCGCGGGGTGCTCCGTCCGACCTTCCCATAGCTTCGCCCGGTGAATCAACATGCCGTGAGAGTTCTTGTCCATCAGGACAACTAAAGACATTCAATTTTTGGAAGGGTCCCATGTGCCACGTCACGGGACCTAATTATTGAATTATGACTCGCACACCGCGACCCGCATCGAACTTAATATCATGCCTGCTGTTGGAGCCTGCTAGTCTGGTCTGGCGCTGGGAATCGGTTCTCGTCACCCGCGTCGCTGATACGAGCGTGCGAGGCGCACGCGCGTACCTCACGGTACAGACCCCGGGCCCACACTACACCCGGCACTGGCCCTGATGTCCGAGGCGCTCGCATGGTGCTCGCCCACCTGGAGTTGGCGTGCTCCCCCATCAGCACCAGCTCGGCCGCGTCGTCCGGGCTGCAGACGCCCGTGTAGAAGGACACGATGCTGGAGCAGCTGAAGCCCCAGAAACCCTGCGGGGAGGCGATGGACTCGGCGAAGTAGGCGGGCGCCCGGGCGTGGTCGCAGCTGGAGTCTGCGGCAGGCGGATACCGCGGGTACAGTCAGAGCCAAGAGGATTCCCCGTCCGAGCGGGACATGATGATGTCGACCTACCCCAGCTGCAGCCGGGCTGCTGGATGACGCTGTTGAGGTAGAAGTCGAGGTGCCCCGACGGCATCAGCTTGCCCTTCCAGCCCGCGTTGGTGTGGATCACGTCCACGAACTCGGCGTCCGTGGAGTCCGTCCGTGGCGCCTGCGCTACGGGGGGAGCACACCGCCTGCCGCTTGTAACACGGGGTATTCCCTCCACCGGTCTCACCGACACAACAGCCAGCGGGCTCACTCCCACCCCACCGGTGAGGCTAGCGCTAGTGTTGGCCTTCGCTCGCGCGGGGTGCTCCGTCCGACTCTTCCATGGCTACGGGTGGCGCTCTCGACCGCTACGCTGAGTATCCTGCCACTCGAAGGGTACATCACACGAAATTAATCGGTCTTGAGCTGTAATACAAGGCCTTATTTCTAAAACTGAACAGCACTGATCACAGCTGGTGTTCGGTATTATGGGTCAGGAAAAATCAAAGTCACTTCTGCCTACAATCGCGTGGCATGTCCATGTCCAGTTGAAGGGAGATTTTCACGCCATGTTCCATTTCATATCAAAATTCGAAAAACTGTGGCACTCTGAGTTACCCTCTCCCCACAAGGAGAGCAGTGCTCCTGCAGCCTCCTCTGTCGTCCAATCAGGTGCCGCGGTACTTCGCCTCGACATACTGTTATTAAATTAGCCTGTCCCTCGCCTTGTGCCGTTGGGGTCCAACTTCCCTCCCTCTGCAGAGGGAAGAAATTCGCTCGATGGGGAGGTCCCGCGGCAGTCGTCGGGGCGGGGAGGGGGGCGGGCCGCAGCCAGCGGGGCGGCGGCTCGGCTTAGCTCGCGCGGGGTGCTCGCTTCGGCAGATTCAATAAGTTCCGATGGCACCAAGCCAGAACCGATCTCTCATGACTGGAGAATTTTCTCTCTCTCCCTAAAGTTGTGTGTCATTTTTTGGAAAATTCCAGTGATTCGTCACTGGAATTTAATAATTATTTAAGATCAGATCGGCCATCAGTTCGCATATCGCTGTGACTCATAGAAACGCGGGAAGTACTCCGTATTGTACAGGTACTCGTGCCCGAGGTCTACAAGTAAGTTGACGCGCGTATCTGTGCGCGTGCGTGCGAGTGAGCTAGCAAAGCAACGCGCGGCGATGTAAGTAAATCATTTAGTAAAAGGAGCCCTTGTATTCGGTATTTGCTTTGCGAGACGACAGTGGCTACAGTACCGAGAGCGCGCTGCAGTGGTTTGTGAGGAGGGGGCCTCGCGCAGTGGCACGGCCAAGGGGTTGCTGGGAGATCCGATTTATTAAATACGACCAGACTGGGGTTTCGGGGGAGGATACGCCACGCTAATTGCCAACATTCAGGCGTTTGTTATGCGGGTTGCCTGCCCCGGTCGCCGGTTTTGGGGAGGGGGGGGGGGGGCAATAAATCCAATGATTGCTACCGAAACTCCCGGCTCGACCTGTCCGATAAGATAGACAAAGACAGAAGCCAGCAGCCAGCGCTGTGGGTAGAAAAGGCCGGGCTTACGACTGCTCCGTCAGTATCGAAGCTTTCACAGATACGCAGTGGCAACAGCAGCAACAGCAGGCGTGCAGCAGCGGCAGCAGCGGCAGCAGCGGCAGCATGCGTGGTCTCGGTGGTTGGATCGTCCTCTTGGGCGTCATCGGCGTCCTTCGAGTGCGCGGCGATGTCCTGGGTGAGGAGGCCCCGGGCCAGCTGGCGGGCCGGCCCAAGACGGACGTCGCGAAGGCCGTCAAGTTCTACCTCCTCACCAGGTAACCCGCGGCGGCATCGAGGCCCTAGGGCACCCTGGGGGTCCTGGGCTCGCCGTCGGTGTCGTGAGCGCGCGCCTCAGCGAAGCTTCATGTCCTCCAGGGAGCAGCAGGAAGGCGTCGTCGTGGACCTGTCCGCGGCCTCCCTGCTGGCGGCGGGCTTCAACCGCACGCTGAGCACGACCGTCGTCATCCACGGCTACGGCCACGACATCACCGACAAGCTGTACGACAACGTGGCCAGAGGTGAGAGTGGGGGAGGGGAGCACGCCGTCCACTCCCCACGTGTCCGTCGCACGGGCGCGGGGAAATGAGAAATGCTCGCCTGTAGCTGGCGGCTAAGCTTCGGCTGAGCTTCCCTCCGATTCGCGTGACTTCGTACCAACGTGCCCCGCTTTGGGCTGCTGGGCCGAGGCCCACTGCCCACTGCCCGGCCCGGACGGGAACGGACCGGTTCAAGACTTTGCAAATTCTTTTCCCACCACATTCGGCCGCTGCAGAACCACTGCGGGCCGTAGCGGTAGGAAATAAGGAACCGTTTGACAGGCCAGTAACCACCACACGTGGCACGTGACAGTTTTTTCCTCACCCTTTTGTTTCTGTCATTTTTATCTCATTATTTTAAATTTTTACGGTCCGGTAATGCGAGTGTGATGGAGGAGGTCCAGAGCCGCGGCGCCACGCGCTGTCCTGCCGCATTTGGACACACACACACACACACACACACACACAGGCGGAAGCGTACGCGCAAATCCGAATCTGAATCTGGCGGTGTCGGCCTTGTCCTTGGCCGTGGAGTGCGCACCGAGATTTCTCATCCCCGATTCTTCTCCCCCCGCAGCGCTGCTGAGCACCGGCGCCCCCACCAACGTCCTGGCCGTGGACTGGGGCGTGCTGTGCCGCAAGCCCTTCTACCTATCGGCGCGGTCCCGGGTGCGCGCGGTGGGCGAGCGTGTGGCCGACCTCCTCGGCCTGCTCGTCGACGCCGGCCTCGCCCGCCTGGCCGGCGTCCACCTCGTGGGTCACAGCCTCGGCGCGCATGTCGCGGGCGTCGCCGGCCGCCGCCACAAAGTGGCCAGGATCACGGGTAAGTGGACGGCAACGGGGGACGATGTCCTCGCCGATGATGGTGGGAAACTGCAGGGGCGGAGGTAGCGGCAGCGGCCATGTTTGTGTGCCTCCTCACGAACCTCACGAACCTGACCGTAGGGAACGGGCCCCGGGGAGGTGACCGCAGAGGGACCAGAGGTGACCCGGGCCGGCCCGGCCCGCCGCGGTGTGGGTTCCAGACCACGCCGCGGCGGATCCAAATCGCTCCCGATTCCGAAACTCCCGCGCCTCGCTTAGAGTTAGTGCTCCGCGGTTCTCCTCCGACCTTCCTTACTCACCCACCCACCCACTCGTGCAAGGCGTCCGGGACGTCCAGGGCGACTGGCCCACCGACAACGGCAAGAGCATTCGCTCGCGGGCCAGTAATTTACTTTTCCGACCTCCCCGCCTCTCAAGGCGCGCGCGCTCGTCCGGCGAGCTCAGCCACCGCCGGTCACCAACCACGTGACCGTGGGATATGCTGTCATGTGCTAATGGAGGGCGGGCGGCCCGCGGACGCGAAAAGGGTGGCAAGGGAAGTTCGCTGAGCACTGTCATCGCAGACGTCCGCACCGTGCTAGTTTTCCTCCACCGATGTCTCTGACCGACACCCGCACGGCCAGGCCTGGACCCCGCCCAGCCGCTGTTCACCCAGTCGTCGGCGGACGTGCTGACGCCGGCGTCCGCGGACCTCGTCGACGTGATCCACACGTGCGTCGGCATCCTGGGCTTCCGCAAGCCCCTCGGCCACGTCGACTTCTACCCCAACCGCGGCCGGCTCTCCCAGCCCGGCTGCAGCTTCGTCAGCGACATCATCGGTGAGTACAGTGCCGGTAGCGGTACGCTCCGGGCTCAGGTGTTCTCAGGTCCTCGGGTATACACGTGTGTTTTGCAGGCTCCTGCAGCCACGTCCGCGCCCACGAGCTGTTCGGCGAGTCCATCCTGGATGCGACCGCCTTCCCCGCCACCAAGTGCGCCTCGTACACGGACGCCCTGAGCGGCAGCTGCCCCGCCACCACCAAGGAGGCCGGGACCGCGGCCTACATGGGGCAGCACCTGCAGTACTCGTGAGTACCGCTGCACGAATAGCGCCTGCCGGGTAGACTCATGCACGCGGCCGTGTCGTGCGGGCTGGCCTACCCCGGCACTTGCAGGCGCTTTGCACCGCAGTATGCAGGCAGCCGTTTCGCCATCTTACGCATCGTGGGAATTTTTATTTTTTCCCCTATCAATGTGGGGCTACTGACTTTTAACCTAACTTTGTTGTTTCCAGAGAGCCGGGGGTGTACTTCCTGGAGACCGGGTCCTCGGCGCCGTACAGCCTCAGAGCTGCCAACTGACGGACAGGAAGATCCCAGCGGACAGAAGTGTTTTAGGGCTGTGGTGGCTAAATATGTAGAGATAAAGTAGCGGTCGCCAAGAGCATGCAACTGTTTTGAATTGGCGGAAGGCCACCAAGTGGATTGATGTGTTGTGTGATTCCTCGGCTGCCACCACTGTGATGTGTGGCTCCAGGTCTGGGGGACAGTTTTGGTAAGAAAGGGGAACAATACATCTGACTGGTATCACTTCACTTTACTCACTAGCCCGTGCTGTAACTGCCTGCCCCGCAGCCCGACTATTTCCTATTTGGCGGTCACGGTCTAGGCTAGTGACTGGCCTTCCGCCAATGCAACACAGTTGCATGCTCTTAGCGACTGCTACTGTGTCTCTACATATTTAGCCATCACAGGGCAGCAAGGAAGATTCCAAAAAGGATGGAAAAACACAACAACAAACAAACATGTACAGGAAAAAATAAATAAAAAAGAACTGCTTGTGGAATTCGTAGTTGAGATCCAGTCCAACACCTCAGTTTTCCGGGACGCACAAGCAGCGGCTCAGGCTGCACTGGAAGCTTTAAATCACGCGGGAAAGATTCCACAGTGCGACAACGTGAGCGTGATTAAAAAGTAACGAAAAAAAATGTACGGCGTGTAGAGCAAGGCACGAGCGACAAAGCCGTCCACAAATGACGTCACCGTGCTCTGTGCGTTACGTGGTTCGTGGAAGGAGAGTGTTGTGCAGGTGCATGGCCGCCACTGCGCAAGTGCTGGCGCCCGATTAGGCAAGGAACGGCACCCGAACCGAAAGCCAGCCTTATCCGATCGGCCGCATATTGTCCCCCCCCCCCTCCACCCGCTCTCTCCGTCCGCGGTCCGTTCTCTGACCAAGGTGACCTCGAACAGGAGTAGAGGCAGTGTGGAGACAGCTAGACATCAGCCAGCCCGCGGGCCTAGACGCAACGAAAGTTGAAGACTGTTACGATTTGTCATTATTCTTGCTGAGCGTCAAAGAACGCCGCACCGCGGCACCACAGCCCAGCAAGCGTGTACCTTTAAAAAAAAAATTGCAGTTACAGCCACCGGGTTCCCCTCTAGTAGATTCTAATGCTATGCCAATGGATCCTTCAACCAACTTCCCCAACTTCCAACTTCCCCGTTAGCTATTAGACAGGGTCAGGTTTCGTTTCAATTCTTGCCTCTGCCCTGCGCGTCATCTTGATGGGATGTTACTGGAGAAGTATACTTGACACGCGGGACGGGGGTCTTGACCTACGGGGACAGAGGCATCCGAGCGCGCGGCGTGGCCCCAAATAGCATGTTTTGGTCGGGATGCACGGAGTCTCCGTTCCTACTCGGTGTTCACTGTGTTCATCATGTAGGGTTCGAGGTGGGCTTCGGTGATGAAAGGGAGCGGGGGCTGCGGGGGGCGGGGAGGGGAGGGGAGGGGGAGCTCGGCGGCGGCCGGCCGCGGTCAGCGGCGCTTGAGTCTTCCTCCAGTCGAAACCAGGCTCTGGTGCGACCAACACGTCCCGCTGCCGCCGCTGCCGCCGCTGCCGCCGCTGCCGCCGCTGCCGCCGCTGCCGCCTCGCTCGCCCCCGCCAACGCCCTCACCATGGTGGCCCCCATGTCCGCGGTCGCAGCGGCCGGGCTCCCGATGCCCGGCTGGTGGAAGCTGACCGGCGAGCAGCGCAGCCAGGTGCTGTCGCGCCTGGGCACGGACGAGCAGCGCCTGACCGAGGACGCCGGTACGCTCCGGGCCTGGGTCAACATGCAGCCGCACCTGCCCTTCCTACCAGGTGAGGACCGTGAGGGCGCGGGTTCGAGTACCGGAGCCTCGCACTCGCCAGGTGCGCTCGCCGTCCTCAAAATACGCCACGCGCCTCGACGACCCCGGTGAGTTGCATGTGAGCGAACGCAGCCGCAATTTCGCATACTCGCGGCCGTCCGGAGAACGTACGAGCCGCAAGGCGCTGACCTGCCAGGGCGAAGCATGGCGATCCGAGCAAGGACAAAGTCATCACCGCAGGCATGTCTGAAAGTGAATCCGAATGTGTGTAATGAGGCTGTTTGTGAGGAGTAGCAGCCCTAGTACTCGCCAGCTCCGTTGGAAAGTGAGAGGGGAGGAGAGCGAGAGGGAGAGGAGTGCGCTGGTCGTCCGTCTCACTCGCACTCCCTGGAGCCGCTGTCTACGACGGCTTGGCGTGAGAGGGGGCGTGGCAGAGGCGCCCCCAGCGGCGGAGCAGGCGGAGTCACTCGCCCATAATGTCTTCAAAAACAAATTATCTTCGGGCGTCCTCCAAAACAGAGAATGTCTGTGATCTGGTCACGCACTCGCAGTAGCGCACAGCCGCTGACTGCGGTCCCACTGAGTGACAGCACTAATCCGGTGGTTC
Source organism: Odontothrips loti (assembly GCA_038380765.1). NCBI lineage: Eukaryota > Metazoa > Arthropoda > Insecta > Thysanoptera > Thripidae > Odontothrips > Odontothrips loti. The sequence goes on from CM076256.1 coordinate 13,046,027, forward strand.
CCCGACTGCCACCCACCTCCCACCTGAAACCTCCTCCGTGTCTCGTGTTTCGGTAGAGCGAGAGCTGTACCTGCTCAAGGCGTACCTGGTCAACTGCAAGAACTCCATGGAGAAGGCCAAGCAGGGCCTGGACACGTACTTCACCGCCCGCTCCGCGCACTTCGACTTCTTCGGGAAGTACAACGTCACCGAGAAGGAGCTGCTGCAGTATGGCAAATTCATGTGAGCAGCCGACGGCGAGTCAGGGTTACGTACTTTTGGCCGGCCTTCGCGATTTTGGACGTGTTTAACGTTTGACCGTGTGCAGGCAGACGGCCGTGTCCGAGGAGCTCACCCCGGAGCTACGGCGGATCGTGACCGTCAGGACGACGGCGGAGGAGCAGACGGTGGACGACTTCGCCCGGATGTGCCGCGTGAACCTGGTCAAGGCGGACCTGGCCATGCGCGTGGACACAGCCCTGAGCTACGAGATCATCCTCGACTTGGCCAACTTTACTCATAACCACGCCCGGGTGCTGGCCATGTCGCTAACCACCATGAAGAACTACCTCACCTGCACGCTGGTGGGTACTCTCTGCTGCGTCAGCTGTGGCGGGGAGGGAGGGCATGACAGTACCGGGCCGGCCACCGGGCGCCGTTTTTGACTTTGCTTGTCCTCCCTGCAGGGCGCCATCCCGGCAAGGATCGAGCACGTCCATATCCTAAACGCGCCCACCGTGTTCACCTCCACGTTCCCCCTGGTGCAGTCCATGCTCAAGGAAAAGATTCGGAAGCGGGTGAGTCCGAGTCTGTCTCCGTGCGCCTGCGGAGGCGGGGGTAGGCCAGCCCGCCCGACACCGGCGACCTGCACCAGCTCATGTGGCCTACGCTGCAGGCGTCAGACCTCAGACTAACCCGCGCCCGCGCCTTGTCTGTTGCGTTTGCAGTTCCTGGTCCACGACAGCATCAAGAGCCTCTACTCCCACGTGCCCCCCAAGTACCTGCCCAAGGACATGGGCGGCGACCTGCCCCCCGTGAAGGAGATGGAAGGTAAGTCGACAGCTGACCGTGAGAGAACGGCAGGCGCCGGGCGCCCCGGAGTCGGACCTCACCCTGACCGCTTCGCTTCCCCCGTTACAGCCAACCTCGCGGACTTCCTCTGCTCCCTGACGGACTTTTACGCGTATCAGCGGACCCTTAAGACGGACGAGTCCAAGCGTCCGGGAGGGCCCTCCAAGCTGCACAGCGAGTCTTTTGGCTGCGAGGGCACCTTCAGGAAGCTCTCACTCGACTGAGCTGTGTGTGTGTGCGTACGTACTCTGTTTCGATTCTTAGTTAGGTTCGGCCGCACCACTATTCTAGGGAGACCGTATGAGGCGAGCGAGGACGTAATTTCACAAGAGAAACCCAAAGACACACTGTAGCGGTTGGACAACAAAATTCAAAAAAGGTTGCAGTCATCTGATATGGCCTTTCAATGATTTTGATCTTAAAAGTCAGAGTGTGCGAGTCCTGCTCTGGGATGTGAACGAAGCAAATTTAAGCAAAGTTGTTTGTGTGATTTAGTCTGTATATTTTGCCTCATTGGGTTTATGTGATTTTACGAATGTAATTTATGATATTTAAGCCCAAGTACAAGTTATCTATAAGCAGCTGCACGGTAGCATGGTGTGATCAGGTAATCCTGTTTATTCTTACGCCTTGATAAGAATCACAGTTCATTTGGTTAACCAAGTAAGTCATTCCATCACTATGTATAATATAAACACTTAATGCCATAAATAATAACAACAAAAAAATGACAAGAAAAATGATTTTATTTCTCGCTTTGTTTACTCTTACTAGAGTACATACATTAACAACCTCGTGATATAATTAAAATTATGTTTAAAACCAAACGATTCCATGGCAGCTTCCTGCTGCCAACTTGAAGAATCCAGAAACATATACACTTAACAAAAACTGAGGGTGGGACCGGCTGGGAATCGAACCTTCAACCCATCTGGCCAAACTGGTCGGTGAACTGCTCGTAGCGGGCGAGGTCCTCTGCGCAGACGGTGGGTCTGGCGTTGGCGATCACTTCGTAGAAGTCCTGTGTGCTAACGGTACGCGCGCTCACCTGCAAATTGAAAAAAAAAGAAGAAAAAAAGGATTTTTAAAAAAAGAAAAAAAAAGTTGAGAATTTTTTTCCCAGGAATCCGAAGACTGCTTTCTTGAACTGGCGTCGTATCTCTTAACGCGATGAAGGACGGTGGCAGAAGACCAGGCGGAGCGCGATATGGAACAGACTGTGCACACACACACACACACACACACACACACACACACACACGTTGTCTAACAAGATCAAGATCGCTGAGGGCAAGGTCGAGGGCGCCTGCGGCCGGCGCGGTGGACGAGGAAGAAGCTCCGATCCGAGCCACTTGTCCGGCCTGACCGGAGCGGGCCGGCGTAGTAATGCCGTAATGTCCTTGCCGGGTTTCGTCGGGTTTTGTTTTGTCCCGTTCCCACTGGTTCCCACCCCGCGCGGCACTGCGGCCACTGCGGCTGACGGGGGCCTCGGGCCTCGGGACTCACAATGTCCGGGGGGAAACACTGCAGGTCCTGCCTGACGGCCCCGATCGTGTTGATGGTGCACGGCATCCACATCCCGGCTGAAACCAAACCGGCAAACTCGGATTAAGACTAGAGTTCCGTGTTGGAAAGCCAGCCTCGCGGCCTCAGCCCGGCCTCAGCCGACCAGTACCTGACGTGGGCACCCAGTGCGTCGCGGTGCTCAGCTCACGGACGGGCTGGTACAGGGCGTTCTTGACCAGGTCGGCGAGGTCCGAGCCGGAGAAGCCTTCCGTGCTGTCTAGCAGGCGCTGCCACTCCGCGTCCTGCAGCCCAGTGTCCGCGCGGCCGGCGGGCCCGGTGAAGCCCCTGCCGCCAGCCCCGCCGCCAGCCCCACCGGTGGTCAGGGTGCGGATGATCTCCTGCCGGCACTCCCTGCCGTGCACAACACATATTTATTTTTATTTCTTTTTGTCGCGGGTTCGAATCCCGGAGGGGCCCACCATGTTTACCTGTCGGGGAGGCCGATGAAGATCCGGCGTTGGAAGCGCCGCAGGAATGCGGGGTCGATCTCCCAGGGGCAGTTGGTGGCGCACACGAAGAAGAGCTGCCCCAGAGGCTGGCCGGGGGTCTGGGCCTGGCCGCCGTCCTGGGCGCCCTCCTGCAGCTGCGTCAGCAGCTCCGTCTTCATGCGCCGCGTGGACTCGGCCTCCTCGTTGGTCCGCCGCCGGCACAGCCCGTCCACCTCGTCCAGGAACACGATGACGCGCTGGGTGCGGGCGCGCGCGCGCAGCTGCCCGAACAGCTCGCGGATGTTCCTGGCCGACAACAACAAGGGGCTGTTCAGATACCACGTGGAGGGGGGGGGGGGCACGGAAGTCCGAACAAAATATGAGGAGCAGATAGGTAAAATCAAATGATGAAAAGTTTTGATTTGTTTTTTTAAAGTGATGAGCTCGTTACACTCATGCACTATTGGTTGAATTAGTTTTTTCGCGGTTTTCCCGTTTTCTTTATTAATTGGTAGAAAGCGTTTCATTTCATTAATTTTTGTTTCAATTTAAAAGTATCCTCAAGATTCAGACCCTGCAAATAAAAAATACAACAACAACAAAAAACGGCAAAAATGGGTGGGTCCTACCTCGTCCCAGACTTCTGGAAATCACTTCTGTCCACTAGGGGGCGGGGGGGGGGGGGAAGTGCCCAAAATGTGTCCACGTGGTGTCTGAACAGCCCCCAAGTAACGGTATTCGGCCCGCACTGCTCGCACCCGCGTACTCACTGCTCCGTCTGCCCGAACCAGCTGGACAGCAGGTCGGCGGGGCTGAGGGCGTACAGCTCCGCGCCCACCTCGGCGGCCACGGCCATGGCCAGCCGCGTCTTCCCGGTGCCGGGGGGGCCGTACAGCAGCACGCTCTGCCACGGCTTACGGGCGCCTGTCAGGAGAGCACAACATCAGCCGGGACCAGCGGGAGTCGAAGCTCACCTCACCGCACTTGCCTGTGAAGAGGTGCCGGTAGCGCATGGGCAGCACCACGGCCTCGGTGAGCAGCTGCTTGGCCTGCGCCATGCCCGCCAGGCTGGCCATTCCCATGTCCGCGCTGACGTGGCGGCGCAGGGCGCTGACGGCGTCCCGGACGTCGGGGGAGTCGGCGCGCTGCGACGGCATGCTGACGTCCCCGCTGTCCGCCGAGTCCTGCCTCACGGACAGCGGCCGCCGCGGCCCGTACAGCTTCTCCGCCGCCTTCCTCGTCGTCACGATGGACTGGAACACCTCCTTGAGCACGGCAATGACGGGCGCGTCCTGGTGGGGAGGGACGTTCTCCGCCACGCCGCACACGATCTCCTGGGCCTGGTTGAGGTGCCCGACGACGTCCTGCAGGACGACCCTCGGCGTCCTCATGGCCACCGCGGCCCTGTCCAGGCTGACGGCCACCATCGCTTAGCACCAGGCCGCGGACACCAACGGCCACCCGGGCTCGAGGCCAATTCTGCACTCCGTACTCACCACTGCGCTGCGACTGCGAGCCCGCGAAAGGCCAGGCCGGGCCACCACGACATACAAGGACAGATAAACGGACAGGGGGCGAGTCAGTGCCAGTGCCGGACCAACCCCGGACAGACCGACTGCACGAGCTGCCAAACACTGATCACAGGACAGCTAAAACACAGCCCCGCCCCACTCACCGCTTATCTTTTCGAAGCTGGTCGGCTTCACGTCCTTGGACGACATTTCCTCGTCAATTCTCAGTGATCCAAGCGCGGCAGCCACAGTGGAACTCATTCGCGCCATGTTGGGCCCGGCTGGGACTAGCCCGCTTCGAGGTACGGGTTCGTTCGTGTCGTGAGGGGAGGGGATGCGGGCGAAACCGACCTAGCGAGCATAAGTTAGCTGAAAAATAAATTGCAAAGTCCGGAAACGACGCATAATTACGTCTTAGGCCGCAGGAGTTGAACCAAGGACCTGCCGGTTGACGACAGGTCCGCTATTCCATGCGGTACAGTACCATTACTTCAATAGGGCGCGCTCCCGATCCTGCAACCGCTGTCCCAAAGCAGAGCGACGACAGATGATTCATCTGTTACTTTTCAAATATTTATTTTTTATTTGTAAAAACAGCAATGTTGAAACAGGCAGCGAGGGGCGTTTGAAATGTAGAGTGAAGAAGGCTTGGCAGATGCTGATAAGGATATTTTATGCTACATTGTATAGGTATAGAATTAAACTATTTATTCAAAACAAAGGTAACAACACATAGCAGTTCTCAGTTTATGTACAAAATCCACAACTTACAACATGATCATTGCTTCTCAAAATTACTAACTGTCTGCCTTTAATTTCCATTTAATCAACATGGAATTAATGCAGAATAAAATGCGGAGTAGAGGAAAAGCAACGTAAAAGATAATTCAAAAAGGACAAAAGAAATATACAGCAAACAATCGATGCAATATAAATTAGATCTTTAATCTTGAAGCTTTAATCTACTGCTCTTCAAATGATCGACATGTTATGGTTTCAAGCAGAAAGTCAGTTAGGTCGAGATCACAACATGCATCACAAAGGTACAAACAACAGCTAATTTGACACATATTTACAGGAGGTTTATACAAATGTTATAAGGTACTTTATTTTCAAGATCACTCTTTCTAAATTTCTGCACAACAGAAATTTTACAATGAGCATACGCCATGAGCTAGTCACCACCAAATGACCAAAGACAAAATTAATTTAAAAATCACATTTCTCATTTACTGTTTGATAATGGTGGCTCGTTGATTCCTCACCACTGGAAACCCAAGAATTCCCTTACTGAATTAAATTTTGTAAAAGCAACTGCATATACGCAATACTCCTGTTTTCTCCTGCTGAGGGCTGTTAAAGCAAACAACAAAAACTATTCAGAAGAAAACTACTTCTGTTTCATGGTGGTCCGGAAGACACTTCAGGCATGGGAATGTCAACTCGTGCTGGGAAGGCCCTCGCACCATTTCAAAACAGATACATTTTTTAAAATTGAAAAAAAAAAGTAATTTTTTGGGGGCTAGAATTATCTTAAAATGACGTTGCTGGCTTCAAAGCCCACGCCTACGCCCACGCCCCCTTCCCGCTCGCGCTGTTTGCGGAAGGGATTCCAGGTGAGCTTCTTGGCCGTGCTGCCCGCCACGGAGCAAGCGGGGCTGGGCTCCCCGCTGGAGCTGCCGCTGCCGGCGCTACCCGCGCTGCCGGCCGACACCGAGCCCTTGTTGTTGCTGCTGCTCTTGTTGGAGGCCTGCGAGCGGACAAGGGAAAGGGGTGTAAATGTCATGCTCAGCCAACCAGAGTGCCCGAGGCCGAGGCCAGGGCGGGAGTCAGACAACAATCAGGAAAAGTGGGGGAAAGATATCAGCTAAAATTGGAAAGATCAGAGAAAAATAAGGAAAAATCGGGTTTACAAAATCAGACCGGGGGGGGGGGGGATTTTGATTTCAAATGATGGTACGCCTGCATCGCCTCGCCTGGCCTCGCCATTGCCACACACACCTTGAGGTAGTTGCGGTCCATGGGGGTGACTAGCTTGAGCGTGAGGGAGTCCCCGGCCTCCTTGATGAGCTTCACCACCTGCTCGTGGGCGGCCCACTTGACGTCCTTGTCGCCGATGCAGACGATGAAGTCGCCCTCCTTCATCCCGCCGAACTGCGAATGAATGGGATCGTCAGTGAATGAATGAGTGAATGAACGACGGCCACCCTGCGCCGGGTCGTTGGCGAGGTACTCACGTCGGCGAGGGAGCCGTTGTCGACGGCGGCCACGATGACGGGGGCGTCGCCGCGCACGCTGAAGCCGAAGCCCTCGTCGTCGGCGCGCTGCAGCGTCACCTGCCTCGGCGCCGTCCAGTGGTGTCGCGCCGAGAAGATGGCCACGGGCCCCAGGCTGCGGAACGGGTCCTCGACGCGGAACTGGGAGAAATCCGGTGACGTCAGGCTGAGCTGGAACTTAGTCGACGCTGCGGGCAGAGAACGAGGTTAGGCTGGGAGGTGGGCTGGGCGCCGCGGAGGTAGGCAGCCCAAGCTGCTCCCCGGGGCGGGGCCGGGGCCGGGGCCGCCTGACCGTGCCCGTACCCGTACCCAGTATTCTCGGAGGGTCGAGCAGCTCCCTGAACTCCTCCTCGTCCTCGTGCATGGCGTAGGTGTCCATGGAGCGGTGGTGCGCGCGGCGCAGCACCGCCTGCAGCGCCTGTTTGTCGCGCAGCTCGCGGCACATCCGCTGCTGCCGCTGGCTCTCCTCAACGCAGAGCAGTGCGGCTCGCAGGTGCGCGCGTCCTGAAGCAGATACAGGGTTAGGGGGTGGGGGGTGGGCGCCGGGGGAGGGGGGTATCTCACTCGTGATAAAAGTGTATCTTGATTTAAAAAAACAAAATTTGATTCTTTTGATTTTTTTCTCAGTTAGTTTTTGTTGGTAATTTTATAATTCTTGAATTTTTTCGGAATTTCTTGTTGTTTTTCTGTTGCTTTTTTCTGCCTTTTCATATTTTTTGGGAGGGTGTACAATGATATTATTGAGACAAAGGGGCCCTCTGGAAGGGAGGGGGGGGGGGTCGTCGCGGTCCTCACCGAGCAGCTTCCTCTCGCCGTCGTCTGAGGGCACCCGGATGTCCAGCTGCGTCCGGACGTCGGGCTCGGCGTGCATGAACTGCAGAGCCTCCTTCGTCCTGCAGAACAACAAGGCGGTGCAGTACGTCAACAAACCAGGCTCACCACAGGCAAACAATATTTAAAAAAAAACAACAGCCGGCGTCGGTATTTGAACCCGCGCGCGGGGCGCCCACTCACCTCTCGTCCAGATGCGACAGGGGGCGGGCCAGCAGCCCGTTGGCGCAGTGGAAGTGCGCCAGTGAGGTGTAGTACTCGCGCTTGAGCCGGGCGAGAGCCACCCACGAGAAGGGCACGTAGTCCTTGACTGTGCTGGCCGAGATGAGGTCGTGCACCAGGCCGAACACATCCGCCACCTGCGCCGACTCCTGCGCCAAGTCCAGGCTCATGTCCACGTCCCGGGTGTCGCTGGCGGACGCGTCCTCGTCGAAGGCGTCCCGCGACTGCAGCTCCAGCTTCTCGAACAGGCACTCCCGGGCCTGGGCCTGAGGAGGTGAGAGGAGAGTCCATGTACTACTTGGCGTCGACCGAAATGTCGCGACCCTCCAGGAGCCTGCGGCCGCGGTAGTCTGGTCGTTCCTGGACGGTCCCCTGACACCGCCGAGCTGAGCTGAGGCCACGCCACGCCCCCCTGATTGTAGAGCGGGCCTAGTTCACCTCGCCTAGCCTAGGCCGCCGCTAGGCCGCCTCGCCTGGCCAGGGCTGGCCGCGGCCCGCCAGCCATCGACCGTTCTGCCATGCGCTCATGGCTGCACTGCTCATGGATCAGATCGAGGCCAGGGGCGCCATGAGTGGCAGCGAAGGCAGCGGAGCATTGCACGAACGGGCCCCAAGTTTTTGCTCCCCTCATTTATTTTTTTAATGTTTTTGATTTTTAAAGGCAGTCACTTTGACTGGCTTTTTACAAGTGTTTAGGTTAGGTTGCTAAGGTTAAGATGAAAAGGTTAGGTTAGGTTGCTAAGGTTAATTTTTTTTCTTCTGCGTTTGAATTTTGGGCTCCGGGACCACGAGTATGAGCCCAACACCACTCACCAGCATGAGCTGCACGAGCATGTGCAGCATGTGCGGACCGAGGTCCATGGACGGGGCGTTGGTGAAGTTGTCGCAGATGTAGGTAAAGGTGCCGGCGGCCCGGAGGAAGGAGTCGACGGCCTGGTCCAGGCCCCGCGCCGTCTGCCGGTCCTGGCGCGCGCCCAGCTGCGTGTACAGCGCGCCGATGTTGAACAGCACGCACGCCTTCTCGAAGGCCACGGTCCGCTGGCAGCTCGGCACCCCCGTCAGCGAGTCGTACCTGCGGCAGCGCGGCACCCGGGAACCGGTGACAAATGTGACAACTTGTGGCGCGGACTGTACCGGCCGGCGCCGGGGCCGAGCGGGAAGTCTAGACTCACCACTCGAAGTAGATGCCGAGGCTGCGGTCCGGGGGGAAGAACCTCCTCTCCACGAAGTAGAGCTGGCTGTAGTACTGGAACAGCAGCGCCACCCCTGACTTGTCTCGGAGAGGGGTGCGCATTGCCTGAGCGAGACAAAGCGACAGAGTTTTTTTTTATTTTTTATTTTTATTTTGTTTAACTGAGTCAATGGAGGTTGGCCGAGCCAAGCGGGGCGCCTGGAAGGTAGGCAGCCCCGACTCATGCACGCACGCGTGCCGAGCGGGCTGGCCTACCCTGGCGCTCGCAGGCGCTGGCATCTGCCACACCACTCACCTGTCTAATGTCCATGAACTCGGAGATGGCGTTCTCGTACCGGCCCCCATCCTCGCTGTAGTGTTCTAGTATGAAGTCCTGCAAAAGGAGACGCGGGGGAATCGAGATTAGCACACCGCCCACTGCCTGTCGTCCGGGATGAAAATGAGTGTGGGAGGAGGAGGGGGGGGGGATCTAGGCGGCCAGGACTTGTGGTCGGCCGCTGACGGGAAGTACGGAAGCAAGTGCGGCCGGTGGCCGCTGCCAGACCCGGCATTGCACCGCCACCGCCGCCTCGCCCAGCCCGGAGCTTTCCCTTTCAAACCGCGGGGGCCGCCCCGCCGCGGGGGACCGGCCAACGGCCTCGCTAGGACCCCAGCCCCGCCCCGCCCCTCCACGACATCGAGAGCATCTTAAACGTGACGACGGAAAAGTTCACAAAACAACCCCTGCCCGCCTCTACAAGTCCCTCGTCACCCTTCAGTGTGTAGTTTTATAAGGGGTCCCTCACTCAAAAAAAAAAAAAAAATTAATCAAAAATGTAATGTACACCCTCAAAAACATCAGACAAAACATCAGGAAAAGAGGTCATAAAAGTTTTAGCAAAATTTTTGGGAAAACAAGGAAAAAAAACATATTTTGATTTTCAACCATCGTACGCATGCATTAACGAGTGAGGGACCCGTCGGTGGTGGCCACAAAAACAGTGGCCAGCGGTACGACGGTGTGTGTGTGTGTGTGTGTGTGGAGGGGGGGGGGGGGGAGGTGATGCGTGGCCGTGGCGGCCGCCGAGACACAAAGAAGTGCCCCGCGCTGCACACCACTGCCGGCAGGGCACCGCCACACCAGGGCTCCTCCTCTTCTTTTTCTTCGTTTTTGTTCGACCTGACATGCAATTATTACCGAGGAGGGAAAGTTCACACGCCGTGCCGCCCTGCCGCTCTGTGATTGGCTCGTCGCGGCTGTCAGGCCGCGCTGTGATTGGCTGGCTATTCGGCGGCGCGCGCCACTCGTCTTGAAAAACGGACGGAAAACGACGCGCGACCGGCCCTCCTCTCTCTCTCTCTCTCTCTCTCTCTCTCTCTCTCTCTCTCTCTCTCTCTCTCTCTCTCTCTCTCTCTCTCTCTAACGAGACGGCGGGCGGCTAAGTAAACGTGCAAGCGAGAGAGAGAGAGAGAGAGAGAGAGAGAGAGATGCGGGAAGTGTCTCTGTCGCACTTGATTGCACGGGGGCTTCCCTTCCTTCATCTCGATCTGCGGGTTCGATACATCGGAGGCGTGAAGGCGACGACTCAATCGATTTTCACGCCTCGATACCCTTGCGCCTGCGATACGATACGATCGTGCCCCGGTCCGGGTCGAAGCCAGCCAGCAAGGCGGTGTGAGAGGCGCTGTCCTGCCGGCCTGCCCTTCCAATCGCATTAGATTAAGAGGGCGGTGAAGGTGCTGTTCCGGGCCCGGCACAGACCCCCGTAACAGGCGCAGAGCTCTGTCACTGCACAGCCGTTTAGCAGATGATGGACAGAGGACGCCACGCCGGGCTATAGCCGGGACGGGATGAGGTTAGGTTCCCACCGACACGCCGTTACATTTCTACACTGATAGTACGGCTGTCAGTGGAACCAACCTTGCATTTTGACGTAGAGAGTTGCCACTTGGTATGGTGGATCTACATACCCATAGCTAACTTTTAAAAAGTGGTGCCCACGCGGCACCACTTGCAGAGGCCCTGTAGGGCGGGTTGCATACATTCCAGGGGCAAACTCCCAGTTTTCCCTAAATCATGCGTATTGGTACGTTGTGTGCACGATTTACATCCAGATTTGAATCGGGGAATCATGAAGGAGTCCCAGAGGGACCTAGTGCACCATGCGCGCCGTCTGGCACCTCGCATCCTGTTCTCCTAGAAGTTCCAGAAGTGCCAAATCATGTACAAAACTTGACTATTTTCTGGATTTAAGCCTCAAATACGATCGGATTGCACTCAGGCACTTGTATAGTCGATAAAGCTGTCGGCGCGCGCCATGGCACGCCGCCTCCTGCTCTCCTAGAAGGTCGAGAAGTGCCAAATCATGTACAAATCACGACTATTTCCTGAATTTGAGTCGCGGACATGGTGGGATTCGTATCGGATACCGAAGAACACTAGGGTGGTCGGAGCCCACCATGGCACGCTGCATCCTGCTCTCCTAGAATGTTTAGAAGTAGACTAGATGTGTATACGACGTTCAACTGGATTAGGTGTAGGTAGCTCGGAATCGTGTTAAATCGAGCCAATGACAGGGGTGTTGTAAGCGAAGAAAAACCTGGGTCATTGTACTGATGAAAATGTATTAGGTATAGAGACAAGTACCTATACATTTTTAAAATACGTAATATATTTTAACAATTAAAACAAACTGTCCGTTTATTTTTAAAGAAATTCACACTAGATGCATCACAGCGTATTAGAAACGCATTAATAAATAAAAAATAAAACAAATTTCAAACTAGGAATATCACACTACAGCTCATAGAAGGCCTAATCACAGTGAAGGTCACACTACTAATTCATTTTTGGCATACGCAGCCGCACAGATCACAGCACGAACTACCTTTGATTTTACAGCTACAGTTTCCTACACAAGCTACCTCACAGTTGCAGTGAACAATAATTTTTTTGCACACCTCGGATGCAAGTGGCAATGTTCGAGGGATTGGGGTCCAACCATCTGGACTTTCCTTCCAGCCCCAGTCAGACGGGCGTAATGTCCTCTGTATTGGTACCGTTAGCTCTTGCCACAATTGGGCCTTGGATGGACGCTCTCAAAAAGTGCAGACAGAGTGCGTCTTCGGTGGCTGGTATCGCGTCTAAAGGCCGACTCGACCGCGCAAACATAGCTTTTCTGCAAGCCGTGATGTTCTCATGCAGTTTGGCCCTGTGAAAAAGTTAAGGTAAGTTGGTGTGATTTAATTTGTATATTTCCACGTGTCACTGTAGTACTTACGGGCTATAAGCAGCCATAACCAATGCTAACAATTCTGTTTTACTTTCTTTCAGGTTCCCTTGCGCCAACATTGCTAGGGCAGGAACAGCTTGCGGGCGGAGACGTAGCGCTTTCCACCATGTCTTCTTGCCTATTCTGTGCGTGGCAGACACGTTATCGCTCCCTGTCAGAGCATGGAACGCTGGAAGCACGCCGGACATCTCTGGGCCTGCCAGAGTGCAAAATAACGCCCGTAGTTTCACGGTAGTAACCCGAGCAAGAAAAAGTAATGATCTGTTTTCTTACCGAGTGCTGCGTTGATTTCGTGGGCTGCAATATAACGGTGGTTTTTCCCTGTTCCCACATGCACCCACAGCTCCTCCAGATCTGGTAGAGTGAGCAAGCAGGACACCGCCAAAACCACGACGTCCGTGTCGCACGTCCTGATGACAGCTGATGTGTGTCCTTGCCGAACGGCGTCAGCCAAGTGCACGAAGAGCCGTGTATCAGCCTCCTCGTGGTTGCACGTGGATAAGGCAGACAAGTCTATACTCTCCTTGTTCACAACTACAGACTGGTCTAGAGTCGAGTACACCACACAGTCCTTGTCCTCTAGTGTGAACCCTCGAATGCACTCAGAAAGCAGAGCAAACAACTCTGTTTTGTTGTCTGCATTTCTCAAGAAATCCATCCAGTTTGACGGGATCTTGGTGTCGGCGGCCACTTTGGTGCGTACGCCACTGCCGCGCTTCTCCCTTGTGGAGGCCTTGGGGCTTTTTTCAATGTACCTATTGGTTAAAGACGCGCAGTCAATCAGATTTATATTTTTATGAAAGTGATTATATTTTCGAGTTTCTTTTTTTTTCTTTCACGTTACGTACCTGTCCCACACGATGTCTAATCTAGTTACAGATCTGCACTCTCGAGAGATGAAAGGGATGAAGACATTTCTGATGAAGTCTCCAAAAACTACACCGGTAGACGGTTTCAACATGTGAATTACAGCTCCTCCATCCAGCAATTTAACCGAAACACTTGGACATCTCTCAGGTGTAGTGTTCATGAGAGGAACCAAACAACTGCTCACAAGATCAGATTTGGTAGCTGTTCTCATTTTTCCATCATGGGTGAACAAAGCAAGAGGAAATTCGTGACTTTCATGAGTGAAGAAGAGGTCGAAGTCACCCGGCCTGTTGTTGCTGACAGCCACGTAGAGGCGGCAAAAAAGCCAATTTTCACTCTTTAACACCTTTATCACGCCTTGTGTTTTGCTTTTGGAGTGGGGGAAAGGGATACCCGGTGATACCCGGCTCGCGACTTGCGCGCACCAGGGGAAGTACCTGTCGCCTAGGAGCAGAAGTTGCGGTGCGCCGCCTGTCCGAGTGTTCATTTGGGTATCCGATACGAATCCCACCATGTCCGCGGCTCCAATTCAGGAAATAGTCGTGATTTGTACATGATTTGGCACTTCTCGACCTTCTAGGAGAGCAGGAGGCGGCGTGCCATGGTGCGCGCCGCCTGTCCGAGTGTTCATTTCGGTATCCGATACGAATCCCACCATGTCCGCGGCTCAAATTCAGGAAATAGTCGTGATTTGTACATGATTTGGCACTTCTCGACCTTCTAGGAGGGCAGGAGGCGGCGTGCCATGGTGCGCGCCGCCTGTCCGAGTGTTCATTTCGGTATCCGATACGAATCCCACCATGTCCGCGGCTCCAATTCAGGAAATAGTCGTGATTTGTACATGATTGGGCACTTCTCGACCTTCTAGGAGAGCAGGATGCGGCGTGCTCTGGTGCGCGCCGACAGCTTTATCGTCCATACAGGTGCCTGAGTGCAATCCGATCGTATTTGAGGCTTAAATCCAGAAAATAGTCAAGTTTTGTACATGATTTGGCACTTCTGGAACTTCTAGGAGAACAGGATGCGAGGTGCCAGACGGCGCGCATGGTGCACTAGGTCCCTCTGGGACTCCTTCATGATTCCCCGATTCAAATCTGGATGTAAATCGTGCACACAACGTACCAATACGCATGATTTAGGGAAAACTGGGAGTTTGCCCCTGGAATGTATGCAACCCGCCCTACAGGGCCTCTGCAAGTGGTGCCGCGTGGGCACCACTTTTTAAAAGTTAGCTATGGGTATGTAGATCCACCATACCAAGTGGCAACTCTCTACGTCAAAATGCAAGGTTGGTCCTGGCCTAGCCCGCTAACCGCCGTACTATGACATTCAAAGAGTCATATCATCACGGAGAGAAAAGATGAGTGGTCGCGACTATTTTTAAAGTTGATTTCCAGACAAGCAGTAAATTTTTGTTCGGCAAAGTAAAATTTTGGTGGGGATAACTAAATTTGCGTTGCACCCACGCAACGCTGCTCCAACGCAGAGGTTCGCTGAAGCAGCAAAAAGCAGAAAAAAAAATTGTTGAGTGCCCGCAATGAACCTCTATCTTGGAGCAACTAAGGTTTCGTTGGTGCACTAAAATTCAGTCGCCCTAACAAAATATTAGTTCTCCGAACAAAAAATGACTGCTTGTCTGAAAATCAACTTAAAAATTAGTTGCGGCCACTAATTTTTTCTCTCCGTGATATCGCCCAATTCCGCGCGATAGGACCGTTTATTTGAAAGCTAGGCCTCGCATTGGGAATTTAGAGAAAGGTAACCTGGCGGAAATCGGCGCAGCGAAACCCGACAAACACCGCGCCAAAGGACTACCGAGCGACGTGCGATCAGCCGCACAGACTTTACCTTTTATACTGTTCATTTTTTTTTTTTTTTTTTTATGTCTCGCGAGGAAAGGCAAACGGCGAGAACGCGCAGTGGCCCTCCTGAGGGACGTCTAAGGGGCGTCTGAGGGACGTCCGCCCGTCACATGTCTGACGTCCCTTCGGCCTGCGGGCGAGACAGACAGAGAGAGAGAGAGAGACTGTCTTAATGACCCACCAAAAGCAATTAGCCCCTTCCCCGTCCCACCGCCACTGATAACGCAGAGACAAAGGTGTGTCTGTCCACCTCTCTCTCTCTCTCTCTCTCTCTCTCTCTCTCTCTCTCTCTCTCTCTCTCTCTCTCTCTCTCTCTCTCTCTCTCTCTCTCTCTCTCTCTCTCTCTCTCTCGCTCCCGGCCGGCTCCGGAGTGAGAGAGACGAGCGAGTCGTCCGAACTGGATCGCGATCTTCGCTCCCACGCAGGGGGGCTGGGGCTGGGCTTCCCTATGTTGTGTGTACTCTTCGCCGTTCCCATAGCAACAGACGATTCACCCGCTCCAATTTTTTTTCCCCCTCCGCTGATAACGAGGAAAGAGGTGCAGCAGCGCAATTAAAAAGGCAATGCTGCGACCATAAATTCTCCTTCTCTCTCTCTCTCTCTCTCTCTCTCTCTCTCTCTCTCTCTGTCCGGGACAAATTTTTTTGCGGCCACAGCACGAGAAGTCAACGAAACGAATCGGTGCGACGAAATTTTAGGCAACTGTCCGGGGGGGGGGGGGGGGCACACTGGGAGTGTGGAAGGATGAAAGGAGAGCACGAGGCGGAGGGAGAAAGACAGAGAATTGGGGGGGGGGGGGATCGGCATCAAGATTACACAGACATCGCCGCGAACATAGTGATCAGCGAGCGCGAGATCATGTGCTGCAATTAAAAGCCGTTCGGGGAAATGCACGCCAACCGAAACACGTTGCAGCCCCCCCCCCCCCCGGCCCCTCCCTGACCAATCCTGATCAAAGCCCCCCCCCCCTCCTTCCCTCCTCCTCCGACCACTGCTCACCTTAAACGGCTCTCTGAAGTCGATTTCCTTGGTTTCCTTAAGGCCCAGCGGTATCATGGGCGTGGCGGGCTCGGTGCTGTAACAAACAACAATAACAGCAGTGTTAGAGACCTGCAGCAGTGCAAGCAGTGCCATCTCATATAACCGAGTAATATCGGCAGGGATCAAGATAAGGGGAGCTGCGCCTGCAGCGGTGCGCCTGTGCACATGTTACGTCACAGCACAATCTCTCTCTCTCTCTCTCTCTCTCTCTCTCTCTCTCTCTCTCTCTCTCTCTCTCTCTCTCTCACACACACACACACACACACACACCTATTATACCCCCGAAAGTCTAATTTCGACAACACGGTTGCGATAGATGTCTTCCAGTTCCAGGGTCGAGTGTTCATTTTTTTTTTCTCTCTCTCTGTCTCTCTCCTCCGCGGGTCCACCACCGGCATTTCGTGTGTTTCCCACACACATATGGGAACTCACAGAACGCCACATAGCCGGCGGATGTGTGCGTGTGTGTGCGTGCGTGTGTGTGGTCCGTGTGAGTGCACGCCGCCAGCACAAGCGAAAGAAATAAATCACATTTGACAAGTGCTAACAAAACGTGTGCTTGTCCAATTAACCCCCCCCCCCCCCCCCTCTGTCTCTCTAACCGGTCATTCATTGGGGCAACTCAGCGAGAGGTTCGCAAGGGCGCAGCAGGATCCGGGATCGAATACCGATCTGCTAGCGCCGAGAGAAAAAGAACCTTCAGGTATTTGAACCCGCGTCACAGCGCTCAAGAACGAGGTCGTTTTCGAAAGGGCATCATCTGCCGAGTCGGTGACGACGGTTTTAAAAACGCTCCGAGATGGCTGGAAATGGATCAGAGATGGGTGGATAGCTGCGGTGGTGGCGGCGGTGGCGGCGGTGGCGGCGGTGGCGGCGGCGGCGGCGGCGGCGGGGGATTTGAATGCACGTCGCGTCCGTTCGGTTGGCAACTAGCCTCCCGACGGGTCCTCGTTGTGGCCCTCGGAGGTCGTTGATCGTTGGCGGGCTCGTGCTAACACACGGCAATGCCACGCCTTGCGCATACGACGCGAGCCGAGCTCCGAGCGTTGGCCGCCCCGGCGAAAGTCAGAAGGCAAAAGCTCCGAGTCCTTGAGCCCCGTGCCAAAAGAGACAGTTGTAAAACTAGCGGACGGCCGCACGGCCCCACGCCGTGTCGTAAGAAGCGCCGCGTTCACAAAACTCACTCCCAACATTCCCGATCAGAAAAGATCGCGCGTGACACCTTTTTTTGGAAACCTGCCGCCAAGTCCTGAATGTACGGCCAACTTTTGAAACAGCTTCTGTCCAAAATCGGTCAGTAAGGACGACTTTTTCATGGCCAGTATGAAACCTCGCACCCCAAGCCGCACGTTCTGTCCGAGTACCACATGGGGTCGTACACAACACAAACCACGCCCCAGCCAGGATAAGACTGTCGAATCGATGTCGATTCGATATCCAAACGGTATCGATTTTCTTTGTCGATTTGACAAATAATCGATGAAAAAATGGAGCTACGATAAAATTTCGGCTCCATCGCTATCGATTTGGTATAATTTCGACAGACTATTCCTGCCTGGCTGGGGTGGTCAAATTTGTACCGACCGAAATCAGACCTCCACCTCCCCTCCCCCTTCCGTGGTCAGCCTAACCTAACCTTTCCTACACTTAACAGCAGGGACGTGGTTTTTGGCCGTATACCCCGCGTATACCTCCCTTTATTGACCACGTGGTTTGTGTACGGCCCCCCAGACAACGACCCCCCCCCCCCCCACACACACACACTTACACACGGCCTGCAAGCACCCATGGAGCCATGGGTGCCGGGGAGATACCCTCGCGACGCCTGCTTCGTTCTTCTGTGTGTCGTGAAAATATTTTATAGGCAGTAAAGTCTGCCGGAGGCCCCTGGCTGCCCCGGCACCGCAGCACCGCATACCAGCATCAGTTTTGCAGATGAGTGACCCACGCCAAGGCATAAAACCCGTGTGCTCGAGTCCGCGTCGGCCATGGGTGCGACAGAGATAGCGACGGCAGTCTCTTGTCTCTCTCCCTCCCCCGCGCCCCTCTGTCCGCCCATAGATTTCACACTTTCACGTCGACAGTCCGAGGACGAGTGGGTGCGGAGCAAAGCCCCGCTGCGGTATTCGAACCCCGGATTCTTGTCTCTCCACCGACACTGCCTCTCACTGACCTCTCATTTTGGTAGAGCTCCACTGAGCTGTTGAGCTCGGCCAGCTGCTCCTTGAGCAGCTGCAGGTTAGAGTTGACGAAGCTGAGCTCCAGAGCCACCGTCTCCCTCAGCTTCCGGTTCGTTGTCGCCCTGCAATGGAAGCAGACAGGTCGTTTTACCCTGCGCTTGACTGCGCTATTGATTGGCTGAAATAAAAAATAGAAATAAAATCGAACGACGGTGACTGACGCATTTCTTTGGCTGCAGTGCGCCCATGATCGGGCAGGGCATGTACCGAGGCCTGTGCAGGTAGGTAAATCACGATGGGAAAACAATAACATGCTGGTAAAAAAGAACCTTCTCACAAAAGTGGGCGCTTTCATCCAAAACTTGGCAAATTCCAATTTTTGTTGATTTTGTTTTTACCTGTTGTGTTTTTTTTTTTTTCATTGTGATTTATTCTACCTGCACTCACCCTATCGACGCGCGTTCCGTTAAGTATAATGCGAGGTGCGCGCACAACATATCGAGGGAAGAAAGAGAAGGCGGTTGTTAGGATTTCTGCCGCCCTGGGCCTTCCTTGGCCTTCCCGGAACGTATCCCAAGCGCTCCGCTTGCAACGAGTTCCGAATCACGATCGAGAGGGCGCTGTGCGCAGTCAGCGCAGCCAGCGGAGCACACTGCACATGAGGCCAGTGTTCATACAAAAAAAATATAATGCTTGAAAAATATAAAGCAAGTTCAAAAACTTTTGACATTTTTTTTTATGTTAAAAAAAGTACAAAAAAGATTCTTAATTTTTTTTTTACACTTCCGGAAGGTTCACGGAAACAAAATAGTAAAAAACAAAACAAAAAATAGCCGAAAACGTGGATGCACTCACTTGAACAGGTTCTCGGCGCCGGCGCGAAGCCTCAGCTCCTTGTTGATCTCCTGGTTGAGCCGGGACCGCTTGTTCTGCAGCTTGCCCCGACATGTCGCCACCCGGGGGTCCGAGCCCTGCAGGCGGAAGGAGACAGACATTCGTCAGCGAGAGCTCGAGCACGGGGTGATGCTCTCGAGACACTCATCGAGAGCTCGAGCACGTGGTGACGCTCTCGAGACACTCATCGAGAGCTCGAGCACGGGGTGATGCTCTCGAGACACTCATCGAGAGCTCGAGCACGGGGTGATGCTCTCGAGACACTCATCGAGAGCTCGAGCGCGGGGTGATGCTCTCGAGACACTCATCGAGAGCACGATCGGAGCTGGAAGAGCGGGCTGTTTGCGACATTCTGCAGCCAGCCGATGAGGCAATATTGTCACAATGGTCCGAGCGTCGTCGCATTTCCTCGTTATTATTAAATAAGATCACCGGGCAGAGATAGGGGCGGCCGCGGAGCGCTGCCATCCGGGCGGGGATCGGGATCAGGGATCGCGCGCTCCCGGGCGGAGATCGCAATCACGGCGCCGCCGCCGCCAGCGCCGCCGCAGTTCCTTCCGCCAGCGTGCGGCCGCCGTTTTAGGCGAACCCAAATGGAAGGCGGTGGTGGAAGGCAAAGGGACTTGAGGAAGGCCGTGCGCAGCGCGTTTCTGGCCTGGCTGGACGCCCATGAGGAAGCGGGCAACGCGCCCGGTACTCGAACCCGCGTCACTCAAATCGAGGTTCGAAAAGCGGAGTGCGGGTGGCTCCTGCTGATAGCAAATGTGGAAGATGTGATAGGTTGCGGTGGCTACGCTGAGGCCTATAACACTCACTTCCCTATCAGGAAAGGTCATGTCATCTGACCCCATTTCTGGAATCCAGTCGCCAAGCCGAGTCTGACTCGGTCTCACATCTTCAATGTGAGACCAAGTTTTCCATACAAGCCTCTGCAAGTCCCTTATATCACACACACATTCATACACACACATTAGAGTGCTCGCGAAACCTCCTTCGCGGACTGTGCCCCCCTTCCATTCCCTCCGGAGTCCGCGCTCAGTTTGTTCACGGCCCCATGGAAGCAAAACACGGTCTTCCTGCAACGGACACAGCTGGCACAGCCGTGGGCACCGACACAGGTACGGGCACAATGCTACCGGAGGCACCGGAGGAGGTGGAGGCGGGCCGGGCGCCGGCCAGACTCTATACACGCCGGCCAAGCCATGTTGCTTCCTCACGGAGCGGTTAGTTCCGTCCATTTCCGGCGACGTCCGGTTTTGTACTCTTTTTCTTTTCTGTTTTTTCCCCCTCTCTTTCCTCTCCCCCGTGTTTTTGTGATGGTGGTTGTGTGGCAGGACTAGCGAGCAGCAGCACGTTAGAAGCGGCGGTGGAGTAGTGGGGGCGACACCCGGTACCCCTCGTGCCGGACCCTGTGGGTGTGTTTGGAAAACGTGGTCGGCGCAGACAACACAACCGAACGAAAACACTCGACAACCGAAAAATAAAACGGTGGGGAAAAATAGGGGGTGGGCGTCGGGATTCGAACCCGGGCGGCCTTCTCTAAACACAACTTCCTCCTCTCCGCGTTTGCCAACTCGTTCGGCCCTCCGTGTCCCCGCGCGCACCGGTTCCACACGCAACGGCGGCGTCTCTCTCGTTTCCTGGATCGTCGTCCAAAACGAACGCGACACCAGCAGCCGTGACTTGACTGCACCGCTATGCCAGTCAGCCGCCGGGTTTAATCCATAACTGTTTGTCGTGGTCCTCCGGGTCCCCCGGGACACCACACCGCGCCGGCTCCCTGTCTCCAACCTACTCCAGTTTCCTGTCGTTTTGCCCGGAGGAGTGAGTGAGTGAGTGAGGGCGGGCCGGAAAAGAGCCGCTAGCCGTGAGAGCGCGAGTGAGAGACGGGGCTCGGCGCTCGGGAGCGAGCGAGATGGGAGACGATGATGGCTTACGCGGACGCGGCCGCTGTACATTACAGGTCCGTGTGACAAGACGACTGAGGACGCAGGCGGGGCCGGGCAGGGCCGGGAGCCGGCACTGACATAAATGAGACAGTCTGTTGACGGCGGCCCGGACTTCCCTCCGCCAAGGCGACCTATAGCAGCAGCCTCGCCAAATGCCAAATGGCGGCAAATTTGAACGAGACGAAGAAGAAGAAGAAGAAAAAGAAGAAGAAGAAGAAGAAGAAGAAGAAGAAGAAGAAGAAGAAGAAGAAGAAGAAGAAGAAGAAGAAGAAGAAGAAGAAGAAGAAGAAGAAGAAAGAGAGCGGCAAAGTGCTGGCAGCGTGTGGACAAGGAAGGCACCACCTTCACTGCAACAATGTAGCGGCACCGACGCATACCCGCCCAGCACTGCCCAGCACCACCGGGCACTTATGGAGTGCGAGAGAGAGAGAGAGAGAGAGAGAGAGAGAGAGAGAGAGAGAGAGAGAGAGAGAGAGAGAGAGAGAGAGAGAGAGAGAGAGAGAGAGAGAGAGAGAGAGAGAGAGAAAGAAAGAAAGAAAGAGAGGGAGAGAGACGTCGGCCACGCACGGCGCCGACCGTGTGGTGCCCGCGGCCATCACCACCATCACCATGCCGTCAAATCACCACCGCCACGACGGGTGAACGCTCTGTCGCCGCATTACCGCACGCCGGGGCTGCCTGATGATATGTTCGCTGTGCCACCATCGGCACCACCACCACCACCATGACGGCTCGGAAGTGTCCCCCGCCAGGAAGTCGCCAGTGGTGATCCCGTCGTGATGCAACGCCGACCGGCCCGCCCCGCCCCGCCCCGCCCTGCCCCGCCCCGCCCACACCCCCTCCATTCATATTCGGATTGCAGTCGGATGCATCCTTAAGCAGGCGCCCGTGTCGCGCGGCTAGCACAGCCCCGGCACAGCCCCGGCACCGGCACCGCTCTGGTGCAACGGACCCCGACAGCCACACGAATGTCCCCGAACTAGGGTGCATTTGTGGGACACGACTGGGAGAGAGAGAGAGGGAGAGAGAAAGAGAGGGAGAGAGAGAGAGAGAGAGAGAGAGAGAGAGAGAGAGAGAGAGAGAGAGAGAGAGAGAGAGAGAAAGAGCGAGCGAGAGAGAGAGATCGGTAGTGTTTTAGGGCCTATGTCAAGTGTTTCTTGAATTTATGACAAACACCCATAGTTCGGTTGGAAGCGCTGGATTTTCTGTTAGGAAAATTCTGTTCGACGGCGTTCTCAGAAGCGTTGCACAATTGTTATTCATTAATTAAATATTTATTATTTTATTTTTTTTTTGGGGGGGGGGAGAGATTGTCTGTCTCTACTCGCCACGAGAGCAACACACGGAGACGGAGATGGAGATGGTCAGCACTGTGAGAGAAAGCGAGTGAGTGTGCAGCGCCGTGCGGTACCGTGCGGCAGGCCTCAGTGCTGCCACCACCACACGTCCGATACACCAACGTTCGATACATCGACTTTCGATACATCGAGAATCCGCGAGTCGTTACCACGACGGATCGAAAGGACTCCGATCCTGAGCGAGCACAGCAACTGCATCGCACCCTGGTCGGTGTGACGTTCACCCCCGAAGGCTGCCCTCCCTCCCGACCTCAGCCACTGCGGCCGCGAGTTTTGGAAACTCCACTTTCCATTTCCATGGCACTATTTCTGCCGCTCGCAGCCGCCATGAGCCGCTGCTGCCCGCAAGTCTCTCCTGGCGTGTGCCGGCTATGAGTGAAGTGAGTGATCAAGATTGGATTTCGAAATAACAACACACCGGCGCTCGGCGCGCTCGACTCGGCTCGTCTTATTCGCTCGCGCGTTTCCACAAATTGAAACGGAGGCAGCAGGATAGCGGGGCCAGCGGAGCAGGTCCAATCACAGAGAGCATGGCTACGCCACGGGCTGAGCCGGGCAGAGCTGGCAAAGGGTGCTCTGCGAGAAACCGCTGCACCCGACACACACACACACACACACACACACACACACACACACACACACACACACACACAGAGTTAATGTTATTTTTGTGCACTGTAATGTACATTAACATTTTGCGCAGCAGCCGCTCGCGCTCCACTTTTTCAACTCATTGGCGATTATTCGCTTCAGATTGCAAGTCCAGGACGGTTTGCACACACACACACACACACACACACACAGCCCCTATCTATCCTTCGGCTGCCTTTGTCTATCCCGGCCGTCCCTCTACCCCCCCCCCCCCCCCCTATCGCCCATTGAACACAACGGCACAGGTGGAGCGCAGCGCAGCGCTGTGAGGGGCCGAACCGACGCAGGGCAGGGAGCCGAGCGGAGCTGGGCAGAGCCGGGGCGGTCCTGTAGCCAGCGTAGCCAGGGTATGTGGGTCAGGCAGGCAGCCGGGCAGGCAGCGAGGCGGCCAGGCAGGCAGGCAGGCAGGCAGCCTGGGGCGAGGCTAACCAGCCGGCACTGCGAGGGATCCGCACATTGAGTCACGTGATGCGCGTTTTCTGTCTGCTCGCCGTCCGTCTGTTGCCCTTTGCCGCAGACAGCAGACGACAGACAGCAGACGGCAGACAGCAGACGACGGACAGCAGACGACAAACTGCAGACGACAAACTGCAGACGACAGACAGCAGACGACAAACTGCAGACGACAGACATCAGACGACAAACTGCGGACGACAGACAGCAGATGACAGATGGCAGCGTGGAGCGGGTCGAACCGCCTGCGAACTCGTGGGTAGGCAACCCGCACGCACCGGTGTCTGACGGGACGGTATCTCGCTGAGCGGGCAGGGGCTATCGTGGAGGAGGCGGACGTGGGGCAGCCGACGGGGAGCCCCGGAGGCCGGCGGTGAGCCATGCGTGCGGCGGCCGGAGGCGGAGGCCCGGGAGGGCGCCTAGCCCCCGCCCCCGGCCCCGCCCCCGGCCCCGCCCCCGGTCCCGCCCGCCGGCCAAGATCCCGTTTTGTCAGACGCGCTGCTCAGCAGCGGCAGGGCGGCTCAGGCAATGGGATAGAGGACCGGGAAGGAGACTGGGCAGCGGTGGCGGCAGCAGCAGCGGTGGCAGCAGCAGCGGCAGCGGCAGCGGCAGCGGCAGCGGCAGCGGCAGTAGCAGCGGCTACGCAAGCGGCCCCGCCCGTCCCGTCCAGTCCCGTCCATCTGGAGCTGGGCTGGAGCGGTTGGTCATCCGCCGTCCGGCACCGCCGCTGCTGCCGCCGCTGCTGCTGCTGCTGCTGCTGCTGCTGCTGCTGCTGCTGCTGCTGCCGCTGCCGTGCGTACGCCAGATCAAAAGGGTGCAGCAATAGCCAGAGTCTGTCCTCTTCGCACAGCAAACGAAGACTGTCGGGGACGGAGACAGGTGCGAGAGAGAGAGAGAGAGAGAGAGAGAGAGAGAGAGGGGGGGGAGCAGACCATGTGTGGCAATATAATTACCGGGCCGTTTTAGGGTCACGTGGCCAGGGCGAACGGGGGTTCGCCTCGCCGTCAGAGACACGGCCGATGTAAATGCAACGACGGCGCTGCCACAAACACGGGCCGAACCGAACCGAACCCCCTGACGGTATCCTTCGACTTGAAACACACCACCACATTTTCAGTTCGTGCACCCAACTTTTTCGCGGCCGCGTACCCCGGGCAGGGCGCGAACCCACGCCCCCCTGCGCTGTCAATCACCTTTCCCATTACAAACGCCATAAACGCCATGTGTTTTTTTACAGCACATCTGACTATGAAGGTACCCTCCACCCGCCGACCTGCTGGGGACGCGGGGCCTGCGGGGGCCTGCGGGGGGCACACAGCGAGCAGCGGGAGCGGCGCGCAAAGGAGACTCCTTCTAGAACCCTGGTCACGAAGGAGAGAACCCTCCGACAGCCAGACGGGGAATGCACAGGAACAGAGTCCTTTCACGCAAAGGACATGCACATACACACACACACACACACACTCAGGCCGCTGCATGTGCAAGCAGGGAGAACAGGCTGGGGGAAATACCATCCGAGATGCACGGTATTCGAACCCGTGAAGTGTTGTTCCTAAACCCCGTTGCTGCTCGCCGCCGGCTTTTTATCATTGTTTGCGCATATGTGAGAGCGGTGAGGTTGGCACCGCCGGCACTCCTGCCACGCTGTCCCCCCGGCCTGTCGCAGTGGTACCAACGACACGGTGTAGCTGCTCGGCACGGCGTGCGCACACCACGGGCACGCCGCGGGCACGCCGCTCAGGCCAGTCAAGGCATTCTACTGTCAGGATCGTGCCACTGCCGCCGCCTAACACCGCGGAGGCGTTCCAGGGCCGCGCCGAGACGCCACGCCACGCCACCGCGAGGTGGATGCACTTCGATCAACAGGCTAATGCACACACACGTTAACCGCGTTAACCAACACTCAAAAAAATAAAAATAAATCGTTATTTAAAATTTATTATTTCGAATTTTCGGGCGGTGGGTTTCCCAAATCATATTCCCCCTCCTCTGCCCTGCTGCTCGGCTCTGTGTCGGCCCACGCCGCGGCAACTTTTCATAGCGCAGCACAGCACTCCGCCCGTCCGCTATCGCCGACCAATCATCTGGCCGACACTTCCAAATAATGTTGGGCCCCCTGCGGTCCCTGCGGGCGCTGCGGGCGCTGCTCGCCGCTCCGCCGGGCGGTTTTTTCAAATTACTTCCTAGCAGAAGTAAATGCCGCACGGCCGAGTGCGGCGCTCAGATTCCCATAGAGCACCTCCGGGCGGCGGAAACAGGCGCAGCCAACATAAAAAGTAAAAATAAAATAAAAAGCAGAACCAATGAGCGGAGCCAATGTAGTGGCAAGCCAGGCAAGCAGCGGGAGGAGAGAGAGAGAGAGAGAGAGAGAGAGAGAGAGAGAGAGAGAGAGAGAGAGAGAGAGAGAGAGAGAGAGAGAGAGAGAGAGAGAGAGAGAGAGAGAAGCAGACAGCTTGACAAGGCCCCCTCCCCTCCCCCGCCGACCTCCGCGTCCCACCCTTTTTCATCTGACAGTTTTACCAACACACGCGTATGTGGAAAACTAAATCAATAAAACCTTTGGGATCGCTCCAACGTGACGAAAGAGCCAGAGAGAAAAATGGCAGAGTATACCGCGCCCGTCTCTCTGCAAATAATTAGCGAATCACTTCACTTTTTCTTCTTCCTCCCTCTCTCCCTCCTTTTTAACGATGTCGTTGGCGTCGGGCCACGAGTCAGGGACGGACGTCGGCGCATCGCACCCACACACTGCTGCCTTGTCTGTCTGTCTGTCTGTCTGCCTGTCTGCCTGTCTGCCCGTCGCGGGGGCCACGAAGATGGAACACACTCACCTCACGCGGACAAGAACAAGAGGCGGCAGATAGAGAAAGTGGTGGCCAGAATGTCATCCAACTCACCTGGAAAAATAAAAACAAAAACACGCAGGCGTTAGTCTCACAGATAAACCTTATGCACTGCACTGCGGAAGACTTCTTGTACGCTGCGAAAGGCATTCAGTGCGGGTCGAGCGCCTGCAAGTGCCAGGGTAGGCCAGCCCGCACGACACGCGTGCGCGGAACACGCCGGGGTTGCCTACCCAGCAGGCGCCGCCGCATCGAGGCCTCAACGTGAATCCCTGACGGTCCCCACTGACTGTACCGCATTCGATCGAGGGGGACATCACTTGAAAACAGTCGGTGCACAGTGACAAAAAAAAACAGGAGAAAAAAATCATGACGGGAAAATAAAAAGTCGAAAAGACGCGAATACACGGCACAAAATTTACACAAATCTAAAAACCAAGATCAGAGAGAAAACAAAAAAAATTATGTTCACACCCAAATTGTTTTCAGAAGAAGAAAAATTGTTGGGAAAACAGTTAAATTATTATAAAAGAATCAGCCAGTGTCCAGTGTACATCGAGAGGGGCCCAGTGATGGCCCCGCCGCAGTCCATGGGATCCGCACGGGTGGACACGGTGGCAGGGTCTGATACTGACCTCAGTGACAGTATACACCCGCGTCCATAACGTTTCATTACCTCTCTTTCTCTCTCTCCCTCTCTCTCTCTCTCTCTCTCTCTCTCTCTCTCTCTCTCTCTCTCTCTCTCTCTCTCTCTCTCTCTCTCTCTCTCTCTCTCTCTCTCTCTCTCTCTCTCTCTCTCTCTCTCTCTCTCTCTCTCTCTCTCTCTCTCTCTCTCTCTCTCTCTCTCTCTCTCTCTCTCTCTCTCTCTCTCTCTCTCTCTGTGTCCCCACATGAACGTTATATATATATATGACATCGGTAGTGTGACACCGTGTGGGGCCCCCCCGCGAAGGTTTCACAACGCGCGTTGGTCACGGGAACCCGTCCGACACCGCGGCCAGCGGGCCTGTCCTGCTGCACATCCAGGCTGTGCTGCTTGACATTTCATTTCAGGGTTTTTCTTTTTTTTTTCTTATTCCTCTTAGAGGAAACGCACATCCGACCGCGCTCATACTATTCCCAGGATTCCCTCCGTTTTACGCGTTTTGTATTTGGATACGAATCTGCGCCACGCGGCGCCACGCTAGGCGGCCCCGTCCACGTAATGCAGTTTGTTGCAGTGTGACTGCGGCTGTCACTGAGGGAGCCGGCCGTGGCTGAGGCAACCAGTACTGCCACGGCCCGGCGTGGCCTGGCATGGCCTGGCATGGCCTGGCATGGCCTGGCACGGCCTGGCATGGCCTGGCACGGCCTGGCACGGCCTGGCACGGCCTGGCACGGCCTGGCACGGCCTGGCACGGCCTGGCACGGCCTGGCACGGCCTGGCACGGCCTGGCACGGCCTGGCACGGCCTGGCACGGCCTGGCACGGCCTGGCACGGCCTGGCATGGCCTGGCATGGCCTGGCACGGCCTGGCATGGCCGTACCGGGCCCAGACCTCTCTGCCAGACCCCAGAGGCTCCAGAGAGGCTGCGGACTGGTTCCTCCCCCCATTTGGAGAGCATCATTTCGCACCAGCGAAGAGGACCAGCGCTAGGAGAGGGACTTGTCCACAAACAGCACGTAACGGCTGCTGACTTTTACACCCCCCGCGGGGACCGAGGAATGCTGCCCAGGGCGTGACGAGCTCCACGGAGGACACCACACCACCGCAGGTGGCTGCCGTTAGAAAGACTCGCAGCGTCTGTCCAAGAGACTGTGTGTACGGGGAGAAGGAGGAGGAGGAGGAGGAGGAGGAGGAGGAGGAGGAGGAGGAGGAGGAGGAGGAGGAGGAGGAGGAGGAGGAGGAGGAGGAGGAGGAGGAGGAGGAGGAGGAGGAGCATCTGGCCAGCGCATCTTGAAGTCAAAGCAGCGAGAGCTATCGATCGATCTGATACCGTGTCCCTGCTGGGTTCAATAACCAAGCCCGTCTGTGTGTGTGTGTGTGTGTGTGTGTGTGTGTGTTGGCAGCACTGCGGCACGGGACACGGCGCGTGTGTTGGCAGCACTGCTGCGCACACGTCCGCCAATAGCGTACGCGGACGGCCTCCATCTTAACTGTGTCTCCCTCTCTCTTCCGTGCAAGGCCATAGTCTGCCGACCGCGCCCTCTCTCCCTCGCTCGGAATCGGAGAAAAAATTTCAGAAAGAGAAGGTAGGCTAAAACGGACGCACTATGAAGACGAAGAGGTAAAATCGTAACTATAGAGAAGGTCTGAGGATCCCTGAGGGTTCAAGTACTGTCCTGAACGGTGTCTTTTTCTCATTTCACGTGTATTTTTTTTTTTTTCATTCTTTTTTGGTGGCTGTGCTGGAGAGCTCTGTTTACATGCGCACGACGCGTGGGACGACTATTGGCAGGCAGCGCCTGCCGGTGCAAATAGGCGCGTGTCATAACGGTGCAGGGCGGGCCGCGGCACTTCACACGGAAGGGACACCGGCACCGACACCTCGCCGACGGGGACGACGGGAAGGGGAAGGCCGGCGGTGGGGGCGGGGGCGGGGCCAGACGGGGAGGTGCCAAGATTTGAGACGCGGCGAGCGCGCGGCCGCTGCACTTCCTGCGTGCATACCTGTTACCCGCGGAGAGCCGCCCGTTAGTTACCTGTGTTACCCAACCCATGACGCCGTGCCGGGCGGGGACTGAGTAGCGGCGGTATCGATTGCCGCGTCGGACCGATCGGATAATTTTCGGTCTCGTTCCCGAACGACACACCTGTGCCATGCGCCGCGCGCTGGGCCTGCTCCCTCTCACGCGGGCAGAGTTTCATCTCTCTCTCTCTCTCTCTCTCTCTCTCTCTCTCTCTCTCTCTCTCTCTCTCTCTCTCTCTCTCTCTCCGTCTCTCTCTCTCTCCAGGAAAGGCACCTGCTACGCTGCACCGGCGCTACACACAGCCTCTCAGCGGGAGAGAAAGTATACGCCACGCTAGGGACAGTCCTAGGCCCCGTGCGGTGATGGCACACACACACACACACACATGACGAGGCCGGCGCTGGGCGTATCCCCACAGTGACGGCCCCGGTGACATTTCACGACGTACAAATCGCCGTATTGGTCGAGGCGCGGGTACGAACCCTGTTCGCCCTTGGCACGCGGGTTCAAATACTACTACAGTTCGGGCCCTATGGCTGACGCGGGTTCAGCTACTCCACTCCAAGCCCTTGGCGCGCGGGTTCAAATACTACTACAGTTCGGGCCCTATGGCTGACGCGGGTTCAGCTACTCCACTCCAAGCCCTTGGCGCGCGGGTTCAAATACTTGCGGGGGGGCCGTGCTCCCTTGGCACGCCGGCAGTGCCAGCACGCCCCGGGCTGCCCCGGGCACGCCCACCCGCGGGCTGTGATGCAACGGACCTTGCTGCTGCCTGCTGCCCTACGCCGCGCGCTGCGACAAACTAGTTGTGCCGGGGCGAAAGTTTTCGCCTACGCGCTCAGCACGGCGCTCAGCGCGGCACGCGCGTGTGGCGCCGTGCTGAGCGCGCTGCGGTTGCCGGCTGAGAGCGCACTCAGCACGCGGACGGTCTCGTCGGCAAAATGACTCCGCCGCACCGCACCACACCACACGGGGAAAGTGTGGACAAGAGGCTCCTGGGCCGGGCCGGGGGGGGGGGGGGGGGGGCGCTGCCTGCTCATGGGTTTGGTTTGGGCACCACCGGCACCGCCGGCACCGCACCAAGGGGGAAACAACTCCTTGGTCTCCGACAGACAG
Source organism: Odontothrips loti (assembly GCA_038380765.1). Classification (NCBI taxonomy): domain Eukaryota; kingdom Metazoa; phylum Arthropoda; class Insecta; order Thysanoptera; family Thripidae; genus Odontothrips; species Odontothrips loti. The sequence continues at coordinate 13,076,262 of CM076256.1, forward strand.
ACGTCGGGTAATCCGGGGTAATCCGGGTAATCCTGGTAATCCGAGGTAATCCGGGGTGATCCGGGTAATCCTGGTAATCCGAGGTAATCCGGAGTAATCCGTAGCTATTAACACAGAGTAATCCGAAGTATTCCTCGGTAATCCGGGGTAATCCGAGGTAATCCGAGGTAATCTGGGGTAATCCGGGTAATCCGAGGTAATCCGAGGTAACCTGGGGTAATCCAGTAATCCGGGTAATCCGGGTAATCCAGGTAATCCGGGGTAATCCGAAGTAATCCGGGTAATCCGAGGTAATCCGGGGTAATCCGGAGTAATCCGGGGTAATCCGGAGTAATCCGGGGTAATCCGGAGTAATCCGGGGTAATCCGGGGTAATCCGGAGTAATCCGGGGTAATCCGGAGTAATCCGGGTAAACCGGGTAACGGTAATCCGACAGACACCGATTTTTCGTGTTGTTTCCCCCTTGCACCGCACACACAGCACAGGCTGTGGTCCCGGCCAGAGGAAGTCTGACTGTGCACGGGCCCCGCCAGGCCCCGCCAGCCCCCGCCAGGCCCCGCCAGGCCCCGCCAGGCCCCGCCAGGCCCGCCAGGCCCCGCCAGCCCCGCCAGCCCCGCCAGGCCCCGCCAGGCCCCGCCAGCCCCCGCCAGCCCCGCCAGCCCCGCCAGCCCCGCCAGGCCCCGCCAGGCCCGCCAGGCCCCGCCAGGCCCCGCCAGGCCCCGCCAGGCCCCGCCAGCCCCGCCAGCCCCGCCAGCCCCGCCAGGCCCCGCCAGGGCCCCGCCCGCCGCCAGCCCGCCGCCGCCAGGCCCCGCCAGGCCCCGCCAGGCCCCGCCAGGCCCCGCCAGGCCCCCAGGCCCCGCCAGCCCCGCCCCCGCCAGGCCGCCGCCAGGCCCCGCCAGGCCCCGCCAGGCCCCGCCAGGCCCCGCCAGGCCCCGCCAGGCCCCGCCAGGCCCCGCCAGGCCCCGCCAGGCCCCGCCAGGCCCCGCCAGGCCCCGCCAGGCCCCGCCAGGCCCCGCCAGGCCCCGCCAGGCCCCGCCAGGCCCCGCCAGGCCCCGCCAGGCCCCGCCAGGCCCCGCCAGGCCCCGCCAGGCCCCGCCAGGCCCCGCCAGGCCCCGCCAGGCCCCGCCAGGCCCCGCCGGAAGCAGGGATCGGATTGGGCCCCATTGGGTTCGGATTGGAAAGCGAGAGGTGAAGGGATATGGACACTGCAGCCCTGCTTATGTCCGCGCGGGTCCTTTCTCCTTTCACGGATAGCCAAACAAGCCGAATTTCATTGCGCGGCATGTAGGAGTGCGCTGGAGTGGCGTTTGGTTCTGGAGTCTGCAGTGGAGCTCCCGGTGCTGGAGTCTCCAGGCCGCCACTCCAGAGGTCGGCCGCAGCCTTCCAGCGCGGCCCGGAGGCCCTGCAGGGGGGCTCCTGGAGGGGCCGGACGGGGGGCGCAAGGGGGCAACGGGGGCACCGCGGTCCGGCGGGGGCAGCGGGGGCCTCGGCAGACAATGGACCGGGAAAACAATGCAACGCCATTGCACTGCCGGGGCCCGCAGCCTGGCCACTCCCCGGGTGGGGCCCCTGGGGCCGCTGGGGAGGGCGCCACGCCCGGCCAGGCCAGGACCCCCGGAGTCTGACGCCAACGCCAACAGGTGAGCCCCTTCGGCCGCCCTGCGCCGTCAGAGGAGTCCTTTAGGCATCGGCGGGACGGGGACCTTGGGGAGCGCGCGGTGCGTGGCGAGGCGGGGCAGGGCGTGGTGGGGCGGGGCGGGGCGGTGCAGGGCGTGGCGGGGTGGGGCGGGGCGGGGCGGGGCGGTGCAGGGCGTGGCGGGGTGGGGCGGGGCGGTGCGGGGCGGTGCGGTGCAGGGCGTGGCGTTGCGATGCGTCGCGACGCTCCCCGCCGTCGGGTGACCGCTAGGAATGCCTGTCTCTGACGCGGGGCGGGGCGGGGCGGGGCGGGGGGTAAGCCGACGCCTCCTCGCGCACGTTTCGCCCCAGATTCCGTAATTGCGACAGTCTTTACGCCCTTTTCAGCACGTACACCGGGACCGGCGCCCTTTAGCGCAGACTTTCGCCCGGCCGGCTCGACGGCCCTTCCCAAGGGCGTCCACAGAACATCCAAAGGGTGTTTCTCCTCGTCGAGATACCCTAAGACACCCGAAGGACGGCCACCGCGGGCTGTCTCTTCGGGCGGGCATTCTACAGACGTCTTCCTCGAGCTGGGGACACCGAAAAGGCACCCACCTAAAGGACCCCCTCCAGGGCGCCCTAAGCGACCGCCAAGGAAACGTCTCATTAAGGACACCACTTCGGGCGCCCCCTTTAGAGACAAATTAACTCCAATGACGGATCACGGTAGAGCGAGAGAGAGAGAGAGAGAGAGAGAGAGAGAGAGAGAGAGAGAGAGAGAGAGAGAGAGAGAGAGAGAGAGAGAGAGAGAGAGAGAGAGAGAGAGAGAGAGAGAGAGAGAGAGAGAGAGAGAGAGAGAGAGAGGAGAAGGGGGGGGGCACTACCGTGCACCAAGCCAGTCACCTTGCCGTGCAGGGCTGCTTGACCCAACCCAATAAACGTCTTATAATTACCCTCTGCAAACGCCTCAGCAACGCATGTGTGATTATGCATAACGCAAACAAAAAAAAAACGAACAAAATAAGGCAGAAGCAGCAGGGGATTAAAGAAACGAGAAATTGAAAGTCACGATCAGGGAGGCCGTTTCTTGTTGTTTTTTTACACTGGCAATCTTGCTCCAGGAGGAAAATACGTAACCCTCGTGGCTGGTACGTCTGCAGATGTGTTAGGCTGGGATCTGATTCAGCCTGCTGCAGCTGAGACGTCTGCAGATGTGTTAGGCTGGGTTCTGATTCAGCCTGCTGCAGCTGAGACGTCTCCAGGCTGGGATGCGATTCTGCCTGCTGCTGGAGTACGCATTCTCGACGAGAATGTCGATGTGAATTTGTCGAACAAGCGCCTTTTATTTCTCTCCGGTTTTATGCGAAAAGGCTTTTCGTTCTTCTCATTTTTCTTCTCTTGCCGCACCGAAGCACTTCTACCACGGGGCGGTCGGGTCGGATGGAAGGCTAGGATGGGCCAGAGGCTACCAGTGGGATGTGGCCGCCAGGTGCGTCCAGGCGTGGCGCGGCGTGGCGCGGCGTGGCGCGGCGTGGCGCGGCGTGGCGCGGCGTGGCGCGGCGTGGCGCGGTGTGGCGTGGCGAGACCACCAGCATTGCACACGCCACTCCCGCCGCCGCACGCCGATCGCCAATACAATGTAGCGTCTGCCCCGTCACGTGACGTGCAACACCAACACTATTATTTGAAATTTCGCTACATCGGCAAGGGAGGGAGTGAGTGAGAGAGAGGGGGAGAGAGAGAGAGAGAGAGAGAGAGAGAGAGAGAGAGAGAGAGAGAGAGAGAGAGAGAGACAAAAAAAAACTGTAGATGCAGGCGGCTGGGATCGATCCGGGCTCGATCAGGCGCGCACCCTGCCCTTCACTCCCCGCGCGGAGGGGAATTGAGTCATAAAAGTAAAACACGATGTTTCCGAGCACGAGCAGGACGCGGCACGGCGGTGGGGTCACTGCCAGTGTGCTGCGGCAGCGTAGCCGGCCTGGGCTAGCCTGGGCCTGCGTGTGTGTGTGTGTGCGTGTGTGTAACCACCACTGCGTGTCCGTATATGAAAAATTGTGCGCACATCGACATCCCACGTGGAAAATTGAATGGGAGAGAAAAAAAAACACGCCAACAGTTGCGGCTATTCGGGCGGATAATGTAATAGGGTGTTTCGTCCCGAAAAGTCAACGGGCCAACAGAACCGGTCTGTTCTCTGCCGGCGGACGGGCCGTCGCTTTGACTTGTAGACGCAGCAGCAACATCATCAACAGCAGCAGCAGCAGCAGCAGCAGCAGCAGCAGCAGCAGCAGCAGCAGCAGCAGCAGCAGCAGCAGCAGCAGCAGCAGCAGCAGCAGCAGCAGCAGCAGCAGCAGCAGCAGCAGCAGCAGCAGCAGCAGCAGCAGCAGCAGCAGCAGCAGCAGCAGCAGCAGCAGCAGCAACGGCAGCAGCAGCAGCAGCAGCAGCAGCGGCGGCGGCGGCGGCGCGGCGTCGGTGTTGTAACACACCCGGCCGTCCAGAGACACTAAGTCAGATTTTACCCTCTCTCTCTTTTTTTTGTGTGCGCAAGCGTCAGCCGACCGAGAGGCGGCGGACGGTTGGCAACCCCTGCTGATGACTGACTCGGGTGTGCACAGGTGCCAACAGGTGACAACTACACCTTCCCCCGTGCTCCTATCATACCTCGGGACACGCCGCGGAAACGTCTAATTCGGTTTGAAACCGCAAGAGGGCGCGTCGATCTGACGATCGATCGACTGTCCCCCCCCCGTGGGGTACGTCACTTGGATACGCCCCCCCGCGAAGCAGCCACCGGGGCGGGGCTGGGCGGGGCCAGCGGCACCTACGGTACCTCCGTGCGGGCCGGGTACCGCCGGGTACCGGGCACCCCAGCGGGTACACCGCCTTAGTAGCCCGTGCGCACTCGCAGTCACACTGCCGGCAACACACGCCGTCCGCTGCCGCGGGTTCGAGTACCGCCAAGTGAAGGGGGAAGCCGCGGGGGTCCTCGGAGGCCGACCATAAGCAAGGACGATCCCGGGTGAAAGTGCTTATATATAGATTATATATAGATTATATATCGCTTATATATACTCTATATATATTCATATATATTCATATAGGAGATATATAATGATATATAGGTTATATATGCTCTTATATTTTATATATATATATATATATATATATATATATATATATATATATATATATATATATATATGTCATATATAATTATGTATCGCACTATGTATGACTATACAAAACTATATATATTACTATATATGACTGATATATACTTCATATATACTTCATATATGCCATTTTTACCTGGGATGGTCGTCGGGGGTTAGGTAATTTGGAACCGGCCCCTCGGCCTGCCGGGTGAAAGTGCTTATATATAGATTATATATAGATTATATATCGCTTATATATACTCTATATATATTCATATATATTCATATAGGAGATATATAATGATATATAGGTTATATATGCTCTTATATTTTTATATATATATATATATATATATATATATATATATATATATATATATATATATATATATATATATATCATATATAATTATGTATCGCACTATGTATGACTATACAAAACTATATATATTACTATATATGACTGATATATACTTCATATATACTTCATATATGCCATTTTTACCTGGGATGGTCGTCGGGGGTTAGGTAATTTGGAACCGGCCCCTCGGCCTGCCCAGCCCAGCCCGAGCTGTGGCGGCGGCCAGCGGCGGCCAGACGGGTGCGACGCTGTGCCTCTGCCGGCCCCGGGATGCACCTGGGTGTGCGCCGAGGTGTGACTGAGCGGCCCCGGCCCGGCCAGGAGTGGCGGACCCGGCCCGCTTTTAGGGTCAGGCCGCGCGACAAGCGACAAATGGGCCTAGGACGCGGCGCGAAAATCTCTCATACCGAGGCACGGCGACGATTTTTCATACCCACTCGGCGTGACCGACTCTGCGATTTTCCTTGCCGCGGGAGGGCGCGGACGCCGTGCCACTTTCCGAGCCTCCCTCCACGCTGCTGGGGGGCATGGAGTGCCGCGGGTTCGAGTACCTCTGACGCCACACGGGATCAGGAGCCGCATCCCCGCGGAGCCGGGTTCGAGTACCGGCTCCGGCTGGTAGTGCCGTCCGCTCTATTTACCGTTGTCCCGCGCGATCTTATCAGATGTTATCAGCGAGGCATTAATTCGACATGACTGCCATGATGATGTATAGGCACTATCGGCAGGCGGGCGGGGCCCGGCGAGGAAAATTGTTTTAAACGGGTTTGAAACCCTCCGCCTGGCTGGCCGAGGCCCCCAGCCCCGGGGCCCCCCGGGGGGCACCCAGGGGCGACAAGCTGAGCAGGGCCCTGCACTACAACGCATGCGCACTGCGGCTAAGAGCCGTGTTTGCACTTTCACTGCACACGCCGGCCCGGCGGCTGGTTGGAAAGCGCGCTCCCTCCGTCTCACTCCCACCTCTGGACCGGTGGGCACACCGCGCTGCGGCCAGACAAGGACAGCGACAGCCGGCCGTGATAGAGGCATGACACCGTCTGCAGTACTCGAACCCGGGACCCGTGCAGCTGGACCTCCACAGTATTCGAGCCCGGGACCGGGACCGCCGCCCCGGAGACTCAAACGCACGAGAGGGCCGAGAGGGGAGGGGAGGCGCCGAAAGCTCCGACCACTTCCGCGGATGCGGAACCTCTTCCCAATTTCTCATATAATGGACTATAATTACCGGCTGTCAGGCATCGACGGCGCGTCCCGAGGGAGACGGCCACGACGGACTTCCGTGTGCGTGGGGGAGTTGGCCGCCGAGGGCGTCCAGGGATCCCCGGGTGCGGGGGGGATAACTCTATGGCAGCTGCTGCAGCTGCCGCCGCTGGCTGCCGCAGGGGTCATCGAATCCGAGTGGGTGGTCTGTGCCCGCTGTGTGTGTGTGTGTGTGTGTGTGTGTGTGTGTGTGTGTGTGTGTGTGTGGGCGGGGGCGTGTCCAGGGGCGTGCCGCGGCGCGTGCGGGGACGTGTGAGAGCACGCGTCTAGGCAGCACACACACACACACACACACACACGCAGATTTTACTTCTTTTCCGCCTCTACATATTCTGACGATGACAGAAAAAAATAAATCGACAATGTTCTTTCGGAGCGTGTTTTATACCTACATATAATTTCAAAAGAATAATTTTGAACATCAGGAGTATCGGTACCATACTCGATGCCGTACATGGCGGCTCCGCAAAGGCGTTCCCTGCACCTTACCGATGCCTCTCTCTCTCTCTCTCTCTCTCTCTCTCTCTCTCTCTCTCTCTCTCTCTCTCTCTCTCTCTCTCTCTCTCTCTCTCTCTCTCTCTCTCTCTCTCTCTCTCTCTCTCTCTCTCTCTCTCTCTCTCTCTCTTCTCTCTCTGCGTGTGTTGGATGGCGCAACGCTGTCTATTCAGCCATCCATCATAGGATTGGGGGGACGTGCCCGGCGGCATGGATGCACTATAAGCCCCTGGGGGTCATCAGCACACACGCACACACGCACACGCACGCACGCACACGCATCCACGAACACCACGACGACGAGCGGACGAGAGGGCCTAACCGGCAGGTTATTTATGTTCATCAAGGCGTTAAATAATCATATTTAGAAGAAAAAACAAAACAGCAACCAACGTTTAAAAATGACTTACTCCGGTATCATGAAATAATATCTCTAGTACTATAGATTATGATGAGGGCCCGATTGGCAGCAAAATTCCATCTAATCCTCCCCCTCACGCGCTCAGCAGATCACCTCAGAAGGGGAAAACAAAACAACAAAAAAACTTCCGCAAACAGTCGATAGATGTATCAATGCATGGCTGGCCGGCCCACGCCCGCCCCGGCCCCCGCACATGCCGGCTTTGTTGTAATGTTGGCACAAACCGCGGCCTCCGCGTGAGCGTCGGCCAGTGCAGAGCCCGCGGCGCCTGCGAGTGCCGGGGTAGGCCAGCCCGCACGACACGCGTGCATGCGGAGGCTGCGGCTGCCTACCCAGCAGGCGCCATCAGACAGGCCTGATTGGGTTTGCCCTCGCGGCACTTGTATTTTGGGCCAGTGTGGGCGCTGCCGTGGCCGTGCGGCTACCGCGCTCAGCCGCGCTCAGCCGCGCTCAGCCGCGCTCAGCCGCGCTCAGCCGCGCTCAGCCGCGCCTCGTGGCGGGGGTCTGTCTGTCCTTGAGATGAGGAGGAGGAGGAGGGGAGGGGGGGGAGTCGGTTTGTTCGTTGGTTAGGCCGTCAGCAACGCAGAGGCGGCGGCGGCTCAGGTGGAGGCGGCAACAGAAGCGGGAAGGGGAAGGGGCGGAGGAAGATAAGAAGAAAGAGAAGGCCACCTGCAGGGCGTAGGATGCGCCTTGCTGCTTATGCATTGTGCTATTGTCCGTGCCGAGGCCGCGGCCGGGCCTCTACAAGGCGGCGACTTCCAGCAGACGACACCGGCGATTTCTCATACCATCGTCTTCCCTCGCCGCACCTCGCTGCGCCTTTATTCCGTTCGATATCAAGTGTCGCGGACGAGGATTTTTTTTGCAATGCGGAGAGAGAGAGAGAGAGAGAGAGAGAGAGAGAGAGAGAGAGAGAGAGAGAGAGAGAGAGAGAGAGAGAGAGAGCACGCCGAGCAGGATGGGTGTAGGTGTTGTGGCGGATCTGGCGGAAGTTTCCATCTCTCTCTCTCTCTCTCTCTCTCTCTCTCTCTCTTTCTCCGAACCGCAAGGCGACGTCGGGTTATGCGACATAAAAGTGAGAGTCCCCGCTGTGGCTAGTTGGACGGTAAACAGTATCCACAACCACGTGACCCGCGCCGACCGCAGCAGTCGCCGCCGGGCACCGCCACAATAGGGACTGCGACGAGGAGCCAACGAGGAGGACGCCGATGGGGAGAGCGCCGACGGGGAGGACGCCGATGGGGAGGACGCCGATGGGGAGGACGCCGACGGGGAGGACGCCGACGGGGAGGACGCCGATGGGGAGGACGCCGATGGGGAGGACGCCGATGGGGAGGACGCCGATGGGGAGGACGCCGATGGGGAGGACGCCGACGGGGAGGACGCCGCTGGGAGGACGCCGACGGGGAGGACGCCGACGCCGATGGGGAGGACGCCGATGGGGAGGACGCCGACGGGGAGGACGCCGATGGGGAGGACGCCGATGGGGAGGACGCCGACGGGGAGAACGCCGACGGGGAGGACGCCGATGGGGAGGACGCCGACGGGGAGGACGCCGACGGGGAGGACGCCGATGGGGAGGACGCCGACGGGGAGGACGCCGACGGGGAGGACGCCGACGGGGAGGACGCCGATGGGGAGGACGCCGATGGGGAGGACGCCGACGGGGAGGACGCCGATGGGGAGGAAGCTCCTGGAGTCCTGACTCTCCACCCGCCGCCAAGGGTGCTAGCTGCTTCTATAGGCCTTTGTCGGCGCGGCGATGGAAAGGGAAGGAAGACCTCGGCCGTGCACTGATGCCAACCTAGACAAGCCGAAAGTCTCAGTCCGGTCGTGGCGGCACGGCGGCTGCGCCGAAACAGATCTCGCCAAGAAGTGCCCCTGCCAACTGCTGAATGTAGAAAAAAGCGCACAGGGTTTCGGAGAAGGTGAAAAAAAAACAGAATATAAGAAGCTCGAACTACTTTCCTTTCGTTTCGTTTCCTTTCCATCGACTCCACGCGCTCACAGCGCCCTCTGCTGGCAGCCCTGGTTGTGCGGCTCTGGCCCACGGCCATCACCGTCTTGCATGCTACACGCAATATCGGGGGCCTTCCGCAAACCACGTGTGACGTGACTTACGGGAGGACCCCTGCCTGCGGGGCGTGCCGCCGGGGCGACACTGCTGACATTCCTCGCGTGTGCCTCTTTACCAGCGCCGCGACACCAACAGGCAACACCGATCTCTCTCTCTCTCTCTCTCTCTCTCTCTCTCTCTCTCTCTCTCTCTCTCTCTCTCTCTCTCTCTCTCTCTCTCTCTCTCTCTCTCTCTCTCTCTCTCTCTCTCTCTCTCTCTCTCTCTCTCTCTCTCTCTCTCTCTCTCTCTCTCTCTCTCTCTCTCTCTCTCTCTCTCTCTCTCTCTCTCTCTCTCTCTCTCTCTCTCTCTCTCTCTCTCTCTCTCTCTCTCTCTCTCTCTCTCTCTCTCTCTGTACACCGCCGAGGTGCAACAAGCTGTTTATCAAGTGGCGGGGCCTTATTAGCACGGCTGCGCGCGCGCACACACACACACACACGCACACACACACACACACGCACATACACAGAGCCGAGTGTGGCCCGACACGTGGCCATGCACACGCGCGCACACACACACGCACACACATACACACACACCAGGCGGGTGGCGGGTACGCGGCAGGTAATCCGAGCCCAAGGAATCACCCAGATCGGTCCCCTCTCGTTATGCTTCGCATAAATCCAACAGCAGCACAGCAAAGTACACCCCGGAGGGCCGCCGGCCGCCCCACCTCCAGTGGCCTCCAGTGGCCTCCAGTGGCCTCCAGTGGCCTCCAGTGGCCTCCAGTGGCCTCCAGTGGCCTCCAGTGGCCTCCAGTGGCCTCCAGTGGCCTCCAGTGGCCTCCAGTGGCCTCCAGTGGCCTCCAGTGGCCTCCAGTGGCCTCCAGTGGCCTCCAGTGGCCTCCAGTGGCCTCCAGTGGCCTCCAGTGGCCTCCAGTGGCCTCCAGTGGCCTCCAGTGGCCGCCAATGGCCTCTGGAGGACATCTGGAAACCGTTCCGCCTGAGCAAAAATGAAAATAATGCGGGTTTCTCATCAGAAAACCGTCGCGTCGTGCCGCTAAAGGCGAGCCTCTGGAGGAAACGTTTTTCCGGAGCGCGCTGGAGGTACTCTGGAGGGGATCTGGACGGGATCTGGAGGGGCGTGGCCATGCGCCCCCCGGGGGGCTCTGGGGGCCCGGCTGCGCTGGACTCGATAGAGCTATAAAATTATCCACGCCATTAGCGCGGGGAGCAAACAGTCGTACCCGGCGAGCCCCGCACGGGGGGCCTCGGGGCCTCATCGACGGCGCTGGTGGGGACACGACGGGGACACGCAGGCGTCACAAAAAAATCAAAACCGGCTTTCTTGACATTGCACACAGTTCTTTTCTTTTTGAAAACCAATATTAAAAATGGATAGATTACAATAATTCGTTTCTTGAAACGGACCGGGAGGACGGAAACGCCCGGCAGTAGTGTGTACTTGGTGCTGCCTCTGCCGCCGACAGCACCGCAGGCCGAAGAAGACGCGCGTGAACGGCGGCAGAGAGAGAGAGAGAGAGAGAGAGAGAGAGAGAGAGAGAGAGAGAGAGAGAGAGAGAGAGAGAGAGAGAGAGAGAGAGAGAGACAGACAGACAGACAGACAGACAGAGATAGGAAAAAACGGCGCCGCAACTGGATCAAACTACTTAACGGGACAGAGCCACGCACAGAGTGTGTTCTCTAGAGAACGCGCACGCGAGAGGGGCGGGGCGGGAGGGGGGGGAGGTGTAACTCTATGCGCGGTTGCTCCACTCCAGGCAGCAGCGGACTCCTTGTCGTGGTGGTGGGTGGAGGGAGGAGGCGGTTAGGCCACCCCCAGTGAGCCCGTCATGTAGTAGAGTAATCAGTAGCCGAAGTCCAGCAGAGTGCAGCTCGTCACTCTTGATGCCAGCGTCCTACAATGGTCTCAAATCGAATTTTTTTCTTCTGATTTTTCATTTTTCATTATGCTCTGATTTTTCTCGATGTTTTGCTGGAAATTTCTGCTATTTTTCTCTTGTTTTTGTTTTTTAGTGTCGATTTTTTTGTTGTTGTTGTTGTTGTGAGGGGCCCCTTGAGTGCAGTGCAGTGCAGATACGCTGACCCAAATCCGTGCAGAATTCCTCGCCGCGCCTCCGCGCCGCGGCTCTGCTTGGGCTCCGCTGGGCGCCGCTGCTGCCGCCGCTGCTGCCGCCGCAGGCGCCGTTTGAGCGGCAAGAAAGTCCTGGATTCCTGCTGCCTCGGTTTCATGACCGCCCCCCCCCCCCCCGCCCCCCGGCACGCAGCCCTGCCCCCGCGGAATGGGGTGACCATGTGCACAGGGGCCCAACCCCAGCGCACTCGCAGGCACCCCATCGAGGCCTCTGACGTGCACACCGTGTGTGGCACGGCGAGTACCTCCCGCGGCCGTGGTACGGCCCAGCGCTCCCTGCGGACCGTTACCAACACGGCAGCAGGCGGGCAGGCCGGCAGTTAGGCCCTTCAGACGCCCGGCACCTGGTGCTGGCTGCCAGGCTGGGCTTTCCTGACCTGCTTTGCTCGGAGATTCGGTCTCTGGGCTCTCGCGGCTCGGCCCGGCCTCGGCTTGGCTCGGCCCGGCCTCGGCTCGGCTCGGCGGACAGCTTTACGAGTCCCTCGGCTCGGCTCGGCTCAGCCAGTCCCCGCGATACAGATGACTCAGATTGGGAGCTAACGGAAACCCAATCCCAGCCATTACGGCGGCCGTCCCGTCCCGTCCGGCTGAGGAAGTAACTCTTTCCCTCTCAAAAGGGGAAGATAGCATCCCCCCGGGGGACTGCCTTATCACAGGCATAGCCATCGAGAGAGAGAGAGAGAGAGAGAGAGAGAGAGAGAGAGAGAGAGAGAGAGAGAGAGAGAGAGAGAGAGAGAGAGAGAGTCGTCATCAGCAGGTGTTACACCATATCGGGGGGGGGGGGGGTGTCATTGACCTTCACCTCCATATGGGTGCGTGGGAGGTTGTTGACCTCCGCGACAAGTTTACAAACCACGCGTCACCTGTCTGCGACCCCTCCCCTTGACCCCATCGGGAGCGTCGAAGCGGGCGCCGGAGCACCAGCTGCCGTGCGAGAACTGGAGCGTACCCCTCTCACACACACACACACACACACGGCTTTCTAGAAGCACGCAGCGTTCGCGAAGAAATGCCGCGCCGATTTCTACCACCTTGCGCGACTTGCCGATTCTTCGTATTTTTGCGAACGAGAGAGGCGAAACGTTCGCAAGGCCTCGGAGGTCACGTCACGACCCGGCGGTGACTTGAACGCAATAGTAGAGGCAGTCAGCAGCGAGAGCGAGAGAGAGCCACTCCCCCGACAAAGACCTCTTCTCGCCTTCAGTGTTTCGGATAACTTTTTTTTTTTTTTCAAATTACTTTCTGAAAGTAGCCCGGCATCTCCGCACGTCCAACTCCAGACAGCAACCGTCAATGTTTCTTTGGCCCCGCTGCCGCTGCCGGCCCGGCCCATCTGCCCTGCCCGCCCGCCGGCCCCGCCGCTAATGTGTTCCGCGAGTCACGCTCGGGAGTAGGGACTTTGGCGGGGACTGTACAGGGACTTTGGCGGGGACTGTACAGGGACTGGCGGGGACTGTACCGGGACTTGGCGGGGACCTTCAGCGGCTGGCAGGGACTGAACAGAACAGATCTCGATCGAAACCGCCGGCGACGGCGACAACACTTTATGATTTTCTTTCCTCCTCCTTTTTTACCGCCCTTTTTGCATCAGGCTGTGCTTCTTTTTTTTTTTTTTTTTTTTGGTTGTTTTGTACTTTGGTGTACAAAGCAGAGAGCTCTCGAGCGCGGTGTGGTTTTCAGTTTTGACCGTGGTCGCGTGACTCATGACCGTGTGCTGCCGGCAGGGGCCGTGGAGAGCGCCGTGCTAGGTAGGCAACCCCGCGTCTGCCGTGCGCACGGGTGCGTTGCGGGCTTGCCTACCCCGCCAGGCGGCCCCCGGCTGGGCTGGGCCGGGCGGAGTCGCCAGGCGCCTTACCTTCTGGTTGGCCCGGTTCTGGGCGCGCAGCACCGCGGCCTGCGCCATGGCTGTCCGGGACCGTCCGGGACCCTCAGGCCCTGGAGGGCCTCCCCGTGGGGGAGGGCCGCGCGCAGGGGTCTTGAGGTATCCAAAGGGCTACACACACTCACACACACGCGCGCGCACACACACACACTCAGTATTCCGGGCACGGCGTGGTGCCGCTGTGCCGCACGGAGCACTAGGAGCGCACGGAGAACAGACCCCACTGCTGAAGGCGACCGGCCGCTACTGAGGAGCGGCGCGCGGCGGCGGCGAGGCGCGCTCAGGTTGGGCTGCCCCCCCCCCCCCCCTCTCTCTTCCTCGGCCCCTCCAGCTCCAGCGAGCCGCGACGGCGGCGTCGGGAACCACGACCCTCCAGAAGTCACGCTCACACCGTGGGGGCGGCACGGGAGGGGCCGGGAGGGGCCAGGACGACGTTTCGGAGCCGACTGGGGGGGGGGGGGGGACGGGGCAGGACCGACGGCGTCCATAGGCATACAAGGATGACTGACATCTGCACCAGGGGACCGTTTGCGGCCGGCACTGACTCTGAGAACAACACACACCTCACCAGGCACTGCCCACGAATAGGCCGGAGCGGCCGGGGGAATCCCAAACGAAAATCTCGGTCCGCGTGGTATAGTAAGAAACCTCGGAAGGCCAGGTTTTATTTCGCCCGTAAATACCCCCCGGCTCTGCGCGGCTCCGCGCGCGGGGTAGAGTCCGCAATTGCAGAGGGGCTCGCAGAACAATGTGCACTAACGGCCGCTGCTGCCGCTGCTGCCGCCGCTCCGCTGCTGCTGCTGCTGCTGCTGCTGCTGCTGCACCGCCGCGGACTGAACCGGACCCGGGGGCCCGCGGGGGCTGCCCATAAACCACTCCACGTTATGAAGATGACCCCCACGAGAGCAAATCAGGAGCGAAAAATCAGCAGGAAGACATTTTTCGTCGAAAAACGGATAAATCTAATTTTTTCAATAAAGAAAATGATTTTTAACTCTGTTTTTCCGTCGAGAGGAAATACTCTCCCAAAAAATTTCAGTCAAATTCTTTTCCTGACAATTTTCAATGTTATGTCCAACGTAAAGTTGTAGTAGTGGACGAGGAGGCACGAGCTGGGCGGCACACGGCAGCAGCAGCAGCAGCAGCAGCAACAGCAGCCGATCCCAAGCAGATAATCCGCGGGGGGGGGGGGGAGTGGCCGGGTAATTATCGATTCCAGGCATGGCGGGGAGCTCGGCTCCCCTTACCTTACCTTACCCGCCGACTGTCCACTGCCCTGCCCGTACTATGGCCGTGCCACCGTGCCCCTGGTGTGCGTGCGCGCGCGCGCTCGGCGGCACACTCTGCCGATTTGTCGGATGTCCGTGCAGTCAACATTACCTTCCCACACATACACACACACACACACGCGCGCGCGCAGACACACGAGCGTGGAAATAATAAAATCACGCAGTGCTGAGCGGAAACGTCGTTTGTGCAGATGCGATATCGGCATGTTCGACCCCCGGGAGTCTGCCCCCCCCCCCCCCTTCCACACACGCACACAAACATCACGCCGTATATAAGAACATGCAACAGGAGCTATTATAAACACAAATGAGCCCCACGGCCACATCGCGGGCTCGAACACCGTACCGGCTGGGTGTACGATGACACTTTTGGACGGGTGTGTACCCGCGGCTGTGTGCACCGCGGTGTGAGCGTGACATAAGGCCACGCCGCGTTCCGCACACCACCATACGCCTCGCGCTTCAAATTCCTTGTCGAAAGCGGTTTGGCTGACGCGACGGCATGGCATCTGTCGACCACACACTCACGCACACACTCACGCACACACGCACGCACACACTCACGCACACACGCATGCACACACGCGGACGTGGCAGCAGGGAGGGACTCCGGTGCGCCAGCCACACAACTAGAGGGACATGACATGACAGGCCTTGTGTAAGGCACATGTCGCCGGACCGGCCCGTGGTGCGGTACAGCTCCAAAGTGACACAATACATCGTAAACCATGCGTGCTCTCTCTCTCTCTCTCTCTCTCTCTCTCTCTCTCTCTCTCTCTCTCTCTGTCTCTCTCTCTCTCTCTCTCTCTCTCTCTCTCTCTCTCTCTCTCTCTCTCTCTCTCTGTCTCTCTCTCTCTCTCTCTCTCTCTCTCTGTCTCTCTCTCTCTCTCTCTCTCCCCCCCCCCTCTCGCTCCCTCTCTCTCCTCTCTCGAACCCCACAGGTACGATGGGTAGCCCGCCTTCTGGGGCCAGCGGCGGCCAGCGGCGGTCCGCCAGACCCTGGCGCCCGTTGGGTGGCCTACCTCCCCGGCGCGCCGCCACTGACTGTCCCCGCCGGCCTATCCCGAGGCACGGGCACGAAGGCCTCCATGAGGCCGCGGCCCGGCCGCATTACGTTAGAGATAAGAGACCTAAGGGCGGATTTAGATTATTTTTTTTTAAAGAAGACGTTAACCCTGTTGTGAACGAAAACGAGGAAGACATTGGTCGAGGTCACCCCAAGGGGGCCCTCACAACGTAATTGTACGCAGTCAAAAGAAAATCAGAAAAGGCCAACATTTCTTTTGTTTTATAAAAATAAAGTTAAATTAAAAAAAAAAAACTCTAGTGTCGTCCGCTGCCGGCAACCGTTTGTCGCCGTGCTGTGCGGTTGTGCGACACCGACATTCCGTCATAACGATGTATATGATAGGTACGGCCGTAGCGCAATGACCGTGTGCGAGTGTGTGTGTATGTGTGTGTGTGTGTGTGTGTGTGTGTGTGTGTGTGTGTGTGTGTGTGTGTGTGTGCTGCAATGCTGATGAGAGGAGATCAGCCATTACAGGTATTGCACCGGCTCCAGCCACTCGAGTCGAGCTATCCGCTGCTATGCCGTCTGCGGCAAATATGTAGCAAAGATATATATATATATAGAGTAGTGCGGTGCTGGATAGGCGCGAGCTTTTGCGTCACCACTTCGGCCGCTTCGTGTTTGTGTGTGTGTGTGTGTGTGTGTGTGTGTGTGTGTGTGTGTGTGTGTGTGTTTCGAATCCCAGCTCAATTGCACTGGCCTGGCCCCCAAAGTGTAGCAGCAGCAGCAGCAGCAGCGAGCAGCGTTCAGGGTGTGCGACGTGTGGCGGCCATAGTCATCACACACACACACACACACACACACACACACACACACACACACACTGCGATCACCATCATCATCATCATGACGGTAATGGTAATGATGTGCGGGAATCAGAAACTAATTCGTGGCGGCCGGTGTGCCTCCTCAGGTGCTGCTGCTTGCGAAAGGCAACAGCTGCCGTATGTGCTTCTCTCTCTCTCTCTCTCTCTCTCTCTCTCTCTCTCTCTCTCTCTCTCTCTCTCTCTCTCTCTCTCTCCCTCTCTCTCAGAGACACGGCGGGTGGAGAGAGGGGGCAGCACTCTTCATGACCTCCTGTCGCAGACGTGATCCCCGCGATGTAGCCCGCCCCGCCCCGCCCCGGCGAGCTGATCCAATTGAAAACACGACGATATGATATTGGTGGACGTGCCGTGCCGAGGTCGTGGCCAGCGTTGCTCAATGCCTAACGACCTTATCCTAGCGGGGCGCGTGACCAGAGGACTGGCTCTCGGTGACTGGCTCCGGGCCCTCCCCGGAGGACTGGCTCTCGGTGACTGGCTCCGGGCCCTCCCCGGAGGACTGGCTCTCGGTGACTGGCTCCGGGCCCTCCCCGGAGGACTGGCTCTCGGTGACTGGCTCCGGGCCCTCCCCGGAGGACTGGCTCTCGGTGACTGGCTCCGGGCCCTCCCCGGAGGACTGGCTCTCAATGCCTGGCTCCGGGCCCTCCCCGGAGGACTGGCTCTCGGTGACTGGCTCCGGGCCCTCCCCGGAGGACTGGCTCTCGGTGACTGGCTCCGGGCCCTCCCCGGAGGACTGGCTCTCGGTGACTGGCTCCGGGCCCTCCCCGGCGGGTCGGGTCGCACCCAGAAAATCGGTTTCTTGATTCAAAGAAACTTTGGGTCAAGGTAATTTTTTCCCTTGAATCGATGGAGGCGCTTTTGATGTAAGGTAAATTTCATATTGTATGAAGGAAAATTCCTTAAAATTAAAGAAACTATTTCATAGTGCGCCCCACGAAGGACGGCGTCTTTGAATGAAGGAAAAGGTTTTCTGAGTGCGGATCGAACGGTCGAATGTCTCTGTCGACTATCGAATGGCGCGGCGGGACGCGGCTGGCAGACAAACAGACAGACGGACATACAGACAGACCGCAACCGCGACACTGCCGTTCTAACGGACCTCACGGACCTCACTCACTGCCGCCTGGGCTTGCGGATTGGGGGGAAAAGGAGGATCTAACGGGCAAATAGGGACGGCGCCCCGATGAGTGACAGGCCATTCATCCATTCACTCGTTCATTCATTCTCTGGTTCTTTCATTCAGTTTGGTTCATTCATTCGTTTTTGGATCATTCGTTCTTTTCAGCTCATTCATTGTTTATTCATTCGTTCGGTTTGGTCCATTCATTCGTTTTAGCTCATTCATTTATTTTTCGGTTAATTCATTCGTTTTTGGTTCATTCATGGGATGCTTACCCCCAGCAGCCGCTTGTCCGCCTTGGCCTCCGGGCCCGGCGAGTGCGCGAAGGGGAGGCCCTGGACCCACTTGAGCATGTTGTGCAGGGCAGGGCCCCCGGCGGCCCCCGCGTAGGGCCCCAGGGCCTTCAGTGGGGCGGCGGGGCCCCTTGGGGGGCTGGGGCCGTCAGCAGGGCCCCCATGCAGTTAGGGCTGCCCCGGCCGGACGGGGTGTCAGTGCGAAGACCCTGGTGATCCCTGCGGGGGTGGGGTGCGGGTGGGGGTGTTAGTGTTAGCGCTGGGCTTTCTCACGTCGGGACGTCCTGTGCAAATCAGTGGGGAGCGCCATTGGAGATCTGTCGAAGAAGCTGCTGTCGAGATGGTGTGACGGTTCGAACACGGCAACAACCTGTTGCGGCCCACAGGGGCCCACGGGGGCCCACGGGGGCCTACGGGGGCCTACGGGGGCCCACGGGGGCCTACGGGGGCCTACGGGGGCCCACGGGGGCCCACGGGGGCCCACAGGGGCCCGTACCACTGCCACCGGCGCCCGCACGCTCCCAGGTCAGGCCGGTCAGGCCAGGCTAACGCGTTGCGTCACACCGCCAGGGGTCCCAACCTCTCCGGAGAAGGAAAAAAAAAGAAACACCGTGACCGTATGGAATGGCAGCTGAGATGTTATCGGCCGCAGTCAGTGACGTGATGGCCCGCAAGGTGGCGGCCCTGGCGGTCCTGTCTCCAGTCAGCGGTGGTGGTAGCCCTGCTCTGCTCAGCTCCGGTGGTGGTAGCCCTGCTCTGCTCTGCTCCGGTGGTGGTAGCCCTGCTCTGCTCTGCTCCGGTGGTGGTAGCCCTGCTCTGCTCTGCTCCGGTGGTGGTAGCCCTGCTCTGCTCTGCTCCGGTGGTGGTAGCCCTGCTCTGCTCTGCTCCGGTGGTGGTAGCCCTGCTCTGCTCTGCTCCGGTGGTGGTAGCCCTGCTCTGCTCTGCTCCGGTGGTGGTAGCCCTGCTCTGCTCTGCTCCGGTGGTGGTAGCCCTGCTCTGCTCTGCTCCGGTGGTGGTAGCCCTGCTCTGCTCTGCTCCGGTGGTGGTAGCCCTGCTCTGCTCTGCTCCGGTGGTGGTAGCCCTGCTCTGCTCTGCTCCGGTGGTGGTAGCCCTGCTCTGCTCTGCTCCGGTGGTGGTAGCCCTGCTCTGCTCTGCTCCGGTGGTGGTAGCCCTGCTCTGCTCTGCTCCGGTGGTAGCCCTGCTCTGCTCTGCTCCGGTGGTGTAGCCCTGCTCTGCTCTGCGGTGGTGGTAGCCCTGCTCTGCTCTGCTCCGGTGGTGGTAGCCCTGCTCTGCTCTGCTCCGGTGGTGGTAGCCCTGCTCTGCTCTGCTCCGGTGGTGGTAGCCCTGCTCTGCTCTGCTCCGGTGGTGGTAGCCCTGCTCTGCTCTGCTCCGGTGGTGGTAGCCCTGCTCTGCTCTGCTCCGGTGGTGGTAGCCCTGCTCTGCTCTGCTCCGGTGGTGGTAGCCCTGCTTTGCTCAGCTCCGCAGCTGGGGCACGTACGGGGGAGAAGAAATCCAACATGACTTTTGCTAATTTTTTTCCCACTGACTTTTAGATGGAAGTTTTACACTTGGAAGGGTTATCAAAAAATTCCAACAAATTGATTAGAAAATTCCTATCCCAACTAGTTTAGAATTTCACGAAAAATTTAGATGCGTTTATAACTCCATGATGCACGTCGTGACGCGTTGGGCGTGGTCAGGGGTTACAAGGTCCGGGACTCTCTCCACCCCCACCCCCACAGAGCACCTGGCACCGTCTGGCTTCCCCCGTCAGAGGGGCGCTGGCGCTGCGCTGCGCCTGTCCTTGTCGCACACCACTGTCTAAGCGGTAGAAAGAGAGACATGATTTTATTTTAGGAAAACGAAACGTTAGTTGTTACGACGAAGAGGTTCGTCGCAGAAGAAAAAAAGGTGAGAAAAATCAGTTTGTGTCCGCACCGTACCTCCTCGATGGTGCAACTAAAAAATAGTTCCCTCAAACCAAATTTTAGTTCTCAGAACCAAAATTCACCGCTTGTCTAAAAATCAACTAAAAAATTAATTGCGACCATCGATATTTCTCCTCCGTGCATGCCGAGGCGCACGGTCGAAGACATAGTGGCCACTCGCACGCCCTTCAGATGAGCGGGATCACTTTGGCGTGTCGCGTTCCTTTGGCGTTTCTATTCGTAGACCATGCGTACAGTTTAAGGCGCGTGGCTGGCGCGTGGCGGGCGCATGGCGGGCGCGTGGCACTCTTGAGGAGATAGCGGGCGCAGTGCTTTGGCTCGTCACTCGGGCGCCGTGCCGCCGCCAACGGGACACCTGACGGCCGTCCGGCGCAGACTGACCACACCACCTCCGCCACCGACCCCGAGCCGATGGCCCTCGCCAATAACCAGATGCCTGTCCTGCCCAGAGACCCCAGATCTGGCCCCGACACCGGCCAACCCGATACCTAATTGACCGAACGTGTCCCCATAATTCAACGTTTGCTCTACGCGCGCGGCAACTTGTCATTCCACAGGGAAGAAAAAGAAGAAAAAACGAGTATGATTAAAAAATTGTTCACTGTTGGACAGCCATAGACCAGCGGTGCAACAACGCGTGCAACGGTGCCCTGCGACTGGCTCAAACCCGCGCGCAGGAGAGAAAAAAAAACACGGGAAAAAATCGGCTGGTATTCGAACCCGCGGGCAGTCGTCCACTGAGGCATTGCACTTTCTGTCGTTACTTTTCCCGCGTGGACGTGTGACCGGACACGGGCGGGGCGGGCGGGACTAGCTACCTCGGGCTGCACCACTTTGTCGCTCTGTCGCACTCACACCCGCGGCCGCTCCCGGGCTGCCGCTCTTACTCTGTCTGTCTCCGTCGCACCCGCGGCCGCCGCCGGAGCCCGACAAACCTGCCATGCACGTCAGGGGGACTACCGCGTACTACTAGTGCACGCGGCCGGAATGCGCACGCGAGAGGGCAGGACAAGGATGGAGAGCGGGGAGAAAATGGCGAGAGCGAGCGAGAGCGACAAACCGCGCCGAACAATCCGCGGCCGGTGCGTCCGACTCCCGAATTAAAAGACGACCGCGAATCGGATTAAGCCCGCTTTCTCCCCTGAAATCCCGCGACAGCTCAAGTGAGGCGCGCATTTCAAACTGAGACAGACAGCCGCGAAATTTAATTTAAAAAAATGACGGATTCAGAAACAGTCCCGTGAACAATAAAACAGTTCAATAAAAAAAAAATTAAAAAAAAATCAGCAAATCTGTTTCCGTTGAGCGTGACTCGGGAGTGAGCTCTCGGTCCCATCCTGATTCTCGGGGGACCGCAGGCGGCCCGCAGGTGCCCGCAGGCCTGCAGCCAACCGGGCGGGGCGGGGCGGGGCGGGGCGGGGCGGGGCGGGGCGGGGCGGGGCGGGGCGGGGCGGGGCGGGGCGGGGCGGGGCGGGGCGGGGCGGGGCGGGGCGGGGCGGGGCGGGGCGGGGCAGGGCGGGGCGGGGCGGGGCGGGGCGGGGCGGGGCGGGGCGGGGCGGGGCGGGGCGGGGCGGGGCGGGGCGGGGCGGGGCGGGGCTAGGCAGGGACAGGTATGGCTGCTCAGGCGGCTCCTCTCTTAATTTGCCCAATTTCTCTCCTCGCATTTCATTGTGTTGTTTGATGCCAACGGCGGTGACAGGAGTCCCCCGAGACCGCGGCAGGGGGGGAGGGAGAGGGGGGAGGGGGAGGAGGGAGGGAGAGGGGGAGGGAGGGAGAGGGGGAGGGAGGGAGAGGGGGGAGGGAGAGGCCGTCGAGGATGACGTTTGAGAGAAAGACGCGAGGGATCCGGTTCCGATTGCTGCAACCGGCACGCTGCTGCGGTCCGCGGCGAAACCGATACCTCCTGGGGTCTGCTGCTGCTGCTGCTGCTGCTGCTGCTGCTGCTGCTGCTGCACTGTCATAGGCAGAGCCAAGCGGAGCCAGCAGGGCCACAGCAGCAGACCATCCGAACGAAATCGTTAATTGGGATCTTCTTTTCTCCGCCATCCCAGCCGGCCAGCGAAAAGCAGCCCACGGCCAACACCGCACCGCCCCGGCGTCCACGTCTGATTCATGGTGGTGACCACGTCAACCGCCGCCCCTATGAGTCACCGCCCGCCACGCCCGCTCCCCACCCCACACGGATTTTCAAACAAGCAGTAAAGTTTTGCTCGGACACCTAAATTTTGTTGGGGAAACTCTTTGTTGGTTGCTCCAGCAAAGAGATTCGTTGCGGGAACAAAACACAATTTTTTTCAGCTTTTTGCTCTTGCAACTAACGTTTTGTTTGTGCAACCAGAAATGAGTTCCCCCAACCAAAATTTTGGTTCTTGGAACCGAAATTCACTGCTTGTCTGGAAATCAACTGAAAAATTAGTGGCGACTACTAATCTTTTTTTCTCCGTGCCGGAGGGACACGCCCACACGGGACCACGGGACCCAGTGACCGACGGGACGGGGTGCACGTGCACCGGTGCCGGGCGGTGCCGGGCGGTGCGGGGTGCACGTGCACCGGTGCCGGGCGGTGCCGGGCGGTGCGGGGTGCACGTGCACCGGTGCCGGTGCGGGGTGCACGGCACCGGTGCGGGCGGGACGGTGCCGGCCGGGGCGGGCCCGTACCTCACGGCGCGCACAGCGTGGCGGACACAGACCCGCACCAGCCGGGTCACATATTTCAAAAAGCGCGCCGCCGCCGACAACGACGAACGTTCGCCCACATGAAAGACATGATCCAGGACGGCGCGGCGGCCGCCGGAACGTCTTAATAAGAGACATCGGCGCCGCTCGGCGGGGGGCCGGGGGCGTGCGGTCGGCCACTCCCATGACGGGGGAAACGGCGGCGTCTGCGCCCGCCGCCCGCCGAAACCGCCGGCAGGTGCACGCCAACGACCGCCACCTGTATCGGAGAGGGAATCGGATCGGGTTGGCCGTGGCCGCGGGCAAACCCTCGCCGTCCTGGCGCTTTCCTCCAAACGGCCGCGGGGCTGCCAGGGTCCCCGGCCCCCGCCGCCGCGCCCCCGCCGGGGCTCCTGCCCGGTTCCTGGAGGCCCTCGGGCAGGGATCTTGTTGAGGCGGAGCGCCGTCCCTTCGGGGGTCTCTGGCGGCCACCGGCCGGGCCTTAGCAGCCCGCCGCCGTTCGCGTGGCGGGCGCGTGGCGAGCGCGTGCCGAGCGCGTGCCGACCGATCCACGTAACAGACATCGACCTGCGCGCTCGCGCCCGTCACGGACGCACCGACGGCATCCTGGAGCCCAGGACGATGGCGACGGCGCCTCGAGGACGTCATCGGGGACCTCGAGGAGCGATGACCATTCTCGGCGCCGTGGTCCTTGTCCGGCTCGTATGGCCGGCGCGGCGCTGACCAGCCTGGCGTCCATTTTCACACGTCGGATGTCCACTCCACTCCCAGTCACGAACGCGGGCTATGGGAGGTCCGGCCCGGCCCGTCCGCTCTGCTGCGGCCGCTGGGCGCGAGCTCGTGCGAGGCGCATCCCACCCGGTCAGCGACCAGGCCTCTCTGACGGCTTAACTTTCTTCACGCCGATGCACCTCTCTCTCTCTCTCTCTCTCTCTCTCTCTCTCTCTCTCTCTCTCTCTCTCTCTCTCTCTGTCCCGCTCGCGTGATGCACACACACACACACACACACACACACACACACACACACACCCGACAGCAACAAGCATTGCGCCTTATATTCCACCCGATCGAACTACAATGGTTAATCATTTCTTTTGTCATTCAGCCTTGAGGGGGGGCCTAAAAGGAGCCGAGCAGAGCCGAGCCGAGCCGAGCAGCCAGACCGACTGTACCCGGCCGTCGGGCACTGTGTCAGAGGCCGTGTCAGGCGTGGGCGCCGGGATGCAACCCGCGCACACACGCACGCACGCACGCACGCACGCACGCACACACACACACACACACACCTGCTGTTACGTAGCCGTGCCCGCGACGGCGCCTTCCAACTTCCAAAAATGTTTGTTTCGGTTCGAACACGTGTGCGTTTTCGAGCCCAGCCGACCTTCCGTACACGGGTGACTGATATCGTCCGCGCTGAATTTCCCATCCCCCGACATTGACGACAGCTCGCGGTCTTCACGTCCGCATCATCTTCTCCTGCACTCTGCGGCTATGGAGCCGTTCCGAGCCGTTTCTTCGCGGACCAGGTCGCCCCGGCTGCTCCGACCTCACGTGTAGCCGAAGGATGACCTCACAACACACATCGGCCCAGAAAACCGCCCAGGATGTTACGTGCTTGCGCAATACACACACTCACACACACACGGCCACACACACACACACACACACGCGCGTACACATACACACACACGCGCGCGCGGTGCCACGACCTTTCTCGCCGGAAAGAGACGTATACTTCTGACGGACTCCAAATATGTTAACAGAATCAGCACAATCAACAGCTAAAAATGTAAAACTAGGAAAGCTCTCCTTTTTTGTCGAGGGCACCACACGGTGCGACAGGCGCACGCACGCACGCACGCACGCACGCACGCGACAAACGCCCCAGCATCTCCATGTTTGTCCTGGGCGTTTCCATAAACGAGACGAATTTACGGCGAGCTTATTGCCAGAGCTTAGTGTGTCGCACGGCGCGGTGCCGTGTAGTGCAAGCGGGGCAAAGCCGAGAGCCGAGAGCCCTGGCCGGCTGCAGCAGCTGCAGCAGCAGCAGTTCGTGTCGCCTGCCCTGCCTGGCCGCCAACAGCCGCCAGCACGCCCTGGCTCTGCTCCGACTCCACCGGGGAGGCGGGCTGGGCTGGGACTGTAAGCACTTTCATCTGATGGCGATCAGCCCGGCACGGTCAACCCGCCTACTCCACGCCCGGCTCTCTCTCTCTCTCTCTCTCTCTCTCTCTCTCTCTCTCTATATATATATATATATATATATATATATCTCTCTATCTCTCTCTCTTTCTCTCTGTAAGTTTTCCTGATACGGAAACTGCAGCGGAGTGCGACGAGGATGCCGATTTCGGTGTGATCGCCTGTCTCTCTCTCCCTCCCGCACTATCTGCATGGCAGTGCTGCCAACCGTAACAATTTGTCCCGAGAGTAAGCGGCAGGCGGCGCAACCGCGCCCTGAAAATAATAGAGGCAACAAAACCCTCAAGCCCTGTCCCACTCGGTGTGGCCACGATCGGTTTCCGAAGGCTTCCGAAGGACCCCGAAGGACCCCCGAAGGTCCGGGAGGTCACGTGGACAGTTGTCACGACGGCCCAGTGTGTCCACGGCACAAAAATAAAAGGAAGAAAAAACACAAAAAAACACACACACACACAAACATAATAAGTAAATTCGACCCAATGGCAGTCAACACTGATTTGCACAGACGCCCGCGCACATGAGGGGGTGGGGGGGGGGAGTGAGTTGTCCGTAGCAGTGGAGTGGACACACACCATCCGGGTCCAGGCGCGGCCACGGGGCCGGCGTTGTTGTAGCAGGACAGGACAGCCGTCGGGGACCTCAACGCACTGCCGACGGCGGCCAACAGCACCCCCGTCAGACACTCGGCGGCCGCACTT